>LPNX011205519.1:4309-169687 GCA_001517045.1 Pseudotsuga menziesii | reverse complement strand
AGATGGTAGTAGGTGTGTCCTACCATGCTGGTGGATGTGAGTGCTGTGCCTTTCCACAGATGATAGTAGGTGTGTCCTATCATGTTGGTGGTTGTAAGTGCTGATCCATTTCACAAATGATAGTAGGTGTGTCCTATCATGCTGGTGAATGTGAGTGCTGGGCCTTTCTAATGGGATTGTAGTTTACTACATGATCAGGTGTGAGTGCTGGGCGTTCCTTTCTGATGAGCAGGTTAGATGTAAGTGCTGGGCCAAGACCTACATGAGGGTAGGCCTACAACCAGCATGAAAAAGGGCTGGATCTGCAGAACTTCCTATGATGAGAAGAATCATGAGATAGCACCAGTGTTGATCCAGATCAAGTGATGATCTAGATCCAGTAATGATGATCTAACAGTGATGATACAGATCGAGAGATGATCCAGATCTAGATCTAGATCGAGTGATGATCCAGATCCAGTCTAGTGATGATGATCTAGATCGAGAGATGATCCAGATCCAGCGATGATGATCTAGATCGAGAGATGATCCAGATCCAGATCCAGATTGAGTGATGATCCAGATCCAGTCCAGTGATGTTGATCCAGATCGAGAGATGATCTAGATCCAGTGATGATGTTTGATGATGATCTAGATCGAGAGATGATCCAGATCCAGCGATGATGATCTATATCGAGAGACGATCGAGATCCAGTGATGATGATCCAGATCCAGGTCCAGTGATGATGATCCAGATCAAGAGATGATCCAGATCCAGTGATGATGATCCATATCGAGAGATGATCCAGATATGAAGATGACTTGAAGACAAAGATGAATTGAAGACGAAGATGACTTGAAGACAAGATGATCTAGATGATACAGAGAAGAAGACCAGTGCTGAAAATTGTGTCGAAAGAATACCTTCCTAGTTAAGAGGGAGTGTTGATGTATATGTAACTTCAGAATGTATTCTTCTATGTATCTTATGTATTGTAACCCAATGTTTATTCCGAGATGTTTCTATTATGTATTTGAGTCATGTGGTCATGCCCCGATGTTCCGATCGGGAGGATTAATAATGTAATCAAGTCATATCAAGTCATTAGGTAAGTCCCCACAGTTTCGGGGCACTTGAGTTATTATACACTAATTAAGGTGTAGGCTCGAGTAGTAATTATTAGGTTGAGCCTACGTGTGAAAATACAATTCAAGTGAACGAAAGAATATAAATAGAGAGTGAGACTCTCTATTTAACACACACATCATTCGCTCTCTTAAGTGAGGTGCACTTGTGGAGGAGGAAATATACTGGGACTAGAAGGCCACTGTTGTTGGGAGATCTCATACTGTTTTGGTGCTGATTTTATCTCTAAGGAAGTTGTGGGTTTTTCTCCTTTATGGTTTCCCCGAGGAAAAATCTTTGTGTCTCTTGTCTCTTGTGATTTGCTTATGTTTTATTGCTGTGCTTGTTATTCTCTCAGTGAAAAGATCCTAAGATCATAATGCTAGCTTAATGTGATGAAAAACTAACAACCTATGACATAGGAACCAATAAATAATCTGCAGAGAATTCATTGAATGAATTTTCAATATCTATAAGGGGTAAATCATTATCAACAGGGGTTTGACTCATTAGCTCTTACATTATTTCATTTTCATCATTTTGATCCTTTTAAACTTTGAAATATGAGCCATCAATTTAGCTTTTTCCACCTCCCATTTGTTTTTCTCTTCTTGCAACTCCAATGATTTCCCTTTGTAATCCATCATTTCTTGATAAATTTTATCTTTTTCTTCTTGAAGCGTAAACAGCTCTAAGGACTGAGCATGTACAACATTTGGGATTTTAAGTTTTTTTTTCAATACCTGAATGGTATTTTCTTTCTCTTCTAAAAGATTTTTGATTTCCTGTATATTTCTTGGTTCAGTGCCTGAGCTTATAACATTTCCCTGCAACTTTTTAATTTGGATCACATTCGCTTTATTTTCCACTTTCTCATGCTTCAATTGGACTTCCATCTTATCTACAAGGGATTGTAACTTATTAATTTTCACAATAGCATGTAATAAATCAGAATAAATAATATCTACAGTCTGCTTATGGAGTTGTATCTTATTAGGGACACTAATTTTGTCCAACTTAACCTCCATTTCAAACACTTTCTTGTCACTGACCACGACGAACTTCAAGGTATTCCTCTCTACATCTCGAGTAGAAATCAATGATGTCTTTTGATTGATTAGACCTCTAACTCAAGGAAGAAAATTTCTAGTTTCCTCTGATGACTACATTTTTTTTAGCATAGCTTAATACTAACTCTGTTCTAGATTTGAAACAAGAACTCAGCTCTATGTTGCCTTCTCCTTGAAAGGAATACTAATGTATCTGTACAAGACCAATTTTTTTGAATCCTCTAAAACTATTTCTTCTGAAACTTGATCATCTTGAAAGTGTGTTTTGATATTCTTATGTGAAATATTCTCATATATCTCCATGCCATCAATTTCAGAAAGATTTCTCTTATTCGAAATGCTTGGATTGTCAGGTGTTTGAACTACTGCAGACAACTCATTACTTCTATCTTCATTGATTTCTGAATTTTATTCAAAATAAGACAAATTGGCTATTTTATCTAAACCTTCAACCATTTGATGATCAAAAGGTTTATTTTTGTTTGACTACTTTCTCTGTGAAATGACATGATGTGGATCATAGTTTATTCTTTGTTCATTATGAAAATCCGTAACCTCTAGTAATTTCTCTATGATTAATAAGGCACTTTTATTCTTGAAAACAAATGGACCAACTTTAAGAGGAAATTTAACATTGGAAGACTTTTTGAATGCTCCAAAATGATCTTCTTCTGCACATAACCTCTTCCTCATAAATTCAAGTGAAAATATCCTTGGATTCAGAAAAATAGGTAGCCTGTATGGTTCCCCAGTAAATCCATACACCCTCAAAACAGTAAAATATTTATATAGAAATAAGTCTCCTATCCTGTCCTCTGAAGAAGACTGTAGCATAAGTCTCATTTCTTCTAGCGCTCTTGGTAAAACATCATCAAACAACAATTTGTAAACCCCAGCCATAATTTTATTTACAAATTCGAACATGTTAATCTGTTTTGGAAGATTTGGAGAGAAAATGGTAGACAAGAATTGCAATTCTGACACATTAGAACACAACAGCATGTTCAGTAAGTATGACTGATACCTAAAAAACCTGACTTTAGGGAATTCAACCAATTGGACATGGATAACCTCGCCTAGATACTCATCCAAATTAAAACAACGGATTAAATGAGAACCGGGATCAATTGAACTTATACTTAATAATAAACCTAAAACAACTTCGTTGATATGAATATCATCATCCAAACCTAGAATTTGACTGACCAAGGACATGACCAACTGTATCTATTTTTTGAAAATGTTAACATTGTATGGCAGAAAAAGTCCTTCTAATGACTAACCATCTTTTAGAATATTGGATAGAAATTAGCATCTAACTTTGGTTTTACAATTTTTATACATTTTGACTAAAACCAGCTCATTCAAATACTCACAATTATCAGGGAAATTATCAGGTAACGTTAGTATTCTACGAACAGTTTTTGCATCATCCTTACAAAGTATTTTTGACATGGTATGACTCATGATAACTCTTTCGGAGGGAGAATAACTGCTTGCGCACCACTCGACAAATTTGGGAAATGGTAAGGTTTGTTCAATAGCAAAATAATAGGAAAAAGAACTGCAGACATACAAAACATCATTTCCCTGTAAATTACACTGCCACAATCGCTCCTTTGAGACTAATACATTTCCAACTGATAGAACAAGGTCACATACGTTTATTTCCCTATCGACAACAAATTATTCTCTTTCATCTAAGACTCTGCATAAAACTCCTAAACCCTGTTCTTTTTCCATAATGAACAATGGAAACAACTCTTCGAACCAATTTTTAAGTGTTTCAAGGCTTACCTGTGACTGTATATACGTAGAGGTTGACTTTGGAAAGATGGCAAACTGTCCACTTCCCTTTCACCCACAGTGTGCACTTGAAATTATTTTTTAGTCCAAGTCAACTTCACTTTTATATGCTGAAATTTTCTGGAGCTCTCATCAAGTGGTTTCCCTTTACCACTTTTATCTGTGGAACTCACTCCAAGTCACCACATGGAATGCGGTTTACATTCCGCTACCAATTTTCCTTTTTAAACCTCTCGCACCTTTACCCTTCGGAACCAACAATGACCATTGATGATTTTTCACTTTTTACTTAAACCGTTAGATCAAGATTTGTTGTGTGTATTCCACTATCCTTTTTCATTTTTTCCAGTGTGTAGCTTTACTTAGCGTATTTTTTCTCAACCGTAGATTTAATTCATTTTATTCCATATCCGTTGATCCTTCTACCCCGTTAACCACCTCTATTTTCTATCTCCACTTATCTCTTGCACAACTTCACCCAGCGGATCCATTTTAAACCATAGATCTTCACTCTCACCCTTTACACCTTTGGATTATGTAATGACCTAATCAAAATGCACATTTTTATAATGAATTCAAGACCATCAAACTTAGCTAACTTTATGTATCCTTTTATCACTTCTCAATCATACCTCTTCCTCAACTATTCAACATAGCGGTGTTAACAAATGTTATCTAGTAGCTAAAAATTACACTCACATGTCTATATGATTCCAACATGAGAACGATTCCTTAGTAAGCGATAAAGAATAACAAGCAAAATGGGTCTTGAGGTACATCTTTGGAAACCTATAAAATATGTTCGTCGTTTCTCTATCAAAGGTCATGATTCTTGTGGTTAGTTAACCTATACTAACTTGGAAATGTGCATAGACATGTTTAGATGACCTGGCATTGGTTAGATGCTTAAATGAGTGCATGATTATGTCAAGGTTACCTTTTATAAGGAAACATTGAGAGAGCATGAGGTTAAATGGGAAAATCTACATCTAATAGTCATATGAAATTGGCAAGGAATGTACCATGTAATAATTCACAAGTATAATATAGATCCTATAGTAATAGATGACCATGTAATGGAACCGAAATCCTCAATAATAGGCCAATGGTTCCCTCAAATGACATGTGTTTATGGTGGAGGAAACCTTCTCATCCCTAAATGTCTAGAAAACTCTTCTATGTATCTAGTTTCAGTCTCCTCACATGACCACGTCCATGCCATCATGTCCCCAACACTTGGACACATAGCACCATGGGAACCCAAGAAAATTCATGCATGGTGTTTTGAGGCATTGTTCATAACCTATATGTCTGAATGGTTTCTTTAGGGAAAAAGGAAAGGTCTTTTTCCATAGAATATCATTCCCAATTCCTCAAAACATCTACATATTTATCAAACCCACCTAATGGAAATGAAATCCTCCGTAATAGGCCAATTATACCCTCAAGATCCATGTGTGGTTGGTGGATGAAATTTCATCATACATGGATGGATACAAGATTTCTTTAAGGCCCAAGATTCATGTCTCCTCCATTGACCATGTCCAAGGCCCAAGATCCCAAGATCTAGATACATAGCACCATGGGTACACTTCAAAAGTCAAACCTTATTATTTGAGTATTTTTTCATTGCTTTAGATGCATTAGTGGTTTCTTTTGGGAAAAAATCATGGTGTTATTACCCACATAGTCATTCCCAAGTCCCTAAGACATGTATAGACTACTCAAAACCTCCTAATTGAAATAACATATTCAAGCATTGGGTAAGTATATATTTAAGGGGGCATGTCTAGATGGTGGAGAAAATATTCTTACCCTTGGATATTGGATAGAATATTACTTTAGGGATAGAGGTGGAAGTGTCCTCCCTTAACCATGTCCAAGTCCCTAAATCCCAAGGAGTTGGATACATAGTCCCATGGATATCGTTGTGGGGTAATGCACGGTGCTTTGAGGTATTGTTCATCGCTTTAGATTCCTCAATAGTTTATTTAGGGCCAAAGGGAAAAGACTATTTCCTTTGACATCATTTCCAAGGCTCTAAGACATGCATGTAATGCTCAAACCCAAGTGAGAAGAAATTTAAATGTCACTTCTTGTAAATTATGTCAATATGTTAGTATGGAATTGTAATGAAAATCTCAAGACCAAATCCCAATAGACTGACATCCTCAATCATATGAAAATGTGGTTGGTTGAGGCTACTATTTTATCCATATATGGATTGAATATTCCTTTGCGAGGGAAGGTTTAGGTCTAATCCCTTAACCATTTCCAAACCCCAAGTCCCTAAGACATGGATCAAAGCAACATGGATCCCTTTTGAAGCGATGTGTAGTTATTTTATCCATTGTTCATGGCTATGGATGCCTCACTGGTTTATTTAGGACCAATGGCATGGTACAATTCCATACAAAATTATTTCCAAATATCATAGGCATTACCATACTACTCAAAACCACTTAATGGTATTGACATCATTAATCATAGGACAAAGATAGACTTAGGAGGTTGTGTGTGGTTGGTGAAGGAAAAATTCTTGTCCCTAAATGATTAGAAGCCTCATTTAGGGCCTATGCTTCAAGTCTCCTACTCTTACCATGTTGAAGGCCCCAAGGCCAAAATACCTAGATGTGTAGTGCCATGGATACCCATGTGAGGTTTGTTGAAATATTGTAACTTCAAAGGAAATTCTAAATGTATTTAACTGATGTAACCCAAGGGAGATGTTATTAATCCTTTGTCGAGGTGTTACTATTGTGATTGGCCATCATAGAGTCATGAGGTAAATCCTCCATTGTAAATTAGGTCAATGGTACCCTAATGAATATAAT
This sequence comes from Pseudotsuga menziesii, assembly GCA_001517045.1. Taxonomy (NCBI): domain Eukaryota; kingdom Viridiplantae; phylum Streptophyta; class Pinopsida; order Pinales; family Pinaceae; genus Pseudotsuga; species Pseudotsuga menziesii. Next base: position 162,872 of record LPNX011205519.1, on the reverse strand, counting down.
ACAATATTATATTGATTCTTCCTAAGTGAATTTGGTTCGGTCAGTTAAGTGGGGCCGACTTTTTAGGTTAAAATTCAAGTGACAAAAAGAGTATAAATAGAGGAGATGTGTTCCTCATTTGAACACACACTCACTTGTGAATAGTGCATAGGATATATATATATATATATATATATATATATATATGCTTGAAGGAGGTGCACCTATCTGGGGTCTTGTTTTTTACTTTCGATAAATATTATACAGAGGAATTTTTGCTGGGTTTTCTTCCCCGTGAGGATTTCCCAGGATAAATATTTGTGTTCTTTTGTGTAGTTGTTCTTGTCTATATTTCAATGATCCATTTGCTTATGGTTATGTTGTTATGATGCTAAATGTTATAAGATATGATATAAACATTAAAAAATTAACATGGTATCATAGATACCCTGAAATAAGTCTTAGTGAAACCGAAACACTGCTACAACTACAACTATTGAAGATCAGGGTTTCATGCTTGAAAACCCTAGAAGACTAAAACTAGTCATGTTGGGAATTTCACTATATATTGATATTGGATATGGATCAGAAGCCGAAACATTTACAAGCCGAAGATGAAATCTAGATGTACCCTGTGTAAAATTTTCAGCCTCATATTCTCTATAATGTAGGAGATATGATTCCTCCAACTCAAGGTTCCATCCTCTCCAAGGATTTAGACTTAAACAGGTGACCTAGGGAGAATTGCTATATATCGGCCTAAGAAGGTCCAAATGAATTTTTGTAAGATGTTCCAAATAGGGAACAGAATTTAGTTCCTTTGGTAAACGTTTCAGACCCCGAAGATGAAACAATGACATGTGGAAGTTTGTACTTGTTCGCTATGCTGAACAGTCCTCAAATAAGTCACCTTGGGAAAATTCGCATAAGTCCCCACTGGTAAAACCAATTCTTCTCTAACCTATTGGAATGGAAAGAAAACAGACAAGGATACCTAAGTAAAAAAATTTTAGACATAGAGGAGTATTAATTTCAGATATACAATAAAAACAATATCATGCAATTATGCAGAAGAAATTGAAGAAAACTAGGACATCAGATATTTTGCAGTTTTGATCACAATTTTGGAAAAATGAGTATGCTACTGAGATCTCCTTGAGGGAAAGTTCATGTACAACCTCCTACAAGAAAATAAGGATGAGAATTGTTCTGAAGAACAAGTGATGAGAATTCAATATTTTATCCAATAAACATGAACTTGAAGCTTCTAGGGTCATAGAAACCGTGACGGAAGAAAGAGCTTCAGAAAAATATAAGAGAGAGGTAAATCCACCTTGAGAGATGAATACCATATTTAGAATGAGAGATAATTCAAGATGAATAAAATTATGGTGGGACTTCCAAACCAAAGTAAGAGGTATCAGATATGCTCTATTTATGTGGGACAATTGAGTGACATCATTGATGTAGATCGTTGCACCTATGGAAGAAGGTATGATCAAAGAGAAACAATTGATCATAGTTAATGATGTTTAGGATATGGTTCTGAGACCTAAAGGGAAGTATATAGTGTCTTCCATATGGATCTACAAGAACAAGTATACAAATCAATGTTTGTGGTTTGTCTTAGAAAGAATATACTATGACATGACATACTCTATTGACTAGACACACTTCTCTAGTGAAGTAGAAGTATATATCGAGCAAAGAACCACCTATGTAGAATAGGATTTGTATGAGCTGAGAAGGCACCAATTGATAATCACATCAAGTTACATAAGGAGCTTGAATATCACCTAGAGTGATGAATATATTAACCTTTTCTACAAGGTCAAAGATGGAAACCTATAGAAGATATCAAGATCATAGATGGGTGCAAGATGAACTTTTTGTCAAAGTCCAAAATGAATGGATCTTTGTATCTAGTAACCTAAGATAGATACATACAATATCGGTAGTAGAGGATGATACATGTCACTCTAGTATAATGAAAAGGGAGGATGATTCTCTACTTCAGGGGGATTGACTGTAGAATATATCTGAGTTCGACATGGTATGAAAGGATGGACAACTTCCTAATGGAATAATACTTTACCAAGAATACAGTGGGTTCCAACCTTCAAGTTTGAATGAGGAAGACTGATATATATCGATGAACTAATAGGATGAACTCATGGTAGAAGAAATGATAAAACAATTCCAATCATGTTTGGGATATAGTACCCAGACCAAAAAGCAAGAGTGCAGTATATTCCAAGTGGATTTGCAGGTCAAACCTGGATACTGATGGAAGTAAGGATATATTTGTTGCTAGAGTATTCTCTTAGAAAGAGCGAATTGATTATGAAGAGACATTTTCTCCAGTATCAAGGTACACTTCCATTAGAACCATCATGGCACTTGTTTCCACGATGAAGTAGAATATACACTAGATGGATGAAATACAACCTTCCTTAATGGTATGATTGAGGAAGATATTTACATCAAACAACCACAAGGATTTGAATATGAAGATAAAGTGACTTATGTATGAAAGTTGAAAAAGGCTCTATATGGACTGAAGCAATCTCCTAGAGCTTGGTATGGTAGAATAGATAGCTTCTTGACAAGCTTGGGATTTACCAAAGGTAAATATGATCCTAACGTTTACCTTAAGGTTATGGGTGATGAAACTCTCATAATATTGTTGTATATGGATGATCTAATTATGACATGAGATGGGAAACAAATCACATAGAGAAAGAAGAAGCTAGCTCAAGAATTTGAGATGAAAGATCTTGGATTGATGCATTATTTCTTAAGGATGGAAGTGTGGCAGAGTCCAGAAGGAATATTTTCGAACCAGGGAAAGCATGTTGTGGATACCTTAAGAATATTTGATATGTTGGATTGTAAAGACATGGCCATACCCATGGAAACCAACCTAAAGTTGTTGTATGATGAATCATCAGAGTTAGTAGATATGAATTAGTACAAATAGATTATTGATTCAATGATGTATATGAGGAATACAAGGCGAGATATATGCTTTGTTATGAACACCTTGAGTGAGTATCTAGTTAAATCTAGATGAGTTCACTTGATTTCTGCAAAGGATGTGATAAGTTACCTAAAAGGTACGATAGAATTGGGACTTTTCTATGGTAGAGATCATGACTACAAATTATATGGATATACGGATTCATATTGGGCAGGAAGTGCCGCATACAAAAAGAGCACCTTAGGTGGATGTTATTGTATGGGATATGCCATGATCTCATGGTTTAGTAATAAACAATCCATTGTTTCTCTCAGTACAACTGAAGCAAAGTATATTGCATATTGCTCTGCTAGTTGTGAAGTGATATGGATTCGTAAACTAATGTCAAGACTATTTGACATGGAGTTGGATATGACAGGGATTATTTGTGACAACCAAAGTTTCATAAATATGACAAACAATCATGTGGGATATGGTACTGAAGGGAGATATAAAACTCCAGTATGTGAGTTTCGATGAGCAAGTTGTTGATATGTTGACCAAGCTTCCGTGACAAGCTTGGTGTAGTTCGAAAATAATTTCCTCATAAGGAGTAATAATGATGATGATACTACAGAATTTCCTCGTAAGGAGAAACAGTGATGATGATATATACTTTCCTTGCAAGGAGGAATTGTGATTATATGGAAACTTCTTGGAAAGGAGAAATAGGTCGAAGATATAGACTCTCTTTGGAAAGAAATAACAAGTCAAAGATATGGACCCTTCTCGAAAAGGAGAAACAAGTCAAAGATATAGACTCTCTTCAGAAAGGAAGAACAAATCAAAGATATGGACTCTCTTCGGAAAGGAAGAACAAGTTAAAGATATGGACCCTTCTCAAAAAGGAGAAACGGGTCAAAGATATAGACTCTCTTCGGAAAGGAAGAACAACTCAAAGATATGGACTCTCTTTGGAAAGGTGGAACAGGTCGAATATATGGACTCTCCTTGGAAAGGAAGAGAAGGTCAAAGATATGAACCCTCCTTGAACAAATGGGGATCAGGTTGATAATATGGATCCTCAAAGGAAAGAGGGAGTGATGATGAGAATGAAATAGATGATGGGATGACAGTGAGGCTCCAGCATAAAAGAGGCCAAGTGCGCATGAATATGCTGACATGGTTTGACATTCACTTGTGGACAATAGTGTATAACACTATGTTCATGAGAGTGGTTTTTAATAGCTAAGGATGGCCCTGTAGATGTTATTCTCGCATGGAGAGTACCCACATTCATTTGTGGATACCATAGAATAGCACTTGCTCAGGAGTGTTCCTAGCCTCAGTGGTAAGGATTCTCTATGATGAGTCCTCATGGGTGACAATGCCAACATTTACATATGCTCAAGATCTGATCTGCAAATGTTACTCTTGCATAGAGAGTACCCACATTCAGGTGTGGATACTGTAGAATAACACTTGCTTAGGAGTGGTCCTAAACTTAGTGGTATGGATGCTCTACGATGAGTCCTCACAGATGACAGGGTCAGCATTCGTATGCAGTTGAGATATGCTTTGTAGACAATACTCTTGTATGGAGAGTATTCCTACATTCATATGTAGATTCCATAGAATAAAACTCCCTTGTGAGTGGTCCTAACATTAGTGGTATGGATGCTCTATGATGAGTCCTCACAGACACGGTAGTATAACTCTCACTTGGGAGTGGTTCTAACCTTAGTGGTAAGGATGTTCTACGATGAGGGCTGAAATTTTGTATGATTTTAATATTTTCTTTCTAGACAATAATCTTGCATGGAAGAATATGCCTACATGTGAGTGTAGATACCGTAGTATAACAATCACCTGGGAGTGGTCCTAACCTTAGTGGTATGGGTGGTATATGATGAGTCCTCATAGACGATAGGGTTTGCATCTAGTTGTGGTTGATATCTACATTTAGTTGTAGATGATTAAGCTGATCGACATCATGGACCACATTGATGGAGGATTGCATCATCCTTGGACTTACGTCCTAAAGAGATAGGGATTGATCAACCCATAAAGAGATCATGTGTATTGAAGGTAGCATCATGGAAAAGGATCAAGTAGATTGAAGTGTGGCTACAAAGGATAGAGAAGAATGAAGTGCCGCTACAAAGGATCGAAAGAATTGAAGTGTTTCTATGGAAAATGTTCAAGTAAACCGAAATGCGGTTGCAAAGGATTGAGAAGATCGAAGTGCTACTCCAAAGGATCAAGAAGATCGAAGTGCTTCTACAAAGGATCAAGAAGATTGAAGTGTCACCGCAAAGGATCAAGTGATCGAGTGCCACAGAATATTAAAACTCGATGTTGTAGAAGATGATGTTTCAGTACTGAAGACATTGAATAGTAACTATTCATGTTACTGATGATTGTTGAAAACTTCCTAGGATGTATAGATGTATGACATTGATGATGTTGTAGATGCTTTCTCTCTCTCATTACTCCTATATTCTATGATGATTTTATCAATTGAATAACATTCTTGTTAAGGGAGAGTTTTGAAATATTGTAACTTCAAAGGATATTCTAAATGTATTTGACTGATGTAACCCAAGGGAGATGTTATTATTATTCCTCCATCGGGGTGTTACTATTGTAATTTGTTATCATAGAGTCATGAGGTGAATCCTCCATTTTAAGTTAGGTCAATAGTACCCTAATGAATATAATGTAATATATATTGAGTCTTCCTAAGTGAAGTCGCTCAAGTCGATCAAGTGGGTCCAACTTGTTAGGTTAAAAGTCAACTGACAAAAGGAGTGTAAATACAAGAGTTGTGTTCCTCATTTTAACATGCACTCACTTGTGTATGGTGCATATGATATATATATGCTGGAAGGAGCTGCACGTGTCTGGGGTCTTGTCTTGTACTTTTGATACATCTTATACAGAGGAATTTTTGCTAGGTTTTGTTCCCCATGAGGGTTTCCCAGGATAAATATTTGTGCTCTTTTGTGTGGTTGTTCTTGTCTATATTTCAGTGATATTTTTGCTTATGGCTATATTTTAATGATGCTAAATGTTATAAGATCTGATATAGCCATTAAAAACATAACAAGGTCATGCATGGTGCTTTGAGGCATTGCTTATGGCTTTAAATTCCCCAGTTATTTCTTTGCACCCAAAGACATAATCTTCCTCCATAGAGAATCATTCCAAAGGCTATGAGACACATAAATACTTCTCAAAACCATCTAATGTCACGAGCATCCTCAATCATATGCTAATGATATTTTCAAGGGGAAATATGTGGTTGGTGGAGGAAACCTTAGTGGAGGCAACCTTATTAGCTTTGGATGGCTAGAAGATTCCTTTAGGGAACAATATTTAGGCCTCCTCCATTGACCATGTTAATGGAACTACAATGATAACACCTAGCTACATACAACCATGGATACCCCTGCGAAGTCATGCATGGTACTAAGAGGCATTGCTCATGGATTTGGATTCCTCAATAGTCTTTGATGGGAAAAATACATGGCCTTCTTCCATGGAATTCCATTCCCAATTCCCTATGACACCTACATAATTTTATTTTTCTCCTCTTGTCACTTCAATTAAGGCTTTAGGACCATCCCACAATTAAAAAATCTCTAACTTTTCATTCAAACATCAACTTTAAAAAATGTATGTTACAGTGATCATTACTTGTTACTTTAATAACCCTATAATAGAGCATAATTACCTCAATACCTAGGACAATGATAGTATAATATCCATCCCCATTGAATAAAAGTGCATATTTCCACCCATATACCACCTTAAGAATAATGATCCCTATTGAACAAAACCCTCATATTTCCAACCATATACTACCTTAAGAATAATGATCCCTCTTGAACAAAACCCTCATATTTCCACCCAAACCCTCATATTTCCAACTATATACCACCTTAAGGATAGTGATGCCTCTTAAACAAAACCCTCATATTTCCACCCATATACCACCTTAAGACCACCACCTTAAGACCCTCATATTTCCATCCATATACCATCTTAACCCTCATATTTCCAACTATATACCACCTTAAGGATAATGATCCCTTTTGAACAAAACCCTCATATTTCCACCCATATACCACCTTAAGACCCTCATATTTGATGTATAATCTGTAACAAAAGCCCAACATAGTGAATCCCATGGAATTATTCAAAGGCACAAAGTTTCTCAATTTGATTATGGAGTTTTTCCAAGAAGGAGATCTATCACAACTAGTTGCTAAGAAGGGAAACTATGCAAATGCTGAGGCCGAAGCTGCAGCCATTTTCAGACAGATAATGGAAGCTTTGGACTGTTTCCATAGAAAAGGTGTTATTCACCGTGATATTAAGTTTAGTAACGTTTTCTTGTCATCGATTACGCCTCCCGTTGTGAAGCTGGGAGACTTCAGCTTCTCCACAGAGTTTCAAAAAGGTTAGTGTTTTACTGTAATTTTCTGAGCATTACTAGGTCAATATATCTTCTATTTTTAAGGGCAATTAATGTTAATACCTCCTTTTATAATTGAACCAGGGAATGTTTTTCATGGGGAGCTATGGACGAATCTTCAGTATATGGCTCTCGAGATCATGGCTTCCAAAGGCTACCGCGAGGCCGTGGACATGTGGAGTGCAGGAGTGTTGCTATACAAGATGCTAGTGGGCATTTATCCTTTTGGCCCCGAAGCTCGCAGCCAGAGCGACTGTACTATTCCCTTGATGTTGAAAGAGATTACCAATCTTTCCAGTGATATTTTAAACAAACACCTCGATTTCATAGTTGGCCTCTGGTCCCAAATTTCAGAGTCCACCAAGGATCTTGTATCAAAGATGCTCATTCAAAATCCTGAGGCCGGGTTAACTGTGAAACAAGTTTTAGGTAAATGTGTATATATCAGTTGATTTCTCTTTATGTATACATTCGATGAATTCATACTAGTTTCTGAAGTAATTCTCTCTTCACTGCAGAGCATCCATGGCTGACCGTTTAAAGCTGAATTTATGTTTACCAAAATGAGATGAGTATACATTTAAAATTTATGTGAGTAGCCTAGGTTTTGTTTTATTTTTAACTATTGCAATGAAGATATAGAGTGATATAAAAAATTATTTTAAATCATAATTTTTTCCTTATAAGTTAGGTTTGAGTTTCATTTAATTATATTATTATCTCCATATTTGTGTATTATAATTATTTTATTATATAAAACAAGTCTTAACTCTGTAAATAATGAAATGCATCTAACCTTGTTAATATATAATGTGGTTTATGGTAGGTCCTAGCTAAAGCAGTCGAGCGGAGGAAAACCATTTCATCTTTGTGCAAGATAACTGTTGTGTATGTTTGTTCAGAACTCATGGGTTTACACTCTGTTTTACAAAGTGCTTTACACCCTCTGTGCTTGGTATTGGTTTTAAGTATATTAGGGTTTGCATTTAGTGCTTGTCTCGGTACTCAAGATGGTTTTATCACCACTTGGCTTATTCTGTAGTTGAAGTGAATTTATGGGTATCTGTTGTGAATTACTTCTTTGGTTATTCTTTTGAGTTATTTATTGTTGTGAATTACTTATTTGGTTTTTTTTAAATTTATTTATTGGATTCAATCCTTTTATGGTTTAGGATATGTTTTGATTATACTGTTTTAAAATAATATATCAGTTCTATTTATAATGGAAGTATGTATAAATAATATTATTATTACTAACCAATATGAGGGTTTAGGGTTTAGTGTTGTTTATGCAGCACCATAATCTTGAACTTATTATTGTTTAAATGAATATACCACCCATAGGGTCTTGCTATTTTTATGGACTAGTTTTAATTTTTGAAATAGTGGTTATTAGATATCATACATGACTGTGATTTGTTTTAGATTTGTTATTTATTTGCTTACATTGTTTCATTAATGCTGTGATGACATTGTGGTGGATGGGCTTACTAGTCTTTGGAAAAGGAAATATGCATGGTAGATGAGCTTACTGGTATTTAGTTTAGATTCCCTGAGTCTTGTTAATGCTACGGGATGGTTTTATCACAACTTGGATTATTCTGTAGTTGAAGTTAATTTATGGGTCTATGTTTCCACTAATATTATTACTAACCCATATCAAGGTTAAGTGTTGGTTAGGCGGCACCTGAATCTTGAACTTATTATTGTTTAAATGAACATACCAGCCATAGGGTATTGAGATTTCTATGGAGTACTGTGACTTCTATGGAATAGTTTTAATTTTTGAAATGGTGATTATTATATATTTATCTGCTTACAGTGTTTCATTAATGCTAGGATGCCATTGTGGTAGATGGGCTTATTGGTCTTTGGAAAAGTAAATATTCATTTTTTCGATTTGTTTATGATTGTAAAGTGTATTTTACTTTCGATTCTTGAGTCTTGTTAATGCTACCAGATGGTTTTATCACCACTTGGATTATTCTGTAGTTGAAGTTAATTTATAGGTCTCGAATTACTTCTTTGGTTATTTTTTTGAGTTATTTATTGTTGCGAATTAATTCTTTGGTTATTGTTTTGATTTATTTATCGACTTCCATCTTTTTTATGATGTAGGATATGTTTTCATTATACTGTTTTAAAATAATATATAATTCTATTTACAATGGAAGTACGTAAAAATAATAATATTATTACTAACCATATGAGGGTTTAGTGTTGTTTATGCAATACTAGAATCTTGAACTTATTATTGTTTAAATGAACATACCACCCATAGGGTCTTGCGATTTCTATGGAGTAGTTTTAAGTTTTGAAATCGTGGTTATTAGATATCATACATAGACTATAATTTATTTTAGATTTGTTGTAATTTGTTTTATATTTTTTATTTACATGTTTACATTATTTCATTAATGCTCGGATGCCATTGGGTAGATGGGCTTACCGGCCTTTGGAAAATGAAATATTGGTTTCTTCGATTTGTTTACAATTGTAAAGTGTATTTACCAATTTTAAAGTGTATTTACTTTCGATTCCATGAGTCTAATGACTCTTAGCATTATATTAGCATTAAATCACTAAAGTATTTGGTTGGATAAGTTATATGTTAGGCGTAAATATAGTGTATGTGACCATTTGTATAATATCTATACTATATGTAATATAATGTATGTAATATAATATCTATACTGTATGTAATATAATATCTATATTGCGAATCTTGGATGAGTAGTTAGCTATATTATAAATAGTAAATATTTGTATATCTTAAACATATTAACTTTAACTAATTAAATTGTACATTAACTAGATCTTGATATAAGCAAAAACTGATATAATTCATCAATATAGATTTGTTAAGGAAAAAACTAAAATCTATAGTATATAAAATTCTTTAGAAAACCTTAACTCAAGCATGGATGCCCAATCTAAGAAGACTTCATAAAAAAAAACATAAATTCTTTTAGGATTGATACATAAACAATATCTAAATTGATACAAGTTAGATGCTCTGCAATAATATTAAATAAAACATTTCTACTTATGAATATAACAACAATTCCAAATCTAGAATAAATAGTCTATTGTAATTAAAACATAGAATAAAAACCTACCACCACTGTTGGGAAAACAAAAATGGAATAGTATTTCCTCCCAACCAACTCCTTGAGCAACCAAGTTACTTGCTTCAAAACCCCCAGAGCCTGTTTGTTGAACCACAAGAACTAAACCCACTTGATATGAATTCTTCTGAATTAGCTTTGGGTTAACAAAACCTGTGGCATGGAATATAGTAAACCATAGCTAATTAATCATCTCGTGATTTTTCTCAATATGGGTGTGTTTTATCACTTGTTACAATATGCTATACACTGTAATAATTTTTTTATGAAATTTTGGTCCCAAATATCATTTTTCCTATAAATTACAAATATGTAATTTAAATAATACATAATACTTTTTTCATATTTTCCTTCTATTTTTCTTGTGTCATTACTCCTTCACTCAAAAAACACTCCATTAGATTTTTTTCCATAACTTATTTTTTCTTGAGAATTTTAAAAAAAATTGTGTGTTGCACTACTAGACCCCGACCAGGTCATGAACATTGCATTAGACCCTTCAAAATATGCAACCACGCGTGCTCTTTTAATTTTTATCACTTAGATAATTAAATTTTTTTATAAATGATTAAACTTATTTTGGAAAAATAGTGTTGCAGCAGTACTATTTGTTCTCTATTTGTAATTTGAATCCATCATTTAGGAACTCAAAAGTTGCACCCACAAACACATATACCTTGTCATTTATCCCCCAAAAAAATTCCTATTATAAAAAACCAAACTTGAGATAATTGTGATCATTTTCAATAGAGAAAATTTGTATATTTGGAAACTTGATTCAATTTGGTACATTACATCTTACTTACCCAAAGCATGTTTCATTGTGTAAGTATCTCAAAATATCCACATAAGTTGAGGGATGTTATTTTTTCAATTTTATATTACTTCCAACGTTTCAAAACAAGCCCTAATTAGCTTTCACCATACCATATATATATTTTAGTATTTTATAAATATACATGCTTAGGTTTTACATGGCCCTTAGACTTACAAGGGTGCTAAACTAGTCAGTATTCTATTGTTTGTTTTCATGGATCAAGCTATTGCAAGTTAAAGAAGGGATTTTGAAGCAATCAAATAACTCTTTCCAGCCATGGATATCCTATATACCCAACATATTCTAACCCTATTCAACCATTATGAATGAAATTAAGAGTAGATATTCTCTTGAGGATGAAGCGACTCAACTCGATCACAATGGATACTAAGGTGGAACCAATTTCAACAATTCAAAAGTCAAAATACTTGAATAGAATGGATGGAACATTTTATACTCTTTGTTATTCTATTTGTACATATCTACTCTAGCACATTGAATCCAAGAAGACTCCAAATGAATTTTGGGCAACATTGTGTGCCCTCCCCTCTTCTGAAAAGGTGAAACTTATGAACTTAAGCCAGATGATTTTGACTATATCAAGAGTTTTAATCCAATTTCAAATCAGTTCTCTTGCATCTCAATATGTGTAAGATTGTGAAGGATGGATCATAAACAGTAATCTCTATTCTCTCCAAGTTGGTTACTAATTACAATATCTATCAATTATGTTTTCCATTATGCCAAATTGGCTCTTAGATACTCCTACAAAATTCCTACTATGGATGTTTACGGTGCATCCCTCCTTCAAGAGAAATATAAGCTCTCACAAATGGGCCTAAAAAAGACCTCAAAGCTGAATGCACTTTTAGCCAATGAGAGGAAGAAGAGTCCAAGCAAGATAAATCCCCCATACAAGGGAAAAAAGGAGAAAAAACCAAGGATTTCTCATGAATACTTCGATTCTAATGACATAAAGTATGAAGAGGAGTAGTCATGGTGTCCTTATTTCAATAAAGGAACACATAAAGAAAAATATTTTAGTTATAAAAAAATTAAGAACAAGAATAGAACGAGCGCAACAAGAAATATGTCGCACTAAATAAAGACAATTGCATGTATTCACTTACAACATGTTCTATTCCATGCATCCTTAATTAAGAAGACTTTGAATGACATGTCCTGAACCAAGTTCTAGTTGAAGAATAAATTGGAGAACTTGTTTCAAATCATAATCTCATTGAAGAAGACCAACACTATGTCTCTTCAGAATCAATGGCTACAACATTTGCTCCTACTACTCACCAATTTCTGCAAAAAACCATCTGGGTAGATTAACTTATTTTACATTCTATTTTAAGGGATTTTTTTCCCATGTGTTGTTTTCTCTCTTACTTAGTTTCCATAGAATGCTATGTGCGTGGTTACTTAATATGGCTTCCAATTTATGGGACTCATTACTAATTTTAGTTTTTCACATAGTAAGGCTTATATTGAGGTGCTACAAGCACAAACCCTCTACATAGGTACATGTACCATGATTTTATGACTCTAATGGTACAAACAATATCCAAATTAACCATATGATTCACCCTTGAAATGCATTCCAAGATTTGGGAGTGCATTCCTTTATTTGTGTGCACATTCCTTGATTTTAGGACTGATTTAGACAATAATTGTTTGAATAATAGATGTGCTCTGCTAATATAGGTCCTAGTTGAGCCTAAATAATCCTTCTCAATCATTAATGTAATAGTTGAGACATTTTGTGTATTTGTATGCACATAGAGTGAGTTGTATGTACATCACTCATTCACAATTAGTGACTAGGGATTCTTGGGTTAACGTAACATAAATTGGTGAGTTTGCATGGATATCAGAGAGTCTTTGGCTCTAGTTAAGCCTTACTATAACCTCATGCATTGCATGGGAAATTTGAATATCCCTGTGACATAATTCAAATTTTGTTGCTCTAAATATTATTCACCTTCATTCATTAATGCTCAATGAAATACATCCTTCCTTATTATTACCTCTTCTACTTTTATGTATAATAATCTATGATTTCTCATTTAGTACATGAATAGTGTATTGTTTATATCTGTTTAATTGTATATCTCTCTTTTATTAGTACTTATATCTACATGCTCAAGTTTTACACGTGAATCTTGGGGAAATGTAATGGATTGGGTGACTATTGGGAAGTACCTTATGCATCTCAACAATGAGCCTAAGAGTCATTTCATTGGATGAATGTTATCTAGTAGCTAAACAAGGGACTCACATGTTTAGATCATTCCATCATGAGCACGATTCCTTAGTAAGAGATAAAGAATAACAAGAAAAATGGGCCTTGAGGTACATTTTTGGAAACCTATAAAATATGTTAGTTGTTTCTATGTCAAAGGTTATGACTCTTGTGGTTAGTTAACCTATACTAACTTGGAAATGTGCATAAACAAGTTTAGATGACCTAGGATTGATTAGATTCTTAAGTGAGTGCATGATTATGTCAAGGTTTCCTTTTATAAGGAAACCCTGAGAGAGAATGAGGTTAAATGGGAAAATATTCATCTAATATTTATATGAAATTGACATGGAGTGTAATATGAAATAATTCACAAGTATAATATAGGTCCTATAGTAATAGATGACCACCTAATGGCACCAACATCCTTAATAATAGGGAAATGATTCCATCAAATGACATGGTTTTATGGTGGAGGAAACCTTCTCATCCCTAAATGGCTAGAAAAAGATTTTAGGGATCCAGTTTCAATCTCTGCACATGACCATGTCCATGTCATCATGTACCCAATACTTGGACACCCAAGAAAATTCATTCACGGTGCTTTGAGGAATTTTTCGTAATCTATATGTCTCAATGGTTTCTTTAGGGTAAAAGGAAAGGTCTTTTTCCATAGAATAGCATTCTCAATTCCTTGAAACATCTACGTATTTCTCAAACCAACTAATTAAACTGAAATCCTTCGTAATAGCTCAATTATACCCTCAAGATCCCATGTGTGGTTGGTGGACGAAATATCATCATACATGGATGGATACTAGATTTCTTTAGGTCCCAAGGTTCATGGCAGTAACACATTCAAATAAAAAACACCTGATGGAAATAACATATTCAACCATTGGGTAATGATATCTGTAAGGGGGAATGTCTAGATGGTGGATAAAATATTCTTACCCTTGGATATTGGATAGAAGATTACTTTATGGCTAGAGGCAGAAGTGTCCTCTCTTGACCATGTCCAAGGCCCTAAATACCAAGCAAGGAGTTGGATACATAGTCCCATGGATATCATTGTGAGGTAATGCATGGTGGTTTGAGGCATTGTTCGTGGCTCTATATTGTGTAATAGTTTCTTTAGGGACAAAGGGCCAATATTATTTCCTTTGACATTATTTACAAGGCCCTAAGACATGCATGTAATTCTCAGATACAACCAAGTGAGAAGAAATAAATGTCATTTATTGTAATTGATGTCAATATATAAGAATCAAATTCCAATGAACCTTCTTACAACTATTTTGAAGTTTGTGAGTGGTATACAATGGTGTATAATGAAATCCCAGGAAACCAATCTTCTCAAGGAGAAATTATTGACAGAGATAAGCAAAAAAATCCTATACTCTCACTAGTGAAAATGTTAGGCAACAGTTCACAAGTCCCTCAGAAAAATATCGTTTATCCAAAGCAAAGAATACACCACAAAAATTACATGAAAAACTGGAAAAATATGTAGGGACTTCTTTATTTCTCCTACGAAAAAAATCGCACGTCCATGGCATCCACGGTATTTACAATTTTGGTCCATGTTTATCTGACAAATGGAGAGTGTGAGAATTTTCTCGCAAAGATACTGATACAAACATTATGCTGCAAGACCTATTTAATCCAATGTGGGGAATTAGCCAATATAATCCAAAATTAATGTGAGCTACTCATATGGTTTGTTGGAGCCATTGTTTTAATATACCATGCTATTTACCCAAGGTATTTCATGTTATAATGCCTATGTATTGTAGTGGGGTTTTTCTCAATAAGTAGAGTGGAAAACTTCCCACTTAGAGTGATTTTCCTCTAGTTTTCTATCCAATATTTCTTCTCTATTCTTGCTATCTCTTTGTGCAAATAATTCTAAGTGAGAATGTTTTTGTTACCTAGATCTTGGCTGGAATGCCACATGACTCGAAAAAAATTTGTGATGTTGTGCATTCCAAAATATTACACAATGTTACCTTGGTACATTTTGACATGAAACTAATTAATGTAGTCAAGGGACTATTGGCCATGTATTTTTTAGAAATGCAAACCTTTGTATGTTCAATAAACACAATTTGTAACACTTTTTATTTTGGATACAATGTAGAATATAGTTATTATTGTGACACACTTATATATATTCATCATTTTTTGTGTACTAACCATCCACATAATTGCTCAATGATAATACCACCAAATTCATTGAGAGACTTCATTCATAGAATCGTTTATAATAAGCTAGAGAGGAAAACATATTATGCCAAAATGAAATCGAATTAGTTGAACAGGAAGATATTCCTCCTCCTTCTGATCCTTGAAAAATATTTTGGGTTATTATCACTTGTATATATGTAAATATGTGCTTGTTGCTTTGAATAAATAAGAGTCACTTCTAATAGGTTGTTTACACAAGACTCTTTTGCTTTTATGTCTTTATGAATAAATTGAATCATCTAACAAGTGGTTTTGCATTTTGATTACAAGTATATTATCTATATGAGCAGCTAACCGAATATTACTTGGACACAGAAAGTATGCTAAAATACTCAACATGTATTTTAATATTTTTTGGGGTATTTTTGAAATTTGCATCTTATAATGATAAAAAAAATTTATAAATCCTTTGTATATCATACTTCACTAGTTTTCTATGATTCATATAGTTATTGGTATCTTGATTTAGACATGTATATTTCTAATTTATTCTTTTAAACAAGTTGCTTGATAAGACCCACTTTCATTATCATATTTTTCACAACCTTATTTTTCCCCTATGGATTACTAGTTCATCCTATACTTGTTATCAAAACTTGTCTCTTGAGTATTTTGGTGATAACTCGAAAGTAAGAGGAATTTTTGTCTGTGGGGAACATTACTTTTATTTTATAAGGAAGAAGGATTGTTTGGTTAAAGAACAACTTTCAATTATTCTCTTTCGACATGTTTTATGAGTTTGGTCATTATGAAATTACTTATAAATTTATTTTGAAACAAAATTGAACTATGTGTTTAGCAGGATTTAACACGCTCTAGTACCAATCGGCTTTCATATATTTAATATCATTATACAAGGAAAACCTGTCGGGGTATTGAATAGGCCTGCTGGGAGTGGGTCAATGCTAAGTAAAAACCTTAGAACAGGAAGCTCGATAAATGCAAGTAAACCCGTCGAGGTACTGAACAGGCTCGCTTGAAGTGGGGCTATGCTTGCATAGTACCAAGATAAACCCATCGGGGTATTGAACAGGCTTTCTAGCAGCGGGGCAATATCTGGTAAATGAGATCTAGTTAATATAAAACTATGCACATAGTTCATAAAATAGTGATAATAAAAAAAAATAAAAAAAAATATGTCATGGCCAATTGTTTATAATGTCATTCGATAATGGATCTAAGTTGTAATTTTCCCCGACCATCTAATTCCGCATATACCTAAGATATCATTATCTTAGAAATGGAACCCATAGCTGTAAATCTCACACACTCTCAGGTACACTTAAAATATTTTACGATGACAAGATATCTTTACAATGAGGCATGGATGGCTAGTTTTTCCTATGTTATTATTTTGATTATAATATTCTCATTTACATGGTATTTCTAAGAACTGTTTTATTTTTCATGAATATACATTTCTGAACCATTTCCATTTACTAGTTAGTTTTTCTTAAAAATAATTAACAGCATTCCCGCACTCTTTCTATTTTTCTAGAACAATCAATTCTTCTCTCTGTATGGCTTGAGGACATGCCATATCTTTGGTTTGGGGGAAGATGGACTTGAAAAGAATAGATTATTTTTATTTTATGAAAAATCTATTTATCTCTAACAAATGATAAGTATTTTCAGGAATGTAAACAATGGAATTTGGTTATAGCTTGAAGCATATTTTTACAGCAAAATTCAATATGGAAGACCATATGAAGGATCAAATGAAGATCCAAATGAAATATCAAATAGCGATCTGAGAAAAATGGTGATATTATAGCACTTATAATTATAATTGCTAACTATATTTTGTTTTTGGGTAAATAGTTTTTACTTCCATTTCATTGTTAATAATCGTATCCTCTTACCCAGTCATGCATGAAAATGATCAGTCTTTTTTATTCAAAATGCGATTTATGTTTTTATGTTACATGTTCAACCTGCCCAAAGTTTTACTTTGGACATTGTTGAATTAATTTTAAACTTTATAAATGATAAAATTATTGTGAACCTAAGAACTGTTAAATTAAGAATTTTGAAAACCCAATAAAGTCATTTTTAACTTTCATACAATGTGTGACATGAAAGATATGTTATTTTTAAATTAAAGGTTAGAAGAGTGAACTTTAAATTACCTTCTTCATCTCCCAATTTGAAGCCAACTGCTAGTTCTCCTTCTTCCTAAATTGTTTTTCTTTCTTTTTTCTCAGTGGGACCTGGCATTTATCTGGTTTGGGGGAATGTTGATCCTAGATTTGTTATCATTTTTTGTAGTTAAATTACTCATTTAAACACTGTTTTATTATCTTTTGTGCATATTTTATGTTACGCAGACCATTATTCAGCCTCAGGTATGAGTGTATTTAAGGTTTATATGAAATCTTTTTATTTATCATTTTTTATGGTTTTAATAATTAAAAATGGCATTATTAAACTACATTTGGTGTATTAACTTATTTATATATTTGTTTGCATACTTTATAATATTTTTGGGTAAATTAATAAACAAAACACATTTAGCCTGCCTTTTGCACAACATGTCCAGCTCGACGTCCAGCTTGTCATCTAGTTCGCTGTGTGAAACTCGCTGGTGGTTTGCAAGATGTTGAAATGTGTTGTTGTAGATTGCAGCTCTGAAGCGCGCCAGCAGACAGACACTCCATTCACCCTATATTGACGCCCAGCATATCCAGCTCACGGCCCAGCCTCCCGTTTAGCTCTCCGTCCAGATTTCCCATGAGACTACGCGCTGCGGAGAATTATCTCCATGCATTTAAAACATGAAACATCTTCCAAACATCCTGTTATCCATGCATCTAGGTGATGAAGCTGTGTTCTAGATAATTCTCCAGCCTGTATTCTCCTTTGCTCGCCACCACATCAACAATACACATGTTGGATTGATGCATTCAACCCACACTTTAGAATATTTTCCACTACGCTCTCCTCTATTCTCCATCAACCCATCTGCTAGGATAAGGAAGGAAAATGTGTGCCACATCTAAAGATCATTCACGCTCAAGAGGAGTATGTGTGTTTGTTTCCCAGTAAAAATATTGGAACTGCGCTGAAGAAGGAATATTACAAAAAAAGTGTTTGGTAAGATTAGAGTTGACACAAAATATATGCGGTTGCAATAGAAACAATCTCGGTTGATAATTAAAGAATAAGTGGATAAAGAATAGGCTCATGTATATTTTGTGTCAACTTTAATCTTAGCAAACCTGGTTGTTTTCTTGATAATGTATTGTACTTCTTGTAATAGTATTGTTAATGTATTCACATTTTTTTTTATCATTTTAAATATATGTGTTGTACATTATACACTAATTTTATTGCATTGTTTGTAAATATAAAGACAATGCCCCCAAGATATCGATCTCGAGAGAGCTATTTTCCACATAATAGTAGAAATACTACTTTACAAGACGACGAGCATGGAGATCATGATATTTAAGATCGAGTTCTTAATGATCCTATGGACGAATATGACATTCTTGATACTAATGGTGAAGATGAGATAAATAGATTACTGCAAGAAACATTTGCTCCATTGGATGAGGACAACCTCCATGATTTCATGATGTTCCTCTTCTCGAGAAGTCCCAAGAATCTCTATATGATGGCTCAAAAACCAATATTATATCTGCTATATTGTTATTGGTGAACTTGAAGGTTTGGAATGATTTATCAAACACTTGTTTCACACAGCTCCTAAGGTATGTAAAGTTGACTATTTTACTCTATTTTTAGTGTTAATTAATTCATAAATTAGGGATATGAAATATTTATGACGTATATTGTTTACATTTCACTTTTTGTCAATGTTTCAGATTGTTGGGTGAATTTCTATGACCACCATCAAATAATTTACCACACACAAGTCAAGAGGTTTTCTTGATTATGAAAGAAATTGGAGTGGAGTATCAATCTATTGATGCATGTCCTAATGATCATATTATATATTATGGACAGTACGCATCATAAAACAAATGCCAAAGTACAATGGATAGTATGCATCATATTATATATTATGGACAATATGCATCAGGTGTTTAATGGTTTCATTGTCTTCTTTGGACAAAGTACAATTCATAAAATCAACGGGTTATTTTTTTACTTCTTATATCAGTCACTTGGTTTATGGTGACATTTTTTCCCATAAACAACCATACCCTTATCTACCTTGACCTTGTTTTGAAACCTTTCACCTCCACCTTTTACCTCAATTTCTCTCGAAATTATTACCTTTTGACTCAACTCTTTTTCTCCTAAACTCTACACTGCAAGTTTCCACCAAAACCCATTATTTCTACTTCACAATCTTGTGAAAGTAAACTACAATGAATTACCCTTTGAGGGTATAACATTGTTTGGAGGGGATAACATTTTTCTATTTTTTTTAACAGACATGTCTGTCGCTATAGCGACGAACAGACCTAGAAAGTTCCGAGGAGCTTGCTATACTAGTGATAGAGATTTACGTCACTAGTATAACAAGTTCTTCAGAACTTGCTAGGTCTATTTGTCAATACTGTGATGGAATTTTGGGGTATAAATTTCTTTAAACATGCAAGTTCATCTCCCAACGAAAGGTTTTTTGGTCTCTATAGCGATGGACCTTCGTCGCTACAACGATGAATGATATTTGGCTTAAATTTATTTTAACATGTGACTACATCACTATAGCAATGATAAATGTTTTGTTATAGCGACGAAGACATGTTGCTAGAGCGAGGCAATTTTATTTTTTAAAGAAATAATGTTGCATGTCTTCACCTTCGCTATAGCGATGAATTGGGGTTAGTGTTGCTACAATGACGAAATTTTTCCCACGAAAAGAAGGTCTCATGTTTGTCGCTATCGAAACAAAAAGTGTTGCAATAGAAACAATTTTTCTGGGAAAAATGTCCACATGTACTAGTGAGGACACTAACTCAAAAATGTGTTGATCACATTGAGTCCAATTTACTTTGAGACGATCCATGATTTCTTCACAAAGTTCAAATCCTTGCTACTCCAGCTGAAATAGTGTGGCATAGAGACAAAGGAAGAGGAACTGATCTTGTCCATTCTTTTGAATCTAGGCATTGAGTATTCAATGTTTGTCTCTACATTCTACTCAATAAAGATGAAATTCAAGAATTGGAATTGGAGAATGCCTACCTTGGCAGACTTCATGGAGTATTTGAATCAAGAACAAGAAAAATTGGTGCAAATGGGTACGATTAAATACACCAAGGATCAATCCCTTATTGTAGGTGTTTCAAATCAAGACAAAGGAAAGAATAAATAGAAATATTCAGGGAAACATGAGAAGAATAAGAAAGATAAGCCCAAATATTTGATGGGGTTTCGAATCCTAGAAAGGAAAAGGAGAGGAAGAAACAAGAGAATACAAAATGAAATTATTTTCACAAAGGATGGCATCCAGAGAGTGCATGCATGAAGACAATGATTGATATGATGGACCAAATCCTTTAGAATAACACCATCCCCCTTCCAGAAAGCGCAAGGAAGAAAGAGGGAGGTTCAATTTCTGAGAACACGGATAGATTCCATGCACTAGTTGCTAGATATTTTGGCTCTTCCTCCTTGATTGTAGATTCAGGATCCTCAAGGAACATGGATTTATTAAATTGAACACATAGATCTGTGGACAAAACACACAACTCACATGATAGATCACACAATTTACTTAGTTATTGAAGAATGAAACAGTGCAAAAATGGCTTGCAGCTGTGAATGATTTTCATTAATGAAAGAGTAATTAGATAGATAATTACAATGAAGTACAATGGATTTAATAGCCACAAGCAATTCGAATCCACATGAGGAAGTTCAAATTGATTAGACTCTACTTGACTATAGGTAACCAAGACCTTGTATAAATCACTATCAAAGGACTCAATAGTTAATTGACCTTGTCTAAACCATAACTAGAGTTCATCGGAGCTCTAAAACATAACTCAAGTGTTACATTCAGTGTTGACTAAGGTTAACTGATAGTGGTAGGTGAGAAATGCGCCCCACATGTGTTCAGTCAAGTAAACCTAGCTCTAACTGAATGTAGAGGACTAGAACTGAATGTAACTGACTCCTAACTTAGCTTGACTAGTCATTAACTGAAGTGAACTGACCTTGGTTGGTTTCGGCACTCCCAGTGGCTTCCTAAATTGTAGGGATTGGTCTAGGAGGCTCCTAAACTGATGCAATCAAGTGCAATCAGTGGCAGTGAGCCTCAATTAGTGTTCCCCACACTTTATTAACTGAAACATGTGCCCCAATTAGGTCAAGTGGACTCAATGGTGTTAATGACTATAAATAGACTGGATGGACTCCCGATTTAGACATGACTCCCGATTTAGACATATGACCAAATTTGGACAAGGGAGTATTAATAATCCTAACACCCCCCCTAAATGCTAACTTGGACAATCTGTGGGCCCTGGTAACTAAGACCATAGTTCACCCATTACATCAAGTAAAGTAAAGTAACTGCTCAAAAACAAGGTGCTGGGGAAAAACCACATGGGAAAAAATCCCCCCCTCTAATTAAGCAGGTAGAATCAGGATCAATGTGGTTCTTCTATGCACAGGTATCCTGGGGCCTGGCATGTGAACCTCTCCATCATTATGTCTGGAGGAATATTCCTCTTTGGAATAAGAATGATATGCTCAACTAGATTAGAAATATAGACAGCTGCCGGATGAAGACTGGACCCATGTAGAGCAACTGAAGTCAACTGAAAAGTGAGAAAAGGTTCTTGAGAATTCAAAGAATGTGAGGAACACTCAAGAAACTGATATTTTGCATCCATGAAAAGAAAACCATGAGTGGTAAGAACATCCCCAAGTTTTAGGAGCAGGTGTCCAAGTGGATGCAAAAAATCTTCCTCTTTACTAGTTTTGTGAGGAGATGAGCATGTGATCAATGGTAGAGAAGCACTGGGACTGTTGAGAGAGAATGCTTGAGATCCATAGTATGATATATCTTCTGAAATAGATAATGAATCACATAATAAAATATCAGCAACCTCATATGAGGAAACTAACACCAAATCCCCATCAACAGTTTTGAAGAGAAAGTGAGGTACTTGATTTTTCACACCGAAATTGGTGAGAGCAGCTACAAGCATGACTAAAGGCTTTTGGATTTTAAAATATGAACCAAATAATATCATATCATAAATTAAATCAGATCTAAATAGGTTCAAAACAGATCCAAAACTTTGAAATGGAATCAAATCCCCAGCAGCAGTTTTGTAGGAGACTTGCGATACTTGTTTCTTCACACCGTTAATGAGAACAGCTACAAGTGGTACTGAAAGATTATGAATTTGATATATTAAACCAAGAAATATCAGATCAGATCTAAATAATATCATATCATATCCAATAAGGTTAATATCAGATTCAAATAAATGGTTAACTGAGACGGTGTATGCACAGCTTTCTACTTCTTCAAAATTCTGAATTTTGGTGCATGCAATCCTGCGGGAATTTGCTGGAAAATATAGATCGTGAGGAGTGAATGGATCACTCTGGTAATCTGATATTACTTCCAAAATATCCAAGGTATCACATATTTTCACAATAGCAGCAACATTAGAGGGAGAAAAATAAAATTTCTCTTCACTTTCGGAAGCAATTACTAGTAAATTTTGCACAAAATTTAAAGGAAAATCACCAGTGAATGTTTGCATGGAAGTGCAGCAGAATTTTTCTTCAATATCAGAGATTTGAATGTCTTATTCTGTTTCAGCAATATGAGAATATGAGATATCATAGATCTCATGAACTTCTGAAGCATCAAGAGAAGGAGTCACTGCATGGAGACTGTCTTCAATTCGAATTGACTGTGTAGAAGCTTCTGCTTCTTCTTTATCTTGAACAACTTCATCAAAGAGAGTGGAGGCCAAGATTTTTGGATCAAGGATGCTTATGGTGATGGATGTTCCAAAAGCTCCATCACTTCTATTCAGCCAGTTAATCTTACTAAAACACTTTTTACCGACCCCAATAGACACCCGACAGAGACCTTGTCTCATCAAAGATGAAATCATTTCGAAGTTGTACCTGCAAAACAAAAAAATGATCCAGTAGGAGATCTGAGGAGGAGAAGTGACTTGTCCTCCGAGGCTCTGATACCATATTAAATTGAGCACATATATTTCTGGACAAACACACAACTCACATGATAGATCACACAATTTACTTAGTTATTGAAGAATGAAATAGTGCAAAAATGGCTTGCAGCTGTGAATGCTTTTCATTAATCAAAGAGTAATTAGATAGATAATTACAATGAAGTACAATGGATTTAATAGCCACAAGCAATTCGAATCCACATGAGGAATTTCGAATTGATTAGACTCTACTTGACTCTAGGTAACCAAGACCTTGTCTAAATCATTATCGGAGGACTCAATAGTTAACTGACCTTGTCTAAACCATAACCGGAGTTCATCGGAGCTCTAAAACATAAATCAAGTGTTACATTTAGTGTTGACTAAGTTTAACTGACAGTGGTAGGTGAGAAATGCGCCCCACATGTTTTCAGTCAAGTAAACCTAGCGCTAACTGAATGTAGAGGACTAGAACTGAATGTAACTGACTCCTAACTTAGCTTGACTAGTCATTAACTAAAGTGAACTGAGCTTGGTTGGTTTCGACACTCCCAGTGGCTTCCTAAATTGTAGGAATTGGTCTAGGAGGCTCCTAAACTGATGCAATCAAGTGCAATCATTGGCCGTGAGCCTCAATTAGTGTTCCCCACACTTTAGTAACTGAAACATGTGCCCCAATTAGGTCAAGTGGACTCAATGATGTTAATGACTATAAATAGACTGGATGGACTCCCGATTTAGACATGACTCCCGATTTAGACATATGACCAAATTTGGACAAGGGAGTATTAATAATCCTAACAGGATTCCATACAAGACTCCTTCTCATACCTACATACATACAGTGGTCCATCCATCCTCATCGGTGATGACTCTGAGATCCTAGCCAAAGGGATTGGAAGGATTGACATTGACAATGGGTAATTCAACAATGTGTTGTATGTGCCTAATATTGAAGAAAACCTACTCTATTTATATTAAATTACACATACAAGTTCAACCAAGAGAGTAACATGTACTCAAGAAGATGTGGAAATATCAAAAATTTCTATAGGACAAGTTATTGCAGTGGGTATTGTAGATCATGAGTAGAGGATGGCATGAGACCAGAAAGATATGGCATGAGAGGTTTGGACACCTCAACTACAGATATCTTCAAGAATTGAGAAAATAAAAGATGGTTGAATGGATTCCAAGCATCAAGTTTTCCAAAGGCACATGCAAGGGATGCATTGTTGGGAAGCATTGAGAGTGTAAGTATGGAAAGGGAGAGGAAACAAGGGTTGACCAAGTGCTTGATTTGACCCATTCATATATGATAGGACCTCTTCCCATACCCTCCTATGGAAACTCAAGGTAGTTCTTAACATTCATAGATGATTTATCAAGATACTATTGGGTGTATTTTTTCAAGAAAAAATTTGAAGTGTTTGAGATCTTCAAAGTTTTCAAGGATTTGGATGAGAAATTGAGTGGGAATAAAATAAAGGTAGTAAGAAATGATAATGGAAAGGAATATGTTAACAAGAAAATACAACATTTATGTGAGAAAAATGGCATTCAAATACAACATTTTTTTTCCTTACACACCCCAACAAAATGGTGTGGAAGAGCATAAGAATAGATCATTGAAGGAGATGACCACTTGGATGTTGGAGGCTAAGGACTTTTTTCCTAAGATATGGGTTGAAGCCATCAATTGTTATTCATTTATTTATACCAAATTTCCACACAAATCAATGGATGATAAAACTCCAATTTGAATCTTGGAGTGGTCACAATCCCAATGTTTCTCATTTCATGGTTTTTGGCTCAAAGGCTTGGGCAGCATTCCTCTAGAGAAGAGAAAGGCCTTGCAACCTCAAAGAAAGGAGTCCATAATGGTTGTATATGTTGAATATGAAAAGGGATACATGATATTTGATCCATAATCTTAGAAAACCTTCATTAAGATAAGTATACAGTTTGAAGAAGAGCCCATGCAAGAGATCGAACTAGTCAAGGGGGATTACTCACACCCTCCACTTAATGATTATGTAAGTGTTAATTATCTCTATGATTTTTCTGATTCAGATATGGAAGATGAATATGATGATATTAATGTAGATAATGGCTCACCCATAAGGACAAAATGGACTGAGAAAACCATACAAGTAGTTGCTGATGTTGCTGGAAGACTAGATCTCAGTTTCACAAAGCTTTTTCCACTTGTGATTCAAATATTACAGAGAGGTGCTTTATGATGGTTGGATCCGATCCTTAGTCATATGAGGAAGAATCACATGATACAATATGTAAAAAATCCATGTAAGAATATTTTGAGTCCTTGCAAGACATTGAAACTTGGGAGTTGGTTCATGTACCTTCCAAGATGAAACTATTGAAATGTAAGTGGATTTATAGAACCAAGATCGATCTGATTTTTAATATATGAAGTATAATTATAGGTTTGCTTCCAAATGCTTCTCCCAAGTCCATGGAGTGGGATATACAAATACATTTACACTGGTTGCAAATATTGACTCTATTAGGCAATATTTGGTCGTTTTTGCATCGAAGCGATGGGAGGTGCACCACATGGATGTGAGGAGTGATTTTATTCATGGTGACCTTGATGAGTAGATTAATATGAAGCAGCATGAAGTTTTCATTCATGACCTTTCACTTGTTTTCATTTTGAAGAAGTCTCTCTATGGCCTCAAGCAAGCTGTAATACCGCAGTTTTGACCCCATTTTCATTTAAAGATACATGATGTATATAATGTAATTAATCGTGGTGAGGAGCTAAAGGCAAAAGCCCCACCATCGATTTGGTTGTGTATGTTACAGCAATAGGGATAGTTGCCGATGGTATATCATGCTATCTAGCACATTAGAGTTTGTCATCATGTAAATATGCACATCAATTAAAATATTCCTACAGCCAGCTACGACGGTGCAACATTAAAATGAAAATGGCATGATTCCAAAGGATAAGGGGGGGAAATGATGAGCCTTGAGTCATGGGGAAAAAAGATACATGTCATCACCCTATCTGTTTTTCTCACCTTCCCTTGTCTCATCCAACCACCTTTTTAATGTTCTGCTAAGTTGTTGAGGCATTTAATTGCTAGAAGTGGAGGGTGGCAGGACTGTCAGTCTTTGCCACATGCTCACTCCACCAGTCCTCTCTCCACCTTCACATGGGTAAGGGAACCAGCACTACACCTCTCTCTTGGATTTTGGGGTTCACTCTCATGCAGGGATGCGCAAGGGGGGATGGTTAATCTTCCTCATGCATGGAGTCGGCATTTTTTGCCTCCACCATTGTCAGACGGTGAAGGACCGTTGTGGTTGTATTTTGTTGTTCGTGAGCTGTTGTTATCCCTGTTTAGTTGGTCGCGTCCTTTCCACTCGCACACATATTGATTAAGAATTGGTTCTTTTCCCATTTCTATCTGTGTAACTTTCTTCAGTGTTTGCATTGAGGAGTTGTGTGCTGTGGGTTTTTGGATGTTGGACGGCCGTTGATTCCCACACCCATTGGTGGAGTTCTCCCATGTCTATCATGGGAGTTTTTCTCTTTCCCCAACTGTGGATTAAGTAAGGCTCTCGCCATTTCCTTATCAGATTGTGGTCCGTTTTTATTTCCTTGTTTTTGTCCAAGATTGAGGATTGGACTTCTCCCCTGTTTTGGAACTGTGTAAGGTTGCCATAGTTTTCATTGTGAGTTTGGGCTGTCGATTCACCCTGGTTTTGGGTTGCTTCTTAGTTGCTGAGGTAGTATATGTCTTTTGGGGATTGTTGCTAAGTTGTTTGGCCACACTAGGGCCAAGAAAAACTCTAGAGTGTGGTTGGACCTGAACTGTGTTTCACCTTTTGTATGGGATTGTCACCCGATTGTCTTTGCCTTCTTCACAGAGCTGTGAATGGTTTTTTTACTGCGGCGTGTAGTGGTTGGTCTTTGGACTATTGAGAGTAGGATTAGAGGCTAGGTATGCTTGAGAAAACTGGTGTTTGAGGCCACCAGCTTAGCATGTAGCCTTTCCTAGCTCCTTGACGGCCTGATAAACCCTACTGTGTGGGCTTGGCTGATTTCTGTACCTTTGCTATGTGTAAGCCTACTTTGACCCTTATTCCTTGAGGAATCATTCCCATCTCGAGGGTGGCAGCGTTCCTGAGAGATTAAGGAGCATGCTGGCCTATGGTTAGGTGGAACGTTGCAGCGATGTAGCTAGTTACAGGATGAGTTCTTATTAGATGAGTATTCTTGACCATTTTACTTATGCACTTATGTGTACTGATGAATGAATATGATGAACATGTGTCATGCTTGAATGTGTGTATGTTTTCTTCCGCTATGTAAATGAAGGATTATGCATCTTGGTATGTTTTATGTTTCAGCTTTTGATTCTAGCATAATATGACTGTCCATGTTCATGGGGCTATTTTCCCTTATGTTTGATGTTAGTAGCGTCCTCTTCGCTGGTTAGAGGGTCGGGGACGTTACAGAGTGGTATCAGACCTAGGTTGCAGCATGGGCCTGAATGGGCCATGAAAGGTTAGATAGAAGAGGTAGGTTGGCTTCTTCCTAGCAGCAATCAAAAAATTGTGGCAGGAATATTCAGAAATTTTTCTAAGTGCCAGGATCATCATCCCATCAGAAAACTTAGTGACAAGTTCTTCCGATGCAGCGGAGCACTTAATGGGAAGGCCACCTGACGGATAGTTGATCCGACGACCGAAGAGGCAGGAGATAGAGAGGGAAATTCAGAAAATTTTCTAAGTGTTTGGTCATTGGCACATCGACAAACTTATACTAATGGATCACTAACAATTAGCCGATTGACCATCGCTGTTGCGGATGGCTAGACCACTATGCCTCCGATGAGTAGAGCCTCCGACCACTGATGGCACAGAGGTTTTGAAAGTTTTCTAAGTATTGACTTCGTCGGCCATCAAATCATGTTAGCAGTATTCATCGCCGATGAACATCGACAAGATGTAGCTGATGATGTGTCTGCCATTGCAGCTAAGTAATGGACTATCCACCCGATGGATAGTTTCTCCGACAACCAACGCGGTGGAAGGAAAAAAGGGAAAATTCACAAAAATTTGCCTAAGTGAAGAAAACATTAGGAAATGCTAGTGGATTAGTTCGCTGATCAAAAGTCATTAGTGGATTGGGCTACCGATCAAAAAATGATCGAAGCTGATGAGCCGCCATTATGGCTGCTTAGTCAACTATCTCACCGATGCACTAGTCCTTCCAGTCGCTGATGCCGAGGTGTTAGTAAACAGTAGCTCTAGGCAGGGGCAGCAAAAATTTGTTTAACACGCGAAGAATAGAGGAAGTGTTCATCGATGGATAAGAACAGATCAGCAGGGGATAAAGGATGGTTGAGCCAATGAAGTTCAGAAAGGAAGAGAGAGAAAAATTTGAAAATTTTTCTAAGTCCTAGAATCATCGGCCATTGGCAATGGTTAGTTGATCACATCGTCGATGCTCAGATGATTCGTTCGTCGATGAGCTACATCGGGTAAAGTTTTTGGTTGAACATCCACCGCTGCAAAAAGCTTGATGATTAACCGTCTGATGTGTAGGGCACCCGGCCGCCAACGCAACAGTTTAGTCTAT
This sequence comes from Pseudotsuga menziesii, assembly GCA_001517045.1. Lineage (NCBI taxonomy): Eukaryota > Viridiplantae > Streptophyta > Pinopsida > Pinales > Pinaceae > Pseudotsuga > Pseudotsuga menziesii. Next base: position 133,274 of record LPNX011205519.1, on the reverse strand, counting down.
GCTGTCGTCGATGAATAGTTGAAGACAAAGGTGATGTACAAAGAAAATTCAAAAATTTTCTAAGGAACAAAATCATTGGCCCTTGGAAAATTATAGTGGTATCGGTCACTGATGGATGTCAGAAGAAGTTGATCATTCGTGCGCTGCCATTGCAGAAGTCTAGAGCATTAAACTTCCGACAGACAAACGCTCCGACTGTCGATGCCGATATGTTTGAGGGTTAAATCACCGATACGGTAGAGAAGGTTAAGAGATCATACCAATGATGAAATATGTTAGAGAAGTTAGTCGATTGGGAGTCCGTCATTTTGGCTGCCTAGAAGACTAACCGCCGATGCTGTAGCCGTTAGTGTTTCTGACCGTCGATCAGAATATTGCAGCTGTTAGTTGTTCTGACATCTGAAAGAGTTATGGTCCTTGAGAATCGCAGTGAATTTGATGGCTGCCATTGTGGATGCCTAAGGAGCTATCCACCCGACGGATAGTGCCCCGGTCATCGACACCACGGAGAAAGTTATTCTTTGAATCGTCATTGCGGCGGGGAGACTAGTGGTTCAGATCGCTGAAAATTAATTGATGAACTGCCGATGGGTTGTCTACAAAAACCACAGTCAGTTTGTTGGCCGCATTGTTGGACGCAGTTGCGGCTACCTAAAGAACTATCCACTTGAAGGATTGTGGTTCATATCATCGATACCGTGGAAAAACTTTAGCTGAAGAAGTTGCCAATGCAGCGGGAAATTATTGTTGTTAGGGCCATCGATGAGCGCCGAAGAAATTTGTTGCTTAGATCGCCGAAGTGTCAGAGTTGTAGATGGGATGAGACCCAATAGGGAGAAATAAAAATTGGGGTTTCAAGTGGATTTTCCAAACGGATTTCAACTGTTTGCAGTGGAATTTTTAGCAAATTCCAGCTAGTGTTTCAGCGGGTTTTGCAGTGAATTTCTCATTGGGGTTTTCAGCAGTTTCAGGACTAAAAAGGAAGAAAACCTTGGGTGACTAAAGTTAACATTCCTAACCCAAATATATTTGAAGTGGTGTGGTTTTCACACCCGAGGTCAAAATGAAGCATGTGGATAGGAGTTGGAAATCTTATATAGCAGGGAACAAGGGAGAATCGCCCAAATATGAGTATGGAGCAGCAAAGTGCTAGTAATTGCTTGAAAGAGAAATGTACTGCTATCAATATGGACAAATCCAGGGATTGCATGCCTAGGGATAGCAAGACCATGAATTCAAACCAGCTATTGTGTGGAAGTGGAGTTCCATGCGAGGATGTGGGACTTGAAAAGGGAAGTTTCCTTAAACCCTATCCTGCTGATTATAACTACATTTCCTAAGTTTTATACCTGAAATGTATGAGGATATGCTTTGCATACATAGGATATTGAGGATTATACATTTATAATGAACCACTAATGATAGTTATTGCACTGGTGTTGGCATTAGTGGAAAAACCAACGACAACATGGACCTGGTTGAATATGTTGCTGATGTTGACGAATGTGACTAGCAACCCTCTGGAGAAGGGATGAGGCAACAAGTCCATAATCAAAAGCTGGTGAGCAAATTCTGCAATCTCCTACAAAGGACCAACCAAATTGGTCATGCCAAGGGTGTAAGTAGGACCCATGAAGGTAAGAGTTTGATTATGACAAATTTCATGGAGTGGTAAAGGTAAGAGACCTCATACCATGTGGATATTTGAATGTTATACTACATTCATATAGAAATGTGTCATGCATGTATATAGCATAGTAGCCCAAGGAAATTAAGTACTGATGATCTTGATTATAGTCATGCATCCTATATGAAGAATTCATGGTTAGGACATGCATGATATGTGTGAATGCATAGTAGTCCTGAATTGATGCAAGGTAGCATTGAGTGGGTATGCATTAAAAGATTTTATAAATCTTGTAGTTATGCATTGAATGTATGCATATGAAGGGTGTGAGTAACTGATTACATAAGTATGGGTGCAAAAGTTGTGATGCATTGCATGAATGCTTTGATATAGTGCATGTGATATTATGAATAACTAATGGTTGGAATGATGGATTGATGGTAGTCTTGGAACCATTTCAAAGGCTATTATGAATGTAGGATAGTAAGTGCATGAAGAGGGTAGTCATGATCCATTGGCTTCCGGAAATGCTCTATGGAAGAGCAAGGTGGCACAAATGATACGCTTGTGAAGTTTCAGGTAGATTGTTTGGGGCATGTCAAGGTGGGTAAGACCATGACAAAGACCAAAATCTACCATGGGAAAGAGCCAAACCTCATGAGAAGAGTCTCATGGCTATGAAGCTAGTTTGTATGCATAACGAGTTGTCAAATTTGAATTTGTGAATTTCGAATTTGAGAAATTGCTGACAACTACTAATCACTATTGACTTGCCTAGAATTGTTTCAGGAGGATGCATTGTAAGTGGGTATTCATGTTATGCTAGTAAGCATAAAAATTATAATGGGCATAATAGTGCTACTTACAAGAGACCCACAAATGAGGATCACCTCATTGCTAAGCAAATCAATTTCTATAGTAGATAGAGTTGCAAATTCTTATTGAATTTAATTACTAATGTCATTGCTTGGTTATGGAATGATCAATTTGGATTGTATTATCAGGTAATGATTGACTATTTGGCTACTTGATGAATGTGCTAGGGGCACACATTGCAGAAAGACCATGTGTGATGGCTTAAAGGAGACAAACTTTATGGGGAGGTTTTCCCTTATCTTGGAAATGGGTTTCAGGTGAAACTTCATTGGACATTTTGGAAATGTCTCATCTGCACTACATGTTGGTAAGAAACATGAGTGAGATGGTATGGATTATGTCAGTAAGGCATGTGTGAATATGAAATGTGAAAATGAGTTGGGATGGAAAACCGAGGGACTGTCAACTCAGAGAAGGGAGCCCCCATTCCTCCTTAACGAAGGAATACTGCATCGGGAAATGGATAAGTGTTCTGTGACCCTTGCTAAGAATATGTATGTAAAATTATTAAAAAATCCATATGCATAACATGTTTTGATTTTATTTCCATGATGACTAATTTCTTGAGTATGAATAGGGCCTACATGGCACACACTAGAAAAGGTTGCCCACTTTCCAGATGTCGAGTCATGAAAGGGTTTTCAATATTGACTACACCCTAGGGAGTGGACGCACTCCTGGTGTTTCAATATTTGATAGTGAATGATATGAAATATGATTACAGTTTTAGAGAAATAACACTAATGAGTTTTCTTATATTGCTTGTGTTGTCAGGCTAAATAGATGCAATTCGGTGTTCCACACTAAAGAGAAAAGGCGAACGGTTGTTGTGAGGGGTTGTCGAGTAAGGGCTATTGTTGATATAAGTGTATGTTGGTATAAGTGTATTGTTGATATAAGTGTGAATTATTGTTGGTATAAGTGTATGTTGGGTTGTTATATGCCTGGGGATCCATAGTAGATCCTGGACCTAGAAATGGTCATGGTAAAGTTCCAAGCCCACTCGGCATGAAGGTGTAATGGTTGGACATTAATTATTGATGTTGTGGAGCAGCCTACATGCTGACCTAACATCCAAGTCCATAGGCGATCCCGAGGCCTACAAAGTGAAGCAGGATCTTATGGACCAATGAGGAAATGCACAATATAGATAAGTATTGGATTATTTTTCTTATGAATGTACATGTGTATATGATTTGGTTATGATGTTTTAAGCTCTTGTTCTAGAGATAAAACCAATGAGAATAAACTAACCATGTGAATCTATTCAATGTTTGGATATAGGTATCGCTGGGAGCGAGGACTATGAGAGCATCCTCGGGGTGCAGGTGGACATGTGACTGTCTTGGAGAGCTCAAAATGAGTGGTAATGAAAAAGGTGCTAGTAAGATTGTGAAGGTCCTAGTAGCCGAGACAAACCATGTGGGGAGGCTCCATGGTTGATAGGTCTAAAATATACCGGAGACACTAAGTATCATGACCAAGAGGGATTGGTCCAGCATTCACAGTGAAGTGAAAGAGGCTGAGAGCATGAAAAGCCACAGCGGTGGTGTGGGTTCCATGATGGAACAAAACAAGGAGGGGAAAAACTCTTGCTGCTCTCTCTTGCCCTTTTAATTATATATACATATATATATTTATGCATTGTGAAAACAAAAGATTGTTGAATGCATGTATGACTAAAAATGGAATGTGTGTATTTGCTTAAAGTAAATTGCGAATGCTGGAATAGTTAATTCCCTGCCCAAGAATGGACATGAATGAGCTCGTGTGCCTGTTGGGAAGGAATGAAAAATATGAAAGTCTCCTTGATGAGACTTGGACTGTCATGCCAATTGGGTAGTTAACTGACTGATTTTAATGTCTATATTATGCTTGGCCTGACAGAATTTCAATGGTGCATTTCATAGGTGAGAAAAGTGAAACCCAATGGTGCACATTGATCATGGCAGCAGATCAAAAGTTGCTGGACTTGGCTGGAAGTCTCCTTCAAACAATTTCCAAGACCCAAGAAAATCTTTGAGAGATGCTCAAGATACAGAAAAGGTAGAATGAAATAAACCACCATATTTTTCAAGACTCTATTGGGTTGCAAAGGGAGGTGAAAAGCCTTCTGGGAGCAATCGGCAAAGGAAAGGAAGGTGGATCAGTGATGGGACATTCGCCCAAGCGACCCATTAAGAAATGGTCCAGGCATGAATACTCAAAGGAAATTGAGCAGGTAAAGATGAAGCAACCAATGAAATGTTGGGGGTGAGAAGGACATCATTTATGCCGGAACTTCCCAACGAGGGAACATAAAGAGGGAAATAGCCACAAAGTTCCTAGGCTTTCAGATAAGCCAAGAGCTGAGAACCAGCAAGAGAAGCTCATGGAAGCTGAGGGGCTTGGTCCTGAAAGTTCAAGTAAATAATTGAACATGGGATAGATCTGCAAAATTTTGAAATTTGATGTGCAAATTGTATATGTAATGGAACACCGAGGACAGTGTTATTCCAAGGGGAGGGGGGGGGATTGTAATACCCCAATTTTGACCCTGTTTTCATTTAAAGATACATGATGTATATAATGTAATTAATCATGGTGAGGAGCTAAAGGAAAAATCCCCACCATTGATTTGGTTGTGTATGTTACGACAATAGGGATAGTTGCCGATGGTATATCGTGCTATCCAGCACATTAGAGTTTGGAATCATGTAAATACGTACATCAATTAAAATAAACCTACATCCAGCTACGACGATGCAACGTTAAAATGAAAAGGGAATGACTCCAAAGGATAAGGGGGGGAAATAATGAGCCTTGAGTCATGGGGGGGAAAGCTACATGTCATCACCCTGTCTGTTTTGCTCACCTTCCCTTGTCTCATTCAACCACCTTTTTAATGTTCTGCTGAGTTGTTGAGGCATTTAACTGCTAGAAGTGGAGGGTGGCAGGACTGTCAGTCTTTGCCACATGCTCACTCCACCAGTCCTCTCTCCGCCTTCATGTGGGTAAGGGAACCAACACTACATCTCTCTCTTGGATTTTGGGGTTCACTCTCATGCAGGGACGTGCAGGGGGGGGCGGGGGGGTTAATCTTCCTCACACATGGAGTCGGCATTTTTTTCCTCCACCATTGTCAGATAGTGAAGGACTGTTGTGGTTGTATTTTGTTGTTCGTGAGCTGTTGTTATCTCTATTTTTTTGGCCACGTATTTTCCCCTCACACACAGATTGATTGAGAATTGGTTCTTTTCCCATTTCTATCTGTGTAAATTTCTTTAGCATTTGCATTGAGGAGCTGTGTGTTGTGGGCTTTTGGATGTTGGACGATTATTGATTCCCACACCCGTTGGTGGAGTTATCCCATGTCTATGATAGGATTTTTTCTCTTTCGCCAATTGTGGATTGAGTAAGGCTCTCATCGTTTCCTTATCAGATTGTTGTCTACGTTTATGTCCTTCTTTTTGTCCAAGATTGAGGATCGGACTTCTCCCCTATTTTGGGATTGTGTAAGGTTGCCATAGTTTTCATTATGAGTTTGGGTTGTTGATTCACCCTGGTTTTGGGTTGTTTCTTAGTTTCTAAGGTAGCAGACATCTTGTGGGGATTGTTGTTGAGTTGTTTGGCCACGCTAGGGCCAAGAACAACTCTAGAGTGTGGTTGGACCTGAACTGTGTTTCACCTTTTGTATGGGATTGTCATTCGGTTGTCTTTGACTTCTTCACGGAGTTGTGAATGGTTTTTTTGACTGCGATGTGTAGTGGTTGGTATTTGTACTATTGAGAGTAGGATTAGAGGCTAGGTATGCTTGAGAAAACTGGTGTTTGAGGCCACCTGCTTAGCATGTATCCTTTCCTAGCTCCTTGACAATTTGATAAACCCTATTGTGTGGGCTTGGCTGATTTGTGTACCTTGGCTATGTGTAAGCCTTCTTTGACCCTTATTCCTTAAGGAATCATGCCTAGCTCGGGGGTGGCAGCGTTGTTGAGAGATTAAGGAGCACGCTGGCCTATGGTTGGGTGGAACGTTGTAGCGACGTAGCTGGTTGCGGGACGAGTTCTTATCAGATGAGTATTCTTGTCCATTTTACTTATGCACTTATGTGTACTGATGAATGAATATGATGAACATGTGTCATGCTTGAATGTGTGTATGTTTTCTTCCACTATGTAAATGAAGGATTATGCATCTTGGTATGTTTTATGTTTCATCTTTTGATTCTAGAATAATATGACTGTCCATGTTCATGGGGCTATTTTCCTGTATGTTTGATGTTAGTAGCATCCTCTTCGCCAGTTAGATGGTTGAGGACGTTACACAAGCCCCACAGGGGCTTCACTTAGTGAAACCATGCCATAGCACGTTCATTCATGGCATATGAAACAATACCCCTAATTTCAATAAATATTGGAAAATTCCTCCCAAAATCATTTTTTAACCCCCTCCCAATATGCCTTCCCAAATTAAAAAAATCCCTATTTTCACTATATATTTTATGTATCCATTTTTTTATTTACATTTTTTATACCCATTTATATATACACCTAGTATATTAACATGATACCCCTCTTATGACCCCACATGCATTCTACAATGCACCTTTCTTCTTTCAATGTATATTGTGGATGCACATTACTTCACCCACAATGCAATTACTCAACCACATATCATTATGATTTGTTGCATCTTATAATGAAGAGATGTTATTATGATTCACTCACGAGATTGACCTTTATTTGTGTCTTCTCCTTTTGGCTGCTCTCCCCTACCCACGTGTCTCCTCCTACTGTTGTCTCCTCTACCCATGCGTCTCTGCCTACCAACTGCTCCTAAACATTTTCTCTCCACCGTGGTCTCTTCTCTTGGCTTGGTATCTTCATGGTTTTATCCTCACGGTTTTACCTCTGTGTGATTTCTTACGGGGTTACCATCATTATTTGTATCTAGGGTTTATCTCAGCGTGATTTCTTATTGGCTTTACCTCTGGGTGTTGGGTTCCTTTCCCTGAGTGGCCATGAGGTTACCTTTCAAATGTGGGCTGTGGGCTTCTCAACATGACTATTAGAGAGTATGATTGTGCTTAGTATGACTAAGTGTGTCTTGTGCTAAGTGACTATGTGTCCTTAGCATGACTGTTATGGGTATGAATGAATTACTTAAGCCTATTCTTTTGATTGAAACCTCTCTTTCTGTTGAATAAGAGTCTAATACTTGTTTCTGTCTTCTTTAACCCTCTCTCTCAAGGTACATATATGGTTTACCTTGTTTGACTTGTCCCTTCGGTGACAAGATCAAACTCAAAAATATTTTAGTATAAGGAGGATCCAATAATGGTTATAATTTTTTAATACTATCTCTATTATTTTTGTACATGACATTTGGTGAAACATCTCAATGACCAAATTCAACACAATGACCAACATAGCATTAAAATTAACGTTGTGACCAACAGAGTGTTAAGTTGAAAGAGATGAAAATTGTGTCCTTGATTTATTACAGTTTAAATTTTTATTAGCAGAACTATTCTAATCTGAATTTATATGTTCATGCACTTATGTTTATTACTTGTATTAAAACATCACTAACCCTTAAATTTCAACAATATGATATGTAAAAAACATCCCTTCTAATATTAGGCTCAACTGACTTGTCAACTACCCTTCAGAGTACTTTGTGTATGATGTACATATCTCATAATTCATTAGCACACCATTAAAATTCCATCTTGATTATTTACATATTTGTGTTGGTTCTATTTAGTGTCCACCCATTTCTTCATATAATTTGTTCCTTGTGCAACAATCTGCGAAAAACAAATGTATCGTGCAAGCAAAAACACAGATAGCCTCAGGGTGTTTTTCAATTGCTCCATAGCATGACAATGAAATTAATATGAAAATAACATCAATAGAATAAATTATTTGCTTCTCATATCCCGAAACAAGATATCATTGGTTTATAAGACAGTTGAGAAAAGGTGAAAAATGGATAGGATTTCATGTACCAAAAGTTGGTTTGGTTAAGTTTCAGCCACTATATTCTAATGTTTTCAAAAACTACAGTAAGGAAACACGGGGGTTATATAGAGAACGATATGAGAAAATTCTAATGCACTTATTTCCATTATGAATGTAATTCAATCACCACATCAAAGACCAATGTAACTGAAACTAATATCAAGAAACATTGTATAAAAAAAATACAATCATCTTTGAGTAGTATGTTCTTTGAAAAATGCCACCATTCAGATTCATGTAATGTTTTTGTCTACCTTGGAAAAAGAGCCACGATATTTTCTATAGAACCTGGCAAGGTTGTGGAACAGTTTCAATAGTGCATCACCACCAAACCACAATCACCTGATGTTGAGAAATATAAAAAATGAAACTAGCAGCATAACCTATGTTAAAAATTTATTATATAAATGTAATTCCAAACAACATCCTGAAAAGGTGAAGCATCAACATGGAGTAAAAAGTTGCAAATATTTTCTAAAATTCTGGTAACATCAGTCAAATAGAATCTAGATATTGTCATTCCTTCTCTTCATCCATAGAATATCTAACAAATGCCTAGAAGGGCAGAAATGGCCTACACCATAACAATGTCCTCATAGCTCAAACTTTCAACAGAGACCTCTATAGAATCTCAAGATAAAGTTGAAGTATAATATCTGTGCATATTCCATTGAGAAGTTAAACAAAGCACAATACTTTTATGTTCTCTATACAAAATACGTTCCTATAGTATCAACATTTTGACATCTTACTTCCCACTCGCTCAATCTATCACATCTCATAAACTCATAGGTTATCACTTGATTGAGAAAATATGGTCCTTCTCAACAAAAAGAATGATATTATTCTTGAATTTTGAGCTTGTTATTTGCAGCAAAGCTAAAAAACCTTATGGAGCATATCATATAAGAAGAGGATTCCAGACACCTTTAACATCAATAATATTCATGGACCACAAAAAACTGTAATATTCATGCAGGGAAATTCCAAGTCTAATGATATCATGTCTTCGGTTTTATTGGGGGACCCATGGTACCAACTTCATATTTACACTTAATTCCTAAGAAATGCTCAACCTACAAAGAGAACAATAATTGTATCAAAATATTTGCAACACTACAAGATACTGAGACAACATATAATGTACTAGATAATTGTGCTAAATAAATTTCATCTAAAAAGAGAACAACAAAATTATATTGATTTCAAAGCTACCAACCTTCCTATCACCAAGCATTGGAGTCAATCTTCCTAGAACCTCTTTCTCGACAGTAGAAAAAACACTTCATGGGTCACTTGTTTTCCTACATCAATTAAAGACACGGACAAAGTAGTTGATTATTATAATCATATATCAGTGAGATAATGCTCAAATTAAAAGTATACATGCTTGAACTACATAGAATATACACATACCTTGGTTTAATTTGGACCACTAAGAACAATATAAGGAGTATGGATCTTTTTCTGAATGACACACATTTTTTCCATGGACATCAAAGGGGTGTCCACAATATTCATTTTATTAAGCTTCAATTCCTCCTCATACTGTTTCATACATCTTTCTTGTTTCATTTTTCTAGGGCCTTTTCCATGGAACTTATGTGACAGTTTATAAACATATTCCTTAGGTGTGCCTTACATGTCATTTGCAAATATATATTGACAGCAACTAAATTTCTAATTTATATGAACAGACATTAATGAATTAGGCTCCTAGATGTCAGCATTCCTAAAACATAAGACAATTGAAATATCAAGAAAATAATTTTACAATACGTCCAAAATCATCTAAACGGTCTAATTGTATCTCTTTTGGTCCATCGGTATCTCGGACTCCAACAATTTTCTCTTTTTCTTATCAATATTTCTTCCACCCCATTCCACAGACTCTTTCAATGCTCCCCTTCCCTTCAACAGTTGCAAGGCCCCTGCCAAACCCTTTCTGACAGAAGCTTCTTTAATTATATCATCTGTCGCCACTTCCTCCTCTTCTTGTGCTTTTAGATCACTAAGATCTATATCCATTTCTTTCACCTCTGTCCACCTGCATATGGATTCTACAACATCATCTTGTTTGATGGTACCTAGACCCTCATCATACTATTTAAAGACATCTTCAATTACAGGTTTATGAGTGTCTGGTTCAACAAGAACAAAATTAGAATTATAAAACAATGATATAAGTACAAAGAAATATCATATAAAAATCAAAGACCTATTATAATTGTAATGAGTACAATAGAACTCCTTACAAAATGAAATTTAAGGATCCACTATCATTATTTATAAAATCCTTTCGTTATCCACACACCTTCATCAAGCTATAAAATCCACAAAAATTCCTCCATCTCTGTAAATACAAATTTATTTTCCTGCACATCACATGATGATTAGCTTTTACCATTTCCTTTTTCTTGGCATCTACTGCTAGTTGAGCTACTACCTGGGGGCCAAAACTACTACTAATTTATGCTTTCCTTCTCAGTGCCTCTTTCCTAGTCTTCGCTAATGACTTGTAAATATCTTCATCCTCCCCAATAAATACAACATCTCCATCTTCATCTGCCAGCATTGCATCTGATGAATTCTAATCTCGAAGCCCTGTGGAAGGTGTATGGAAGCCTCTACTACTTTATTATATGCATTTTGATATGCACATTTCCTAAGTTCAGCTTCTGCCTTTTCTGCATTTTCTCTGGAAACCTTTCTTTCTGTATCATCCCTATAACCAATGTCCCTAGCACCCAATCTAGAAGCAATTGTTTTTGCTTCGAGCGCATCAACGTCCAGCTTATCCTTCTTCTGCAACTATTTCCTCTTGAGTATAATAATTAGAAATAATTGATCCTGGTTGAGCCAGTAACTGTTCATTTTGAGTAGTCATAGTTGTGCCTTGCACCCTCTTGTGTATCTGAAGATATAGACAATATTACACAAACAGAAAAGATAACATCAACATTCTACATATCTGGAGAGAGAAATTTACACAAACATAAAAGGTGATATCGACATTCAACTAACATTAATCCTCCCTAAACTAGTGTGCTTGCAATCTTAAAATATAATAAAATATAACCACAAGTTGGATCTAAGCCTTCAAAAATCCTAAAACAAGCCTTCAAAAACCCTTAAAATAAGGTACCTCTAAGCCTTCAAAAACCCTAAAACAAGATACCTATAATCCTAATAGAAACTCATGTATCAAACATGAAAGGAATAATATGATATAAAGCTTATGAAAAGCTATCAACCATCTTTTGTGCACCATACATATATCAACCTATTTATTTTGCTAAGGGGCATGGTGAAATGAATATGCTTGATTTGAGGTTGACAGGATTTCCAAATTCAAGAAGAAATGGTTCTTCCTAATGATATAGTCCATATAAGAACTTAGATTTCCTAAAATTTCCTTTTGATGCATATGTTTGTCCTCAAATTTAGTGCAAAAATAGATCATTGTTGATTAGGGGGTCAAATAGGGCCAATAATTGTTTTTAGGCCCTAGTATGTGCCCAAAAGCATGGATTTATTTCCTTCTTATAAAATAATTTGTTGTGTGTATCATTTGCTTCTACTTAAATAGTGCATGCTTGAGTCCAAGAGATTGAATATATTGTTCTTGTTCTTGGATATAAAAATTTGATTGTGTGGGAATATTGTTTTCCAGGGATGAGGTTGGGAAACCCATAATTGGGTATTGTAGCTGAGCTAGAGCTACCAGTTACAGTAATTTGCGTTTGAACTTCACATCCTTGTAGTGAAATAAAGAAGGATGTCCATATTTGTGAGTGAATTTTGGGATTAACAGTGCCCCACTACCTCAACAATAGTAAAGAGGTAGTTCAGCATGTATGCTAGAATTTGGTATTAGAACCTATAAGACTTCTGCATCAGGAATTGACAGTGAAAATTGAAGCATAGAAGTTCTCTTCTCCTCAAAATAATAAAGAGCGACCCAAGTACACCACAACTTTTTGTAAGATTTGAAGAGGAAGACGGGTTTTAGAAAAGGTGTCCAATTTTGCAAGGATTTGCAAAGTAAATAAATTTTCTAAAAAATATAGTGGAGTTTTCTTAACTGTATGCCAAACCTCTCTAAGAATTCCCCTTTCTTTCTAGAGAAGTTGACATGATAGCATCATCCACACTCTAGTACTAACATCATCAATAGTTTCACAGTCATGCTTTGTGGGTCCTATTTTGATTTTGGTTTTATCTATGCGATGTTCATAATAATTACAAGTCATACTACTACAGTGGCATATCACATGATTTGGATTGCATTCCACATTAATTCTCACAAAATTTCCTTCCTTGAGATTTCTAATCTTATACAGGAATATAACTCCTTAAAATGCAGTTAGAGGTATAGGGTCCTATATAGAGAGATTATATTTGCAATTATTCAATACCTATATGTTGCTATTATACAAATAGACACAATGAGAAGGATTTCTATAGCACTACACTATCCATTGCAGATAGCTTTACAGAAGGCATACTTCAGGATATTGAAGATGAATGAACTCAAAATTGAAAGAAAGAATGTCTTTCAAGTCCTTATATTTAGGAAGGATGGTAACTAAATGAATTCTAATGGCTAAGTCCACCTTTCTCAGGACTGGAATAAAAAATGGATGTAGTGTGATCTGTCGAAAGGAGGAGAAAGTTAAATAGTATTTGGGGAATGTAGAGTAGTTTACGATGATGAAATTTTCAGAATATGGAACCCTTTTTGTTGGGCCTCTTATTTAGAAAGGAGATAATTTGAGATATATGTGGATGAACAAAAAAGGTAGAAGGATTCTGAAATGCTATCAGATTGACAAAAATTTCTCTGGAGTATGCAGGGCCACTTTTAATCTCAATTTAGCGGCACTAATTTTAGCTAGGATGAAACGTTATAGGAAAGATATACATTTTCTAGAGATTGATGCTAAGACGGACATGTTGGAGATTCTCACTTTCTTTAGGAGAGGGTATCTCCCTGGATTCCTTTTCTGATGCAATTTTAGTATTTTAAACTTTTAGTGTACTATAAGATGCATAATTTTCAAAAAGAGTAAAAAATACAAGTCACAATGCCATTACCTTAAAATGTGTGCCAATAGAGAAGAATTTGGATGATTTTGAATATTCCTATGGTGGAGGAGGTAATAGAGATGCAATAAAGGCACATGGTGAAGCATTCAACAGATCTTGATGCTCTGGAACAACAAAGTCCTTGTTATTCTCAAGGAACATATCTGCCAAATATGTAACCTACATGACATATAAAATTGAAAATGTGAGCATTTGCAAGAACCTAGAAAGCATTGCTTAAGTTATATAAATTTGGAAAAAAAAAACTCTTACATCACCAGCATAGTGATTGATTTTGAATTTAGTATGAGCCAATTTTGGCTTCGAGAAATGCTTGTGGGTTTTGTAGGTTTGGTGCATCTTTTGATCAAATGTTTTATGTGTTGATTTTGGAAATATACTGCACAGTCAAGCAATACATACAATTTAGGGACATTGTAAATTTTCGTCTCAGAATTTAAATTCTCATTTGAGTGAATTGCCATATATATTATTTGTACACCATTCAATATTACTAGTATAATTGCAACAGTAAGGTCGTTTCTATGGAACGTTGCATCTTGCGTTATATATGAAAGTTAAATTGACTTTCATGTTTAACCATCACCTCCAAATAACTAAAGAAGTGGTTGTAACTGTGTCAAAGAATTAATGCAATAAATTCCACTATAGTAAGATCAAAAGAATAAATATAGAAATAATAAAATCATACTAAGCTTCATCCATAAGTGCAATAATTCCACCAGGTTTCTGCAAAACCATGCACATCTCCTTTAATGAGTCCATGATGGTTGATATCCAGTTCAATTTCCAAAGAATATAAAATAAAACATTTAAAGAAGACCAGAATATACACCCAAATTTATTCAATGCACTATAAAGGAACAATACATCTCAGTTTGTATCTCAAGGATCCATTTCCATGGTCAATATATAAATTCTATTTTTCCTCTTTCAATGCAGAACATTAATGAAGGTGATTCAATTTTAGCATAACAATAAATAATATAACAGAAAGGATAAACAGTGGAAACCTTCTCTATAAGATCCAACACGTCTTGATTATCCACAGAATCTATGTTACTCCAATTTATACCTTCCCTTATGTATTCTTCCTGCTCCATTTTAAAGACATCCTGCGTCACAAGTACCCATTATGCCAACATAAATGAAACATCATTAAATAGTAGGGTACTGGATAATGTCCACTATAACTATGGATAGAAGAAAATGGAAATTAGATTCACTCCCAAGATAGCTTAAGCATGTTAGAGTGTTTCCAAACCTGATTGAAATTCCACTGTAGCTTCTCATTTGTAAGACTAATACACATTTTATCAAAACTTCCATGAAAGAAAGATTTTGATGAAAAAATAATTTATAATGAATGCTGACCTGAAGAATTGCAAGTTCAATCTCTTTTTCATTTAATTATTTAATCAATGGGATCTTTTCTCGCAAATAATTTGCAAATATTGGTGAGAACACTATATATTTGCATATAAACATCTGAAATTTGTATGGTTCTATACTGATATTCAGAAGCCAAGAAGGAAAGGAAAAAATATATATGATACTTTCCATGTACTGTGCCTATTATATTCTCATTCTTTGAAAACAAGAATTCTCTATAAACTGACAACTAGTGCTTAAACAGGAGGATTGATAAGACTCAAGAGCCATAGTTCTAGATTATTTGAGTCAAATATCCTTTAACATTTGCTAAAATTAATCCTACAAGTTGAATATGCTGGAAATACAACTATTGACCTTGAAACATTCAAATCCATAAATATCAAGAACTCCAATCAAATGTGTTGAATTGGGATCCTGACCAATTGATATAATGATTTTATCTACCAACCTGTAAATGTTAAGGATTAGGAGAAGTTATAATAGAAACTAAAGCTACACCAGTTTGCAAATAAAAAACACAACTTATTCTAGTTCAGACTTTTGTAACTAATCTTTACCAATCAAACAACCGTGAGTATATCGTTTTTTCCAAAGCATTGTGGTGGAGAGTTGCAGCACCAGGATCAAGCAATTTTATTATGTTTCCATCATGTGTAACAATAATACATTTACAAAGAGAGTCTTCAAGGCCCTTTACATTGCACCAGAGGTAGAATTTAATGTACTAGGATATCCCAACTTGTATTTAGAAATATCCTATAAATAGGGTGCCACATTGGTAATATTCATGAATCTGAGATTGCTAGCATGAAAGTGTTGTAGATTCTAATTGACAAATTCAGAAAGAAAAAACTACTTTGAAATGATATTCCTCAATTTTGTTAGAATTATCCTTGACATTTATTAGGCATGATGAAATGCTATACCTCTGGTGGTGCAGCGCAAAGCATGTAGAAACAATGATAATTTCTCTCCGGATCAGAGACCTAACAAACACAATATATTTCTAGAAGGTAGGTTCTAACTGCAGCTCTTGATATCTTGCCATTCTTGTCAAACTGGAGCTCAACAAATTTTCCAAAATGGATGCATCACAAATTCTCTTCCATCCTATGAGAACATATAACTATGTGTTTCACTATCATCTCCTAATTCATTCATTTGATGTTATTTCAATTGGCTAATTACAAATCAAAATAAATTATAGTTACGCCCTTCTAAGTCACCTAGAATTGTTGTTTTTGACATTTTTTTAGTTACCAAAATATCCAAGAATAGGATTTTACTGTAGACATAACTAGGACACGTTATTTTAGTAATACAGTAACACATACACCATAAGCTACGAAGAAGCATTATTTACAAGATTATGTATCACAAAGAATACAGTTGTTTCTTACTTACATAAATTGTTTCTCTATTGGTCTTCCCTCTATTCCTGATTGACCACCCATAAATGCAAGGTAACATATAAGAATTTTTGTTGTTTTTGTTTTTCCCACTCCACTTTCTCCATTGACCAGGATTGAATGGATTTTCCCCTCGGTGACCATTTCCCTATATACAAAAAATTAAACTTAATGTAATGTTGACCTCCCTAATGGTGGTTCAGGATTAGGTTTCTCATTGCCAGGCATGTCCACACTTATCTCTAGAACTTGTGTTGTGTATCATTTTCATGTTTTGATTACTTACAAGAAGAAATACCCTATAACCAATAGGTGAAGCCCATTTTTTATTTTATGCAAAGAAAATGTTTTATCCATTTAAGATACTCTTTCTGTGTATTTTTTCCATAAAAATGAACGAATTGAAATACTACAAGATTCATGATAGTTCCTGTAACAAGCATCTACCACTACAAAAAGATGAGGACTTAGCTCTCCAAAAGTTGCACCCTTATATTGTTCCATCATGTGGGTATTATACAAGTGTGGAAATCTTCTGAAAGGATTGACATCAATCAATATATTCCCTGTGTATGTCTGTCAACAAGATGTTGTTCCATTAGACCATAATACCTATAAATAGTTCTAAAGTACCATTGGAGGAAAAAAATAAAGTACTTATGAAAGTATCCAAAAGACTAAATGTCACTTAGTAAAAAATAAGCACACTAATTTATTAGCTTGCATGAAATGAACTGAGAATACTATCTCAAAGCATCATAGTAAGCAGGGCCCCTTACATCAATTTCATTAAGATTAAATCTAGCAAAAAAAATTGTAGAACCCCTGGCTCATGCAAATACACAAGTCTGGAATGATATGTAAGAGAATAATAAATAGGATAAGTTGAAATAATAGTGGATTTCTCTATATGCAATAGATACAAAACTACTACGAAATTGATAAATATCTAAAAAGTTAAGAACATTGTCAATGACAAAGCCTTCACTCATTTAATTTCTACATTCTCCAGATCTTTTTTCTACAAAAAAAGCATTCATAACTTGATATTTTGTGTGAAAACATATCTGATTTCCTAGAATCATCTCCCTTAATAGTTTTGATTCCATTGAATAAAAACTGTATGAACAGAAAATGAACTTTGGAAATTTCTTGTTAAGGATCTTGCATAATTTGAATGAATTGATTGAATAATTATTATTCATAAAGCCTATTATCACCACTAAATTCCTTAATACATTGTTAGGTCTTGAAGCCATTTTATCTTTAACTAATTGTAAGGCTTTAGGATTTGCTCACACCTTAGCTTCCTAGTCACAAAAGAGCTCCCTGCCCTCACCCTCACCAGGTTTTCTTTTCTTTTGGATAGGTGATGATTCAGAGGAAATGTTGAAAATTCAAAAGATACATCTAATCAAATGCATTATGATACTTTTTCAAAGAAACATGATATTAAGAGAAAAGTACATAGGCAGGAAAACTGGAAAAAAACACATGGGATAGGTGAGAATAAGAAAAAGCCTGCTACATCCCTAATATCATCTGATGAGAAAGATAGGAAGATGCTCAATTTAGTTCAGGTTGGGATTAAAAAGAACAGTTCATTATAAACATCTAAATCCAACAATATGAGGTCCACACTAAAGATAAAGGAGCCTACAAGCCATTTTGAGGACCATTTGTGGTCTGATGTTGTTGGTGCAGTTCCTACAAGCCATTTTGAGAACAATTTGAGGTCTGATGTTTCTAGTATAGTATCTTTAATAACTAAGGCGGAGTTAAAGACAACAAAGAGAGACTTTAAAAGTTCATTAGAGAGTGAAAGCAATATTCATAATGATGGAGACACTATTTTGAATTTTTCTTCTTATCTTGAATAAATTAGGATACAATCACCAGATACATGCATTATATTAGAGCAGACCATGAGTGAAAAGTAATTTGGTTAGAAAAGGAAAATCATGGAAAAATAAATTAGAGGTTCTCGATTAGTGCCTTAAAGTGAGTTCCTAGATTGTAGAAAATCAGTGACAAATAACATTGTCAACAATTTTTAATCTTTTAAACATGGAAACACTGAAGAGAGAATTAAGGTTCCAAACTGTAAATTAAATTTGAAGGGTGATATGTTCAGGAAGCTATGTCTACATGTGTTGCAGAGGCTGCAACTGTTTTAGTGGAGCCACTAGCAACTGGTGTGACTGGACAGGATGATCCATACAAGATTTGTGCAAATGAAAATCTTATACTAAATGCTTTTATAATGACAAGAAGTCAGTTAAGGGAATTGAGGAATGTGTCAAAGCAGGCACATTGATCCAAAAAGAAGCAATCAAAACAAGAGGTAGTAAGAAACATGTGGTCTCTTCAGATTCATATCAATCCTTTATAATTTTTCCTTCAGAACCTACTAAATGGGTAGAGGAGAAGAAGATGGATCCATGGTTTGAAGATTCAATGTCCTCTAAGCATATGGATAAATGGAAGATTGGAGATAAGGATTAGAGGAGTGCACATGCTAATATGTCTACTGAATCATTGGATTATCCAAAAATGGAAGAACAAAATATACAGAGCGTGGTTGCACTATTGCTTCCTTCTCCAAAGAAGCAAGATGTTTCAAATTTAGCTTCAATTAATGTAAGTTCAATCAGCATGCCTCCTATCAAGGATTATGTTGCACAAAAGGGTGAGGCTAAGCAATATCAATACAAGTCAAAGGGAATCAAGGTGAATAAACCTTGTGCGACCCCAACAAAGAAAAATAGCAGAGGCCTTAAAAAATATCATGGGCATTCTGTCTCAGAGAAGTTTAACCAAGGGAGATTATCTAAGCAATTATCTATTCACAAGCATGAGAAAGTTTCCCCAATAAAATATGGCGTTGAACCTTCATTAGAAAAGATGGCAGGTTCATTAAAATTTAAGGTGAAGATAAACGGTATTGCAGCAATGAAATTGGATGGTGTGTCACTATCTATAGAGTTGCATTTAGAAAAAATAAACAAGATTAGACAACTGTAAGTCATATATTAGTTGTGTGACCATCCACATGAAATAGTATTATAGTGACATTCTTAAAAAACTGGATTCTCAACAATCCAAGCCTAAACATTAATTCAGTTCTTTATTCAACAGAGTATGGAGATCACATACCTCGGATATTGTGGAACATATGTCCATGCATAGTGAACAGGGTCCTTGAAAGTCTTCCTACATGCTGAGACAATATGCTATGAATCTAGAAGACATCGAAAGTACTTTTTTGTGCTACTTTAATTAGGCGAACCATGGCTTTAGTATAAATGTAGAGGATCCTAGTTGGGAAAGAAGCTTCACAAATTTATTCACAACTCCCCAAAAATATTCATAGAAGATTTAAATATTAAACGTGAATGATAAAAAGGAAACATACATTAAATTCCTAAACCAAATACCAATGCCATTTTTTACTAAAAAGTCACTTGAATCTCCAACCCAACAAGATGCAACCAAAAGGAAATATCTAGCATTGAAAATTCTAAAAAAAAATAAAAAAAAATTTCATAATCCCCAAAAATATCTTCTTAGTATTTTTAAAACTAAACATGAATGATGAAACGAAAACATAAATTTAGACCCTACACTAAATACCAATGTTGTTCTTGAGTTACAAGGTACTTGTATCTCCATCCCAACAAGATGCAACCAAACAATATTCTTCAATGCAACAAAGTAGATGCAAACATCACTCTCTCTGAATCCAAAAGATGTAAAAAAAAACAACACAATTTTTTTCTCCAAACAACACACTTTCTTCCTCCAAACAACAGTCTCAACTCCAAAAAGCATTGTCTCACGTCTAGAAGATGTAAGAATGAATGAAAATGGGGGGATGGCCACCAAACAACACCATGTGACCTTCTAACATTGGCATCTCATTGAGCAGAGAGAAGAAAGAATGAATGAAAATGGTTGGGAGGTGTTTTCAAATAAATTTGTAGGTTAGGGTTCTTTAATTTATGTTATTGTATAAGTTGACCCACAATGGGCTTGTGCTTTTCCAACCACCAAAGTTGGACTTTTTTGGTGCCTTTGTAGGGCTGTTGGTCTTGGGGGCACCTAGACACCCCTAAGGCATACCTTGTTTTGGAAAGGCATTTCCTCGGGATGTGGAGAACATATGCCATTTCCCCAAGGGTGTACAAAATCCTTCAAGGACACCCCCAAGAATTTCCATTGTACACCACCCATCAAGGAAATCTAGATCCTGTATTGATGAAAGCTTAAAGGATTCTGTAGAGAAAGTATAGTTTACAAAAGTAATAAAATCCAAGAAGCAACTGATGAGTCAGAGGAAATGTTGAAAATGCAAAAAGATACATCTAATCAAATGCATTATGAGACGATTTTTTCCAAGAAACATGATATTAAGAGGGAAGTACATAGGCAGGAAAACTGGCAAAAGACACATGGGGTAGGTGAGAATAAGAAAAATCATACGACATCCCTGATATCGTTTGATAAGAAAGACATGAATATTCTCAATTCAGTTCAGGTTGGGCTTAAAAATCATAGTTCAGGATTGACATCTAAATCCGACAATATGAGTTTCATACTAAAGATAAAGAAGCCTACAAGCCATTTTAAGGACCATTTGAGGCCGGATGTTGCTGGTGCAGAGTCTACAAGCCATTTTGAGAACCATTTGAGGTCTGATGTTTTTGGTGCAGTATCTTTAATAACTGAGCCAAAGTTGAATACAACAAAGAGATATTTTAAAAGGTCATCAGAGAGTGAAAGAAATATTCATAATGATGGAGACAATATTTTTAATTTTTCTTCTTATCTTGAATAAATTAGGATACAATCACTAGATACATGCATTATTTCAGAGTAGACCATGAGTGAAAAGTAGTTTGGTCAGAAAAGGCAAAGCATGGAAAAAGAAATTAGAGGTTCTCGATTAGTGCCTGAAATTGAGTTCCTAGATCATAGAAAAGTGGTAGAAAAATAGTGACACATAACCTTGTCAGCAATTTTGAATCTTTTAAACATGGAAACACTGAAGAGAGCTTTCAAGTTTCAAACTGTAAAGAAAATTTGAAGGGTGAAAATTATTTTGAAAGTATTCATGAAAATTATGTTCCTAATGTCAAAGATCATGTGCCTTCTACATTTGTGAGTAAATACAATGAATTTAGGGTTGTTCCAAACACTTATTTGCATCATAATTCTATTCTAAAAAAGAAAAGAAAGATCTTGAAGAAACATAACGCAAGGTTATCAACTCTACTAGAGAGATCAGATAATCAAATAAAGATAAATATTTGCACGGACTAAGAAAATGTTCTTGAAGTATTATTTGGAGTAGATCATCGAAAGAAAAGGACACAGATCAAGGGAAGGAAACTTATCTTTGTTGAACATTTGAATTTGGTAAAAAGGGCAAGAATTGAAGCTGAAGATGAAACCAAGAAAATTGTAGAAGGCTCAAATAAAGGAGGCATAGCTAGTGCCAATGACAATAATGGAGAAGAAATGGCATCGGATAATGCTTGTGTGTTAAATTAATGTCATTTGAGAACTAATAATATCTTAAAGAAAGGCCTATTTGTTTTCCACCAAAGGCTAATAAATATCGCTTGTGAATTGAAAAAACCTATGTTAATGATTACTACTCACATAAATATGGATCATGCAAGCTACTATGAATTGTAAAACCTATGTTAATGATTACTACTCACTTCCTTTGATGAATGTCGATGGCAGATTAAAAAAAATCCGCCAGAACCTGCAACTATTATAGAACTATTCACAATGACACCCAAAACTAATTTTAAAGGAGACATATTGGTCGTAGATGGCCCTACATAGTACAAAACACAAGTCTCTCATGTAAAATCTCAAATATTGCGTCCAGAATTGGTTGATAGATACCGGATTATGACAATCATAGTTGGAATCAGTGACAATTTTATCAAGTGATTTTCTAGTCACTTTCTAGTAAGTAAAAGTATTCGTCTTACTCTATTTGGACTAAAAAAAATCCAGTATGATAGAGGTGTTGTTAAGTACTCAATAGTCATATTTCCACATACAATAGTGAAGACAATAAACCAGGTTTGTAAGATCCACAAATTTCATTTGGATATGACAATTATCCACATAATATTGGGTATTCCAAGTGAAATAAATTGCCTTTGGATATTCCTATTGTCATTCCAGGTGAAGGAAATGAAATAAAAAAATGGTATCCCTTACATCCAAAACTGCTATGCGGTGTCTATGTGTTCCCTCCTCCAACACTGCAAACATTCTACAAAGCCACCAAAAACCCACCAAAACCATGACCAAAACTAGAAAAATGATGGAAAACGGCTATGCAGGAATCATGCAGGCATATGGAAAAGGCACAGGAAAATTTTTACCTCCAACACTACACCATAGAAACCCTATGTGTTCCCCCCTCCAACACTGATATTTGTTCCCTCCTCCAACATTAAAAATGTGCTACAAACCCACCACAAACCCACCAAAACCATGAACAAAACCAAAAAAAAGTGGAAAACGCTTAACAGGCATCACACAGGCATATGGCAAAGGAATGGGCAAATTTTTACATCCAACACTGCACCATAGAAACCCTATGTGTTCCCTCCTCCAACATTTCTATGCCTGCCCTCCTCCAACACCGCAAACATGCTGCAAACCCACCAAAACTTGAAAAACAGTGGAAAAACGCTATGCAGGAATCATGCAGGCATATGGCAAAGGCACGGGAAAAATTTTGCAATAAAAAAGGCCCCATGATATTGGGTATTTATATGATAAAAAAAAACCCTTTTACCCTTAATATAGAACCAATATTTTGTTTTAAATTTTTTAATTTTTAACCCCCCCAATATGAACGAACGTTTTATCATATTGGTCCCTCAATGAAGATCTTGTGGAAAGTCGACAGGTCTTGGTATGCCAAGATGGACACCTTTCTTCTATCACTGGGCTTTGAAAGATGAAAATATTATCCTAATGTATATTTCTAGCATTTAGATTATTCATTGTATATCATAGTATTGTACCTTAATGATATTTTGATCACTGGAAGTTGCATTGATGATATATGTTCAATTAAGTCTTCATTGCATAGTGCATTTTCAATGACTAAATTTGGATTGTTGAAATAGTTTCTTTCTTTGAGATTGAGAAATATGATGCAGGTATCAAGGTAGGCCAATCAAAGTATTCTGTAGACCTATTATTAAAGTTCAAAATGGTTGAATGTAAGGAAACAAAGTGTCCCTCCCTTTTAGGAGTGAAACTTGGTGATTTAGGTTCATCTCCATTTGTGGAAAAATCACTGTATTGACAACTAGTTGGGAGCTTGTTGTATCTCACACACTCTTGAACTTATTTGGATTATGTTTTAGGTGTTATTGCAAATTATATGTAGGAGCCTCACGAGATCCATTGGAATGTCTCCGAAAGGATCTTGCATTATGTGCAAGGAACCAAACTCTTTAGGATACACTATGTTGCTAGTTCTCCACTAGAACTAGTTGGATTTACTGATTCTGATTTGATTGGAGATTCCATTGATAGGAATCCCACTTCAGGTTATGTATTCATGTTGTTACATGGTCCCATATGTTTGTTATAATTTTATCATTTAAGCAATATGATCTTAGGATCTTCTCTGAGAGAATAACATGCACAACAAAAATCACAAGAGACAAGAGACACAAAGAATTTTCCTCGGGGAAAACATAAAGGATAAAACTCTACAACTTCCTCAGAGATAGAATGAGCACCAATGGCAGAAATAAAACCCAAATATAGAAAATATGATCTCCATAGCTTTTCTCTCTCTCTCTCTCTCACTTGAGAGAGCTTCTCCTCTCCCACTCATGTGCCCTAGTGAGTGAGTGAGTGTATGATAAATAGAGAGACTCACTCTCTATTTATATTCTTTTGTTCACTTAATGTCCACTCCAACAATTTGGCCTCACTTAACAATTACTTACCAGGGCTGACATCTCTAGGAGAGTCTAATAACCCTAGTGCCCCACAACTATGGGGACTTTGCCCTCCAATCAACAAGGAGGGTTAACCTTAACTCAATTGTGGGGACTATTTCCCTGACTTACAATGGAGGGTTAACCTCAATGAATTTACATGACTTGATTACATTACAGATACTTCCCAATAGGAACATCAGGGTACAATACATAAGATATACAAATGAATACATTTTGAAGTTACAAATATATCGACACTCCCTCTTACTAGGAAGGTATTCTCTCGATACAATTTATCAGCACAGGTCTTCTTCTCAGTATCATCTGGATCAACATCAAGTCATCTTCATTGTCAAGTAATTTTCATCAAGTCTAGATCATCACTTAATCTGGAGCATCACTAGATCATCATCAAATCTAGATCATCACTTGATCTAGAGCATCACTGGATCATCTGGCAAGTTTGGATCATCACTTGATCTGGAGCATCACTGGATCATCATCAAGTCTAGATCATCACTGGATCTGGATCGTCACTGGATCATCATTGGATTGTCATCAAGTCTGGATCATCACTTGATCTAGATCGTCACTGGATCATCACTTGATCTAGATCGTCACTAGATCATCATCAAGTCTGGATCATTACTTGATCTAGGTCATCATTGTTGGATCATCACTGGGTCATCATCACTAGTTCTATCTCAATTCTACTCATCATAGGAAGTTCTACATATCCATCGCTTTTTAATGTTGGTTGTAGGCCTAGACTTCATGTAGGTATTCATCATCTTAAGCACTTATATCTGACCATGGAATGAACCATGTCAGAAAGGCCTGCCCAGCACTTACATCTAACCATGGGAGGAATAAATCCAAGAACCATGTCAGAAAGGAATTCCTAGCACTCACATCTAACCATGGGAGGAACACATCCAAAACCAATGTTAGAAAGGTCCAACTTTCACATCTGACCTCGTCTTGTCAGAAAGGCTCTGCACTTACATCCAACCTCATCATGTTAGAAAGGCTCTGCACTTACATCCGAAATTATCATGTCAGAAAGGCTCTTCACTTACATTTGACCTCATCATGTCAGAAAGGTGTTGCACTTACATCCAACCTCATCATGTCAGAAAGGCTCTACACTTACATCCGACCTCATCATGTCAGAAATGTGTTGCACTTACATCTGACCTCATCATGTCAGAAAGGATTTGTGCTTACATCCAACCTCATCATGTCAAAAAGGTGCTGCACTTACATTCGATCATGTAGGAACACATCCCTCAATCACATCAGAATGAATATGCACTGATCATGTGATAACACATCCCACAATCACATCAGAATATATCTTCACTTGTATCTGATCATGTGGGAACATATCCCTCAATCACATCAGAATGGCTCTGCACTGATAATGTGGGAACACATCCCATAATCACATCCGAATATCTTTGCACTGATCATGTGGTAACACAACCCACAATCACATCAGAGCATCTTTGCACTTACATATGATCATGTGAAGCTCAACCTTCCACCATGTCAGAAGGGAACATAGACTCATCACTTCCCCTTGGAAGGAACCTCGATTTGGAGAACACCAATCTTATCCTTGAAGTACTCAAACTTCACTCTGGCCATTTCTAGCATAGAATCACATCAATGCTATTTACGTCCAAGGATAACCTGTGAGCTTCACCAGGACCAATTACACCTTAGGACAACCTACAATACTGATTATGTCTAAGAAATGTATGAGCTTCGCTAGTATTTATGTTCAGACAACATGTCTCACCAACTATACTAGAACTCCCTCCTTCGAGAGATCTCGATCTGGATCACAAACTGGACTTCACTACTCCTCTCTGCATCATACAAAAATGCAAGTCAAATCAATCAAATCAAATAGTATTTTTCAAAAGAAACATACTACCTCCCAAATAGCAAGTGGCAACATATTTTTCCTCAGTTGTACTCAGTTCTAAGCAGGACTGCTTCCTGCTACACCAAGAAGTTCTCTTCCTATAAATGGCACTTCCTTCCCAATCCGAATCCACATAACCCTCAAGGTTAATGTCCTTATTTTCCTCATACTTGATCCCATAATCAACTGTACCCTTCAGGTACCTCAATTCATGCTTTTCAATCATCAGGTGAACATGTCTCAATCTGTTCATAACAAAGCAAATATTTGGTCTCGTATTTGTTAGGTACACCAAGGAACAAATAATTTGATGATACATCATGGCATCAACCATCTTTGATGAAGCGTCACTCAATAGCTTCAAGTTTGATGCCATAGGTGTGGTCATGGCCTTGCAGTCCATCATCCTGAACCTCTTCAGGATCTCTACTGCATACTTCCCTTGTCCCAGGGATATTTCATCCGCATTCTACCACACCTCCATGCCTAGAAGGTAGTGCATCATATCCAAGTTCTTCATCTTGAACTCAGCAGCAAGTCTCCTTCTTGCAACTTTAATGAGTTCCTCTTTTCTATCAGGAACAAGTCATCGACATATAACAGGAGGATCACTGGTCTTCCGCTTTCAACCTTGAAGTAAAGGTTGGAATCCACTTTACTCTAAGTAAATCCTAGATCCATTAGTAAGCTTCCCATCGTGTCATACCATGTAAAACCTCAGGATATTCTATAGTCACTCCCTCTGAAGTGGAGTATCATTCTCCCTCTGTATTTCATACTCTATGCACTGAAACATTCTATAGTGAAGTGAAAAGTAGCTTCCTCTACTACTAATATTCTATGTATCCATCTAGGGTCACTGGATATAGTCAAGATCCTCTATCTTGAACCTTTTCAAACAATTCTTCTCGCACCCATCTATGAGCTTATCATCCTCTATAGGCTTTCATATTCAACCTTATAGCAAAGGCTAAGATCTTCATCACTTTAGGTGATCTTCAAGCTCCTCATGTATGTATTATCCCATGGGTGTCTTCTGAGATCATACAAGGCCTTCTTTAATTTGCACACATGATTCTTCCTGTCATGTTACTTCACTTCCAGTGGCTTCAAATGTCTCTTCGTAGTATATATCTTATTTCTGTGAGAATCCTCATGCTACAAATCTTTCCTTGTATTCCACATACTTCTTTTCAGGTCTCGATATTGCATCTTATACATCATTCTTCTTGAACTGGTACTCTCCTTCCCTTTCTTCTTGGCTACTTCTTCATAGCTGGAAGGCTCTGCATCAATGATGTCACTCAATAATGTCACATAATTGCACTCTGTTTGAGAAATATTTCTTTCTTTGAAAGTATCATTTTATTATTCTTCATCTTGGATTCTTTCTTGAACTGTCGTCACTTGTTCTTCGGAACAAGTATCATCCCTATTTTATTGTAGGTGATTGTACACGATCTTTCCTAGAAGTCAAATGCATTAGTTGTATGGTTAGAAAATTTTCATAAGGCATATTCATAATGGAAAATTATTATGGCAAATTCTTCCCTTCAAATATCTTTGTTAAGGAATCAAACATCTCTTTCAGTGTCTTTAGGGAAGAAACTTGTGGTATAAGGTGATCCATGATTGAATCAACAATGATCTTCTTGGCCTTGACCAATTTCTTCTCGTGTAAGTCTTTTAACCTCATCTCCCTATGGAATTGGAACCTCTCCACTTATGTAGGTGTCCAATTCATTTTCTTCAAGAACCAGTGAGATCCAATAATTCCATTCTTGGAATTTGTCAGTTTCACCAAACTTGTCATCAAGCTGGTGTGACTAGTCATTTAGAAATGACAACCTCAAATGTAAATAGCAAAAGATTAGATCTTACTGATTTGAGGTGTCTATCCTGGTTCCAGAGCTAGATGATCTAGGGTTTGTTAGAGAAACCTTAATTTTAAAAACTTGGAATCTTTCAAATATGATTGGATAGAAAGATAGACCTCTTCAAAGAGAGTTTTCCATTATACTCCTTTTCTGAAAACAGTGTTGGGAAGCTCCCGGAATAGGAAGCCCTAGTTTACCAATTTCTTCTGCAGAAATGCTTGATACTATTTTTGTGGTATATCCGACATTACTACTCCTCTATGTCTGAAATTTTGTACTGAGGTAACATAGTTTGTCCTCTTTCTAACACCATAGTTTTTGACCAGAATTTGTCTCACCAATTGGAACTTATCATAGGTTTCCCAAGGTGACTTATTTCAGGACTGTTCAGCATATCGAACTTGTATAGACTTCCACGTGTCTCTGTTTTACCTTCGGGGTCTGAAATTTGTACCACAAAAATTAAATTCCATTCCCTATATGGAACATCTTGTGGAATGTCATTTGGATATCTGTATCCTGAGATATTGAAATTATCCCTAGGTGTCGTGTTTAGGGATGAATCCTAGAAGAGGATGGAACCCTAATTTGGAGGAATCATATCCCCCAGAATACAGCGAATCTAAGTCTAAAAATTTTACACAGGGTACATCAGGAATTTATCTTTGGCCTATGAAAGTTTCATCTCCTGAGACTTCTCCAATATAAATATATAGCGAATGTACAAAAAGTACGAGTTTTAGTATTCTAGGGTTTTTCAGGACCGGGGTCAAACTAGGGTTTGACTTTATCGAAGTTTCACCCAACCAAAAATATCAATACAGGTCCCTAAAATTCAATTTTGATGAGGAGATTAATCTTATTCCAGGCTCACTCAAACATTCCTCTTCTATAAAAATCCCTAACTTCCCACAACAAAAACTGAAAATGCCCAAAATCAAATTCTGCTTTGAGAGAAAGATGTGCCCTTCAATGGAGAGTTAGCCTAGCATCCTTTTGCTGATGGATTGTGGAGAAAGACCAAAAAATTAAGATTCCCTAGCTTTTGTAGTTGCACAATATATTCTTCTCAGGTTAGCTCTGATACCATGTTAGACTTTTATCATTTAAGCAATATGATCTTAGGATCTTATCTGAGAGAATAACATGCACAACAAAAATCACAAGAGACTGTTATATTTTTAACATTAAGCTAGAGTTATATTAGGATATTTAAATAAGAGAATAACAAGCACAACAATAAAATACAAGAGACAATGAACACAGTGTTTCTCCTCGGGGAAACCATAAATGGAGAAAACCCCACAACTTCCTCAGAGATATAATCAGCACCAAAAGTAAAAACCAAAACAGTAAAATGATCTCCCGACAACAATAACCTCTTTCTTTCTAGCCCCATCAACTTCTTCTCCCTCACCTATGTGCTACAACTAAGTGTGAGTGAGTGTGTGATAAATAGAGAGGCTCACTCTCTATTTATACTAATTCTCGACTTGACAATAACTCACTAGGGTCAACTTCACTAGGTGAGTCTAAAAACCCTAAGGCCCTGGAACTATGGGGACTTTAACCCTTGAACAATAGGAGGGTTACCCATATTGACTTGACATGACTTTGTTACATTATAGAAACTCTTGATCGGAACATCGGAGCATGACATTACTCAATTACATTACAAAAACTTCCCGGAATAAACATCGGGGTACAAGGCATAAGAAATACAAGTGAATACATTCCAAAGTTACAATTACATCAACACTCCCTCTTAACTAGGAAGGTATTCTCTTGACACAATTTATCAGCACAAGTATTCTTCTCTATATCATCTAGATCATCATCGAATCCTCGTCATCTTCAAGTCATCTTCATCTTCAAGCCATCTTCATTTGGATCTGGATCATCACTCGATCTAGATCATTATCACTGGATCTGGATCATCACTGGATCTGGATCATCTCTGGTTCTGGAACGTCTCTTCTGAATCATCGTCACAGGTGCTATCTCTTGATTCTTCTCGTCATAGGAAGTTCTATAGAGCCAGCCCTTTTTCATGCTGGTTGTAGGCCGGCCTCCATGTAGGTATTTTCCAGCACTTATATCTGACCCTAAGTCAGAATGGCCCGCCCAGCACTTATATCTGATCATGTAGGAACCAATCTTATAATCATATCAGAAAGGAACACCCAACACTTTTTACAATAATCAACCCATAGTTAGCTACCTAATACATTAATTAATCCATTTTTGTCTTATTTGCCTATTTTCCAATATTCCACTCTATGCAAATTGTCTTCCACATGTCCTAGAAGTCAAAATTTCTAAAACTGAGTCATGGAGGGCTTGGGAAACCTCTTGGAAACCATATTCAGCATGTTTTCTTTATTCCAGATCCTCCCTAGTGCATATCTTCTTTTTATGCTAAGTTGCCTGCTTTATTGAGATTTATGGCAAAAGGGAAAGTAAGACTAGGTGTAGTTGACTAGTTTTTTTCCCTCATCATCCTCCATCCTTTTCTCATAATAAAAGCATGTATGAGTTTTCTTTCCATCGCTTATTATCTTTCCTACTTGACTTTTCCAATTCCTGAGCCTCTAAGTGGATTTGGAAATTGCTTTATGCACCTATGGGGGATATGACTAGATTTAGTAAGCCTACTTTTTTACTATTTAGAATGGCATCCTTATGCATTCAAATATCTCATGTAATTATATATTGTAGCAGCCTATAACTTCACAAGGTTGGCTATTGTACACTTATTCAATACATATTAGTGTTATGCTCCAATTTCAGTCTCCTTTGTTGGTAATGTTTGGTTAGCAATTTTGTGAGTGTAATTGTTCTATCACTTGGGTTCAATTTCCAAATGGTATCAGAGCCTTTGTATATCAATTTCTCTCCTTCCATATTTCTATTGTAGGTTTGATATCTTGACTGGGAGCACATTTCGCAAGTTGAAGGGCACAGTTCAAAGCTATGGATCAATCTCAGAAGATCATCTTGACTCCATTTAATTTCTTTGAATGGAAAGTAGATATGGAGATATTGTTGAAGGTGAAGGGTCTCTACAGGGTGAATATGGAAACTGAGGCAGAGCCCAATGCAGCTACATACAAAATTAAATGGCACAACAGGAGGGATGAGGCCTATGGTCTTTTGTGTCTGAGCATATCAACATAACTCCTCTTCCATCTTGATGGATTGACATCACCTAATTAAGTATGGGAGAAGCTTGTAGAGATTTTTGGTAAGACAGATGAGATGAGAGGACATCAAATCGAGAATGAATTGATCTCTTTGATTCCCAGCAGCTTTGAATCCCTGCAACTCTACTTTTCCAAGTTTAAATCCCTTGTTTTGCAGCTAAAATAGTGTGGAATTGAAAAGAAGGAAGAGAAACTAGTTTTGGCCATACTCTTGAAGCTTGGCCCTGACTATTCAATGTTTTTTTCGACCTTCCATGCCACCAAGTTGATAGCTTGAGCCTAGAATATGCCTAAGCTTGCAGAGTTCATGGAATCCCTCACACAAGAACAAGGTAAACTGGTGATGATGGGCACCATCAAACATTCTAAAGACCAAGATTTGGTTGCTGGAGATTTCATGGTGGATTCAAAAGGAAATAAGAAAGCTAAAAATCCACTTGAGCAAAAGAGAGACAAGAGCAAGTCTCAAGAGAATCCCCAAGGCTCCAAGAAGAACTTCCAGAAGAAGAAGAACAAAGGAGAAATTATCAAGTGCGCATACTGGAGTAAGGGATGTCATCCTGAAAGCTCCTGCATGAAGAATCAAATTGACATGTTGACCCAGCTCCTAGAGAAGAATAACATCTCCCTTCTTGATTGCTCAAATAAGAGGGAAGACGGATCAAATTCAGAGGACAAAGAGAGAGTACATGCCTTGGTTTCTGGCACATCAAGCTCACCTAGCTTCATTATAGACTTTGGAGCTTCAAGACATATGGTTTCGACCAAGGAGGCATTCTCCTCTCTTGACATGTCGAAAGGTCCACCAATAGTGCTGGGAGATGACTCTCTCACTGAGATTTTGGGGAAAGGAAGGATTGATATTAACCATGGTAAGTTCAGTAATGTATTTTATGTTCCATGTCTTCCCTCTAATCTCTTGTTAGTGTATCAGATGACTCACACAGGGTCTCCAAAGAAGGTCATATTCTCCCCTAATGATGTTGAGATCACAGAGATCTCGAATGGTAAAGTCATTGCAAAAGGAGTTGTAGATCACACTTCGAAGGTATACATGTTTTCACATTTTCTACCCTACTCAAACCCCTCTTCTCTTCTGATTCATGCTAATGAGGCAAGCAAGCTTTGGCATGAAAGATTTTTCCATATTAACTATAAGTATCTTTTTTATCTAAGTGAAAAACAAATGGTCATAGGGTTACCAAATATTAAGTTTTCCAGGGGAGTATGTCAAGGTTGTATCCTAGGAAAACACCTAGAGCATAAATTTGATAGAGCTAGTCATGAGAGAACCTCTGCACCTCTTGAGTTGATCCACAGTGATGTTTCTGGTCCATTTCCTCATATGTCAATGATTCAAGCCAAATATGCATTGACCTTCATAGATGACTTTTCCAAGTATTGTTGGGTTTACTTCCTGAATCACAACTCTGAAGTTTTTGACCTCTTCAAAGTCTTTAAGTCCTTGGTTGAAAACCAGTCTGGGAGGAGACTCAATATCCTCATATCTAACAATGGTTGTGAGTATGTCAAGTCTAATTTCATTCAATATTGTAAATATGAAAGTATTCATATTCAGCATTCAATCCCTTACACACCACAGCAAAATGGTGTTGCTGAGAGAAAGAACAGATCACTGAAGGAGATGGCAACCTGTATGATGGAGGCTAAGAATTTGCAACCAAAGTTTTGGTCTGAGGCTATAAAATATGCATCCTATATCCAAAATAGGGTTCCTCATAAACAAATTTATGGTATGACTCCTTTCGAATCTTGGAGTGGGCACAAGCCAAATGTGACCCATTTCAGGATTTTTGGCTCAAAGGCTTGGGCTAGAATTCCAACTGAAAAGAGAAAGGATTTACAGCCCCAAAGCCAAGACTTCCTATTTGTTGGGTATTCTAAATATTCAAAAGGGTAAAATCTGATCAACTTGAGCACAAACAAATCCTTCATTGAAAGGAGTGTTCAGTTCCAAGAAGAGCCTTTACCAGTAGTTGAAGTTGGAGAGTCTTCTTCACCACCAGAACCATTGAATGTAAGTGAAGAGAAAAATGAGTTTTCTGATTCTGATATGTCATATAATTATGATTTAATTGCAGATACTGACAGTCCTACAAGAACAAAATGGGCAGCAAAGACCATTCATGCAGATGGTGAACTAGCGGGAAATCCTAGTGATCCTAGGATGACTAGATCTTAGTTTGAGAGTGCCCTATGTATGAAAGACCCTTTGTTTCTAGAGAAGTGATATCTGATGGTTGAATTATACCCACACACATATGAGTATGCAGCACATGATCCAATATGGAAAACATCCATGAAATAATAATTCAGCTCACTCCAGAAGAACAACACTTGGGAACTGGTTGATCTTCCCCCAGGGAGGAAGCTAGTTCAATGTAAGTGGGTTTTCAAAACTAAGTTTGCTGCTGATGGTTCACCTTTGATATATAAGGCCATATTGGTAGCCAAGGGATACTCACAGGTACATGGTATTGACTACAATGAAACCTTTGAACCAGTGGCAAAGATGGACTCCATCAGGCTAGCCTTAGCCATTGCAGCTTTGAAGCAGTGGGAGGTACATCACATGGATGTGAAGTGTCCTTCCTGAATGGATATCTCACTAAAGAGATTTACATGCAGCAACCTCAAGGGTTTTTTACTAATCCATCTTTTGTGTGCAGGCTAAAGAAATCATTGGATGGGCTTAAGCAAGCCCCCAGGGCTTGGTATGCTAAGAACGATGGCCTTCTGCTATCATTGAGTTTTGTTCAATGCAAGTTTAATCCTAATGTTTATTTGAAGCTGATTCATGGTTATTTTATGATTATTTTATTGTATGTGGATGACCTTCTAATTACAGGAAGTTCAAATAAAGAGATTTCCTCCTTGAAGGATGCAATGAACCATGCATTTTCTATGACTGATTTAGGGTTGTTGAGCCAATTCTTGGGTCTTGAAATTGATCAATCCCAACATGGATAAAAGTACATCAGTCCAAGTATGATTTATATTTTTTGAACAATTTCAACATGAAATATTGCAAGCCAAGCAAGACTCCCTTCCTTTCAGGAGTTGAGCTTGAAGAAGCAGGTTCTTCTCCTATGGTAAATAATACACTATATACGAAGTTGATTGGGTGTTTCCTTTACCTTACACACACTCGACCTGATATTTATTATGCAGTAAGTGTGGCTTCAAGATACATGGATCAGCCTCATGAGATTCATTGGAGAGCAGCCAAAATGATCCTTAACTTTGTTTAGGGAACAAGAACTCATGGGATCTTCTGCAAAGCTAAACCTGATCTTGATTCGATTGGGTTTACTGACAGTGATTGGGTAGGTGACAACACAGATCGCAATTCAACATCAGGATATGTGTTCACTCTTGTTGAGGGACCAATCATTTGTTCAAGCAAGAAATAGAGTGCCATAGCACTCTCATCTAAAGAAGCAGAGTATAGAGGAGTTGTAAATGCAACAACTCAATGTTTATGGTTGCAGGGGATACTTGGTGAGGGCGGCTTCAAATCATAGTTTTCAACTATTATCTATTGTGATAATTAGAGTACCATTCCAATCTGCAATGATCCAGTTTAGAGATAGAGAACCAAACACATTGAGATCCATATGCACTACATCAGACAGCTTGTGCATGATGGCACCATTCACCTACTCTTCTGTGCATCTTCAGAACAAGTAGCAGACATCTTCACAATTTTTTTTTTGTGAGAAGACATTCAGCAATCTCAAATTAGTACTGGGGATTGTTGATCATGCTGTGAAGCATGATTTATGACAATATTTTTAAATTTTGTTTTACTGTCCATGTTTAAGGGAGGATTTTCCTACCGGGTTTTTGCCTCTTTCCTTGGTTAAATGGACATGCAGTTTGTAAAGGGTGACTAAGCCTTGTTGCTAGGCCCAATAGTTTTCTGATATTTACTCATAAATCCAAGATTAAGGGGGGGTGTTATAATAATCAACCCATAGTTAGCTACCTTATACATTAATTAGTCCATTTTTGACTTATTTGCCTAGTTTCCAATATTCCACTCTATGCAAGTTGTCTTCCACATGTCCTAGAAGTAAAACTTGATAAAAATGAGTCATGGATCACTTGGGAAAGCTCCTGGAAACCATATTTAGCATGTTTTATTTATTCTAGATCCTCCCTAGCAGATATCTATTTTTTCTTGCTAAGTTGCCTGCTTTATTGAGATTTATGGAAAAAGGGAAAGTAAGACTAGGTGTAGTTGACTAGTTTTTTTCCCTCATCATCCTCCATCATTTTCTCCTAATAAAAGAATGTATGAGTTGTATTTCCATCCCTTATTATCTTGCCTACTTGAATTTTCCAATTCATGAGCCTCTAAGTGGATTTGGAAATGGTTTTATGCACCTATGGGGGATTCGACTAGATTTAGTAAGCCTGCTTTTTGACTATTTTGAATGGCATCCTTATGAATTCAAATATATCATGTAATTATATATTTCAAAATCCTATTACTTCACAAGGTTGGCTATTGTACACTTATTCAATAGAGATTAGTGTTATGCTCCAATTTTAGTCTCCTTTGTTGGTAAATTTGCATGTTTGATTAGCAATTTTGTGAGTGTAATTGTTCTATCACTTGGGTTCAATTTCCATAGCACTCACATCTGAAAACCAATGTTATAAAGGCTCAACACTTACATTCAACCATGCGAGGAACCAATCCTCCATGCCGAAAAGGCTCTACACTTACATCTGAAAACCAATGTCAGAAAGGCTCAGCACTTACATTCAGCCATGCAAGGAACCAATCCTCCATGCCAAAAGGGCTCTGCACTTACATTTGATCATTTTAGGAACCAATCCTACAATCACCTTAGAATGGATTTTCACTTACATCTGATTATTGTAGGAACCAATCCTACAATTGCCTCATAATGGCTCTGCACTTACATCTAATCATTGTAGGAACCAATCCTACAATCACCTCAGAATGGATCTGCACTCATATCTGATCATGTAGGAACCAATCCTACAGTCACATTATAATGGCCCTTAGTCCTAGACTGAGATTTCGTGGTAACTGACCAGGTACCTCCATTCCAAGAATGGCATTCAACGCTTATATCTGATCATGTAGGAACCAATCCTACAGTCACATTAGAATGGCTCAGCACTCATATTTGACATGCGAGGAACCAATCCTCTCATAATGATAGAATGGCTCATCCCTTACATCTAA
Source organism: Pseudotsuga menziesii (assembly GCA_001517045.1). Classification (NCBI taxonomy): domain Eukaryota; kingdom Viridiplantae; phylum Streptophyta; class Pinopsida; order Pinales; family Pinaceae; genus Pseudotsuga; species Pseudotsuga menziesii. The sequence goes on along the minus strand of LPNX011205519.1, from coordinate 96,601 downwards.
CCATGGAAGGAACTAATCCTCTCACCATGTCAGAATGGCTCATGGACTCATCACTTCCCTTTGTAGGGAACCTCGATCTGGAGAACACCAAGCTTCTCCCTGAAGTACTCAAACTTCACTGTAGCCAATGGCTTTGTCAATACATCAATTATTTGTTCATCTCTCACAACATAATGGATCTTCACTGCTCCTTTCTGCACCATATCCCAAATATAGTGATATTGATATCGATATGCTTCCACTTGTCATGGAACACCGGGTTCTCCGATAACTTCACACAACTCTGGTTGTTGCAATATATACAAGTAGAATCCAACTATAAATCAAATAAATTAGATAGTAGCTTCCTCAACCATACTACCTCACAACTAGCTGAACAAGCTACGACATACTCTGCTTCAGTTGTACTCAGTGCCACACAGGATTGCTTCCTGCTAAACCAAGAGATCACACCTGATCCCATACTGAAGCAACACCCTGAAGTGCTCTTCCTATCGATGACACTACCTACACAATCTAAATCAACATAACCCTCCAAGTTAATATTTTGATTCACCTCATACTTGAGCCCATAATTAACTGTACCCCTCAAGTACCTCAAAATATGCTTTGCAGCAATCAAGTGAACATGTCTTGTATCTATCAGGAACTGGCTCAAGGTGTTCATAGCAAAGAAATATCTGGTCTCATGTTCATCGGGTACATCAAGGACCCAATCATCTAACGATACATCATAGCATCAACCTCTTCTGATGAAGCATCACTCAATAGCTTCAGGTTCGATGCCATAGGTGTGATCATGGCCTTGCAGTCCATCATCCTGAACCTCTTCAGGATCTCTACTGCATACTTCCCTTATCCGAGGGAGATTCAATCCGCATTCTGACACACCTCCATGCCTAGAAAATAGTGCATCATACCCAAGTCCTTCATTTTGAACTTGGAAGCAAGCTTCCTCTTCGTATAAAAAATCTAGCCATCCATACCTGTTACAAATAGATCATCTACATATAGTAGGAGCATCATTGGGTTGCCATATTTAACCTTGTATTAAAGTTTGGAATCTTCTTTACTTTTGGTAAATCCCAAATTGGATAGAAAGACATCAATTCTGTTGTACCATATCTTGGGTTCCTGTTTCAAACCGTACAGGGATTTCTTTAATCTACACACATGATACTCCCTGTCATGTGTCTCAAAATTGAGTGGCTGCTCTACATACACTTCCTTTTCCACTACACCATTCAATAAAGTAGTCTTGACATCCATTTGGTGTATCTTCCATTTCATCACTACAGCCAGAGAAAGTATTGATCTGATGGAAGTGTATATGGCTATAGGTGCAAATGTTTCTTCATAATCTATTCCTTCTTTCTGTGAGAAGCCATGAGCCATGAATCTTGCTTTATATTTCTCTATGCTTCCATCTGCAGCATGCTTGATCTTGTAGATCCATTTGGAAGTTACAATCGACTTCCCTTTTGGTCTTGGGACAACATCCCAAACATCATTCTTCATGATCGATTGATACTCTTTGATCATAGAATCCTTCCATTATTTTCGTTCTATCGCTTCTTCATAGTTGGAAGGTTCTTTATTGATAAAGTCACACAATAAAGCTACATACCTGGAGCAAGACCTAGTCCTCTTTCTTTCTATGTGATTCTCTTCTGGAGCCCCATATCTTTCCACACCTTGGATAGCTTCCCGTACCCAAGTAGGTTTCCTCTTGTGAGGATTCTTCTCCTGAGGTGGATATATAGGTTCTTGATGTTCTTCAAATTCTCGATCTTCTTCTTGAGTTTCTTCATTCATGGTTGTGTCATGAATTCTAGGTGCTTCTTATTCTTCAGGATCTTCAATAGGCCTCTTTCTGGATTTGTTGTAAGTTGAGTCTTCGTCAAATGTTACATCCTTGCTAATGTCGATCTTCTTGAATTCTGGGAAGTATATTTTGTAAACCTTCGAGCTTTCAGAGTATCCCACAAATATGCCCTTCTTTCCTGAAGGATCTAACTTTGTCCTCTTTTCTTTCGGAATGTGTATGTGCACTGGACAGCCGAATATTTTGAGATGGCTGACTTCTAGTTTCTTGCCAAAAAAGACTTCTTCAAGTGTCTTGTTCTCAAGTATTTGTGTGGAGTATAGTTCTATACATACACCATTGTTTTGGTAGCTTATTCCCATAGATGCTCTTGATCATGAAGCATTGCTCTTGCAGCTTCCATGATAGTTCTATTATTCCTTTCTGCAATCCCATTCTATTGTGGATTATATGGAGTGGATAATGTAGTAGGGATTTCTCCTTGCTACAGGGGCAGGAATGGCTCCCTTCTATCTATAGGATAGAAGGGTAGGTTCTTGTGTGTGAAAATTCTAAAAAGAAAGTGGAATGAACAGAAAGCAAAATAAGATAGTGGCCGTGAGCCCCTCTGCAAACAATGTTAGGGCTTCACCTTGGCTACCTGCAAAAAACTTATTAAGCAAAAACAAACGTGCAAAACATGTTAATAGAAAAACTTGCAAACATACATGGGTCAAAAATAAAAAACTACAATAGAAAAATGCATAAATAAAACAAGATTATACCTCCTTTGGTGAAATGGGTCACCATGCCCTGGCTGGAAGGAAGCACCTCCCTATCTCACTCAACAATGGATGAGGAGCTATGGCTCAATGGGGAGAATGGATGGAGGAGAGAGGGATGTGGGTGGCTTGAGAGGAAAAGGTGTCTCAAGGCATCCATGAGCAGCATAACAGTATGCAAGAGAGGTGTGTTTTGAGAGTGACCCCCACCCCTCCTTTTATAGCTTTCTTGGGAACTTTTAGGGTTTTAAGCCCTTGGTCAAGGATTTAGCTCCTTTTTTGGGATTTTAGCCCCTTCCACCCTAACTTTAGCTCCTTTTAGGGTTTTAGCTCCTTTTTGCAGGATTCAGCCCCTATGAGAGTTATTTAGGCTCCTTTTTGGGGGTTTTAAGCCCTTTTCTTCATTCTTAAGCCCTTTTGAGGGTGTGGAGGTCTAATGGGATGTTACGAGGGTCAATCATGGGTGTCCTTGGGTGGTGTAGGCCATGTAGAGATGAGTGAGGAATATTTTAGATTAATATATTTCCCCTTGATGTGTGAGGGAAGGAGCTCATTGTATGGCCGATAGACATCATAGGATTTGCTGCTTAGAGGTGGTGCTTCCAGGGCTGGGGCATGGTGGCTTTTGGTTTTCGTATTAATATGGTTCCCATAAATGGATGAGATACAAATAATGTGTGACATGTATATGTACGAGGTGAGCATCCCCATGCTCATGACAATGTCAAAAGAATAATTTGATCTATGCTCTAAAATACAAGAGTCGATCATATACAATTGATGGTATAATAATGGTTGCCTCAATGTGAGGCTGAATACAATACTGATCTGGTACATTGGACCTATGGCATCCTCATGGAATGTTGTATCTTCATGACTGACAACCTGCTAGATTTGGGACGGTACATAGTTGTATGGACTTGCTGATTGAGAGTCAGATTCTTTATGGTACAAGTATGTTGCATCAATCATAAATCTATATAGAAGCACTGCTAGGGCTTCTAAACACTGTCTCCAATGCAACCGGAAATCATAAGGGACATAACCTATTTAGGTCCCTTGAATAGAATCATCAATGTGCTAGAGTCAAGTGACATCCGGGGTCTTCGACCAAGCACTGTGCGGATCGAACCCTGTACGAATCTCAATAGTGCGATGATGTAGTTGGAGTCGAGCACGTGAGAAACAACCATCCCAAGGGGCACTAAGGACTCCTCTCAAGTGGTCCAAGGAACTCATTAATGAGGTTAATGAAACCAGGATATAGGGACCTCTAGGTCTATCCTGTAGAATATATGTGTTTTCGTCGATAGAGGGAGACCTATCCCTAGTCAAGGAAATGATTTTTCCTTGACCAGGAGCACGAGGGAGATAACCGAAAGGTGTGAGACAATTTGCGGAATGACCCATTGAATGGGGGGGGGAGGGGAAGGGAAATATTTAACAGGGGTAGGGGGAGTATCATAGACTCAAAATTCCTTTGTTCAGACTATCATCGGTAGGGTGGACCAGGAAGCAAATGAAACTTGACTCATGGGAATGGGATCATAGTTGTAATACCGGGAATGTTACTGCAGATGGGAAATACTTGGAGGAGGTGGACACTTTTGATATTGATGGGATCCAAGGAAGACACATTGCAGAGTACTCTGAACAAAGGCAACCCAAAGGGGGAATGTTGCCAAAATGTTTTTTATGGGGTGGTGTTTAGGGACATCGTTATGGTACGATCTCATGGATTTTTGGTGAGCCCAAGAAAGTAAATGCTCGATGGTGCTTTCAATTTTAGAGAGTCTGAAAGAAAAAAGAAGACTCCAGTGGGGGCTCTTTTTCAATGGTAGTCTCATGTGCCCGAAAAAGGATAAAAGTATACATAGGAGAGCTCACCCATCCTGTAGGGGATGAGAGACTTCTTTACCATTTGTAGTCCAATCAGGCTAAAAAAGGTTAAACCTATACTGACTCCACGGTCATTCAGATACTTTTATGAGCATGAAAAAAACCAAGTTTGCTTGGCAATTTTTTCTTGATGAGAAGGCTAGAAAAGAGCTTAATGACAACTTGTGGTGAGATTTTTTGTAAAGTGCGGCCCCTCTGCCCGAGAAAGCATAAAAGTATGTAGAGGGGAATGATCTTGGCTTGAGTGTGCTAAGGAATTCATTTTCAATTGATGGTCTACATGGTCCACAAAAGGAGGTAAATGAGATGATGTAGACTCCCTTTCCTATACTTTAGCGAGCGGGAAAGGAAGCAGCTGCGCTTGGAAATCTTTTCATTTTTTTTAAGCGTCAGAAAAGAGCTTAAGCGAAAATTGAGTGTGGTCAACCAATTGTGGTGGCACAGGAAGTGCCCCATGTTGGGACGGTGGACAGAGGTCCAAAGGTCATCCTCGTAGTATGGATAGAGCAGAATGCTCTCAAACATACCAATACATGCGTGGGATAAATTGTGGCATAGGCTCACAAGTCGGTGTGGCAGAGGAACGCAAACCGAGGTGGCTCTCGAACAGAGGTCAGGAGAGCATGTGTGTGTGTTTCGGTTGACGAAATTAACTACATGTGATGTGAGTGCAAGTCTGGGGGCACTTCTATGCCAAATACATGCAAGAAAATTAATTCATTTTGTGGACAGTGGTCCAGAGGTCCATGTGAGGTGCAGTGGATAGAAAAGACAACTATGTGTTAAAATACAAAACAAAACTAAAAACATGGTAACCCTTAATGGGTGGTGACCCGAGGACCTACATGAGTAGTGGTAGGAAAGAATGATGCAAGTACAGGTCTGCAGATACTTGCATCGCCATGCTATGGCTCGTAAATCGAGGTGACTTTCAGGGAGCGGTCCCAAAATTTGTTTGTTAAACATCAGACGATGGTCTCGTGAGGAGATGGAAATTTGGGCCCAAAGGTGTGAGAGGTGTCTCGAATAGGCTCCAGGTGACTTTGGATTAGCAGCTGATGTTGATGCCCCTGACTTGTGCTAAAAAATGTTGAAAAATAAGAAAAGGAAAAAACTACGTTATAAGGGACTCATAGTGGTTATATCAGGAATAGAATCTCTTGAGGTGGAGCCCGTTACGTGGCTTCTTCAAGAGTCAACCGTCTGAGTCAGCAAAGAGGTATGCCCCCTTGCTGAGATGAAAGGTCATTAGGAAGGCGGGATGACAGAATCTAGTCTTTTATGGGAAGAATTGATTCCACACTATGGTTTAAAGGGAATGGGGTAAAACCGAAGGCAGTCTTACAAATCTCTCCGTCATCGCGTAAGTGGTGCCATGATAGATCGGGTGGATCTTCCACAACCAACAAGATGAAAGGGAAACTGGTGCTAGAGATCATGTAAATGGTATTGGTTATGGTTTTTATGGCCTTGCCCCAGTCTCTGTTGGAGGAAAAGGTGCAGGCCTGGAGACAGGAGGAGTCTTTGATGGACATGGAGGTAGGTGCAACATCATCTCAATTGGATGGACATGAGTCAACACATCATGGGGCCTTAGAGGTAGGGTAGGTGGTTCAAGGTACCACACAATATCTCCCAGTGTGAAATCCTATAGATTGCAGGTTTCCAAGACAGACTTACTCATGATCTCGGATTGTAGGAAAAGGAAAAGGAAAAGGAAAAGGAAAAGGATTAAGTTGATCGGGAATGAACCCCGATGTTTCCCTGGTAACTGAGGTTGAGGTTGTGACTGAGGTTGCGACTGTGGCTGGGGAAACAACGGAAGAGACAGGTCTGATGGACCGTCAGTGATGGTGGAGACAAGAGGTTCTGTAGAACTGGACATCATGTAAATGGACATGGTGTCTGAAGAAGGAGGTGGGGGGTGAACTTCTTCAATCAAAGTGATCTTAGATTCAAGGGAATGTTGAAGGAGGTTAGTTAGAGCCATTCGAAATTCGGGAAAGTCTTGGCAATGGTGAGAGTAATGTCGATACAAACTGTAAAGGGTGCAAGCATGGTTTTTTATTAATGCCTTGTTTCTGACTATTGGAACAGTTGGGAGTTCAACCATGGGGATGTTTTCGTTTGTATCCCTGGCATCCAAATGTGCATGGATCATTGGGATTTCAGGGAAATTCTAGGTTGGGTGGCCCTGTTGCTCGCAGACAGCGCAAGGCGAGACTTGTCGTGGCTCTACGGTAGGTTTCGCATTCTTGCCTCTGGCCCTTTTTGGGTGGGGCGGTGCGGGTGCAGGTGTGAGTGTGGCTGTTGGATTTTGTGGGCCGGGTTGATGGTGGGACTCGACCGCAATGGGTTGTACTGGGGTTAAAAAAACCTGGGGTATTGGTGATTGAGCTGGTGGATCAAGATACCACATCGAAATTCCCAATGTAAATTTGGGTAGGCTTAAGGTGCCCATTACTGGCTTGTTCATGACACCAGGTGGGGGGGAAGAGGAAGGGAATCGTATGGACTGGATATGAGCCCAGATAACTCCCTAACAGTTGCATGTGGAGATGCAGGTGTGGCTACGGCTGCATGAAATTATACTATTGCAGGTGATGTTGCGGCTGAGGACGATGATGTGGTTGGGGTTGGGGTTGCGGCTGTGGTTGTTGTTTGGGTGCAGCGGTGCTGGATGAGACCATGCACAAGTCCGTAGTCTCATTTTGTGTCGGTGGTGGTGACACTGAGGGGAAAGGAGACATCATGGTGGGATTGGAAAACAACCCAGGGCCCACATTCAATAATGAGTAGGCTAGTGTGTTATCAATCATAGTGGTTATTGCAGGGATGACATTAGCGTGTGTAGTTATCCCTTATGGCTCAATGGTGGTGGTGGTAGGGATAACATTGGTGGATGCCGTTAACCCTTACGGATCGTGATAATTGAGTTGATCAACCGTCACAATATTCCCTTCGTGGGGGAACATCATGAGATGGAAGACAGTTGATGCTACCGCTCTCATGGTGTACATATAACTTCTTCCAAGGAGAAGGTTATAGTCCAGTTGAGTGTTGATGACCTCTATGTCGATCAGCACTATCTTCCTGGCTAATGTGATGGGGACATGGGGGAGGATTCCTTGGGATTTAGTGGGATGGCCATCTTAATCCTGCAAATTTGTGGAGGATGGTTGTAGAATTGGTGATCCCAATTTTTGCCAAACCAGGGTAGTCATAATGCTTGTAGATTCCCCCTCATCTACTATGCACCGGTGCACAACCAAGTTTCAGATAGATACCAGGATTTGGAAGGAGATGGTCGATGGCATGTGTGGTTCTCCATTCTCCATGTTGAACATGATCAACTTGGAGTTAGAGGGGTCTACGGCCCCAAGGGCGGCTAGTAACGCTTTCCACTGTGTTGGGCATGTTTTGAGTACCTCAGAGCAGACATGGGCATTGGTGTTTGGGCCAAACCATCCACAATGCTATAGCTGATAGCAGCTCTAGCTGTGGCATTGTTGGCCACTCAGCATATGGGGGGGTGGGGGAAAGGGGGTAATTGAAGAGGTGCGTTGACTGACTTGGATGTAGATGTCGCTGATGTGTCAGCAAGTTCGGTGGTGGTACCATACTGATTCTGTCTAGTATATTTTTGGGGGTGACGGTGCCACAAATGTGGGAATTTTCCCCGCATACTACTGTGTTAGCCAAGCCATGGCATGAGCCTATTGCGGTGGCGCAGGTTGTGCGTAGGAATTTGTTGCTCCGGACTGGGACATCATTCTTGCATAGTTCGGAGCTTGGTTTTGGTAAGCAACACTAGCAGTGTTGCTTGGCTGTGGTGTAATGGTAGGTGGTGTCGGATGGTGCTATGGTTGTTGGGAGACCGAGCCTATGATGTTGTCTGCAGCATGGGATGCCCCTAGTGCATCCCGGTAGGAGGTGTTTGGACGAGGGGTGTCTGGAATGATGGTGTACAGACATCCTGATTGGGCGTGGATAAGGTCAAACTGGTGGGATTTTAGTATGGCCTCCTCTTTGGATTGGGGATGTTGGGATGCGGCGTCCTTTGCTATGGGTTGGAGCAAGGTCTTGAGGAACCAATCCAAGAAGATCCTATCGTCTAGTTGGATTTACATAAGATGCGACGTCACCGCCACTCATGGATGTGGTCGGTTATATGTGTCGTAATGCTTTGGAGACAGGATAACAGGATCCCACCCCTTTGTGATATCTAATAGGGAGTTGGAAATACTGTAGGAACATGAAAGCTAAGGAGTTGAAATATAGATATTTGACCTGCGGTAGCTCAATGTACCATTTGGCCGTAGCACTTGTAAGGGTGCATTGGAATAGCCTCAGCCTAATGTAATCGTCTATGATGTTGTTGGAAAAGCACCATAGATGGAATGTCATATTATGGTTTTGGGGACATTCCCCTACCTTGCCTTCAAACTTGGGGATGTCTAATGGAAGCTTAGTTGGCATTGGAGGCCAAAATGCTTGATGGCGAATGGGGTAATTTCTCGATCGAGCCAAATCAGGAAAGTTAAGACGAGCCATGAAAGGAATATTAGACCCCAGTTTGATGTGATATGGGAAAGGGATGGTGGTGGGGTTTGCAGGTGCATAATGTACCTACATAACTAGGGGCATTGGTTGTTCCATTGTATATGGGCCAATGCCCCCAATTGTGGTGGGAGGGATAGTGTGGGTGGAGGGAACATTGCCCCCATGTATGATAGTAGGGGCAATGTAAGTGGATGGTCCACTACCCCCCTATGTGGAAAGAGGGGCAGTGTGTGTGGAAGGGCCACTTACCCCGTGTGCTGCAAGTGGGCCAACTTGGCTGGTCACTATGGGTGGTGGCAGCTGATTGATGATAGTTTGCATGACTGTTCTTGGGCCACCTGCAGGGTTGTTGGTGATAGGTTGTGGTGTGGACATGGTTATGCTAGAAAATGGATCTGGATTTGCACCAGCCATGGGGCTTAATGGTGCAGTATGGAGGTCTAGTTCAGACTGGTATGGGTCTAATTATGAATCAGAGGCTGTGTGGCCTTCTGATGGTGTGGGAGATCAATGAGAACGATTTCGACAATATCGGTTTAATGTCTCGAATGGTGGTGGTTTGCCTCTTAGGCATGAGGAAGAGCGTGGGGGATCAATTGTGTTAGATTTTTATCAAACTGATGGGAATGATGTTTGGACCCTGGTTTCAATGGCTTCTTATTGGTTGTAGGTGGTCACTCGGCCACCAAGACTGCCAGAAGCTAACGCTTGGATTTTTTCCTCACGGGCGTTTCTACTCAATCGGTGGGGGTCATTACCCGTTTCACTTGGCAATTACTCTCAACGACCAGCTACATTGGGGTTCCCGTGGTACTCCCCATAATGATTTTATGGGCTGAGCCTAAGTACTTCCCATGGTTGAAGCAGTCAAAGACTTATGTCCTCAAAAACTGTATATTTGTTTGAATTTAGTGTAAATTGATAAATTTTAAGGCTCTCTCAGCGTCATGAATTGAGTTGGGTTGATTACTTGGTATGGTGTATTTGTTTTTCTATGTTTTTGGTATCAGGTGGATGCAAATGGTTTATGAATTCATCATATTGTAGCAGAGTTCATATCATTGTTATGCAAGCAGTGAATAATCAGAAATTTGTAAACAGATACATTTTTAACCCTGAATGTGACAGCCTAACTAGGTGACTACCTTACACCTATATTCCTCTTAGACCAAGAGAAGGTGCTTGGCTCTCAACACAATGGGACTAAGCCCATCCATAGATCCATAGGTCACCTCCCGGATGCAAGGTTGGTCAACAGGGAGGACGCTTAGCGTCGTGAGAAGCCCTCCTTCTCTACCCCCTATACCTTCCAGGTCATCCGTTTTTAATGGTTTAGAACAATATTCAGTGAAGTGCCTAGGACTATATGAGCTATTCCCTTCATCATATCCTAGAATACCCTGAAGGGTGATGACTGGGTAGAGGAGGAAGGGTAAGCAAGATTTGATTTTAAGTCAATTTTAGTTAAACTATATTCATTAACCCATTGGGTATTTAATTTACACTTTGTTATGTAAATGAAATTGCAATAAAATGAAGTAGAAATAGAAATGAAATGGTTCAGATTGACAGAGGTAGTTGATCCACACTAACAGTCCCAATAAAAGAAAACAATGAAGCCCAAGAATGGGTCGCACACTGTAAAGGTCCTGTTTTTGCGAAGTGGATTCTGATCAAACCGTGAGGAATTACCTCAAACAGTTGAAACCCCACTTTGAAAACAGTCCCTTTTACCCCTTATTAGTGGCATATTCACAAATGGCTCAAGTGTTTGGGTAGAAAATGAGCCCAAACACAGGTGAATTTTCAGAAATTCAGTTTGACCATTTTTGCACAGTTGAGTGATTTGCAAATCATAGAATTGCCAACAGTAACTAGTACTGTGGCCAATTGGGCTTGGATTGGCCTTGAGGAGGCTCAACAATAACTGAAAATGCAAATAAACAGCAAAATTAACCTAGGGAAAAAAACTAAACAAGAAACTAAAACTTTGAAAACTAACCCAAGGGTCCTGTGGGATCGACCTAGTATGGTCGCCAGTTCTGTAGCAGGGATTTCTCCTTGCTACAGGGGTAGGAATGGCTCCCTTCTATCTATAGGACAGAAGGGTAGGTTCATGCATGTGAAAATGCTGAAAATAACGTGGAATGGATGGAAAGAAAAGACAGAAAGAAGATAGTGGCCATGAGCCCCTCTGCAAACAATATTAGGACTTCTCCTTGGCTACCTGCAAACAACTTATTAAGAAAAAAAAAACTTGCAAAACATGTTAATATACAAACTTGCAAACATACATGGGTCAGAAATCAAAAAATACTAGAGAAAAATGAATAAATAAAACAATATTATACCTCCTTTGGTGAAATGGGCCACCATGCCCTGGCTTGAAGGAAGCACCTCCCTATCTCACTCAGCAATGGATGAGGAGATATGGCTCAATGGGGATAATGGATGGAGGAGAGAGCATTGTGGGTGTCTTGAAAGGAAAATGTGTCTCAAGGAATCCATGGGAAACATAACAGTATGCAAGAGAGGTGTGTTTTGAGAGTGACCCCCACCCCTCCTTACATAGCTTTCTTGGGGACTTTTAGGGTTTTAAGCCCTTGGTCAGGGATTTAGCCCCTTTGTTGGGATTTTAGCCCCTTCTGCCCTAAATTGAGCTCCTTTTAGGGTTTTAGGCTCCTTTAAGGGGTTTTAGCCCCTATGAGAGTTATTTAGGCTCCTTTTGGGGGTTTTTAAGCCTTTTTCTTCATTCTTAAGCCTTTTTGAGGGTGTGGGGGTCTAATGGGGTGTTATGAGGGTCAATCATGGGTGTCCTTGGGTGGTGTAGGCCATGTAGAGCTGAGTGAGGAATTTTTTTGGATTCACAGATTTCCCCTTGATGTGTGAGGGCAGGAGCTCATCGTATGGCCGACGGACATCATAGGATTTGTTGCATAGAGGTGGTGCTTCCAGGGCTGGGGCATGGTGGATTTTGGTTTTCATATTAATATGGTTCCCATCAATGGGTGAGATACAAATAATGTGTGACATGTATATGGATGAGGTGGGAATCCCCATGCTCGTGACAATGTCGAAAGAATAATTTGATCTATGCTCTATAATACAAGAGACGATCATATACAACTGATGGTACAATAATGGTTGCCTCAATGTGAGGCTGAATACAATACTGATCTGGTACATTGGACCTGTGGCATTCTCATGGAATGCTATATCTTCATGACTGATGACCTGCTGGATTTGGGATAGTACGGTTATGTATCGACTCACTGATTGACAGTCAGAGTCTTTGTGGTACAAGTATGCTGCATCAATCATAAATCTATATAGAAGCACTACTGGGGCTTATGAACACTGTCTCCAACACAACCAGAAATCACAAGGGACATAACCTATTTAGGTCCCTTGAATAGACTCATCAATATGATAGAGTCAGGTGACATCCTGGGTGTTTGACCAAGTACTGTGAGGACCAAACCCTGTACGAATATCAACGGTGCGATGATGTAGTTGGACTCAAGCACGTGAGAAACAACCATCCTGAGAGGCACTAAGGACACCTCTCAAGTGGTCCAAGGAACTCATCAATAAGGTTAATGAAACCAGGATACAGGGACCTCTGGGTTTAACCTATGGAATATATGTGTTGTCATTGACAGAGGGAGACCTGCCCCTAGTCAAGGAAATGATGTTTCCTTGACCAAGAGCATGAGGGAGATAACCAAAAGGTGTGAGACAATCTACGGAATGACCCACTAAATGGGGTGGGGGGGGAGAGGGGGAGGGAAATATTTGAACAGGGTTAGGGGGAGTATGGTAGACTCAAACTTCCTTTGTTCAGAGTATGATGGTAGGGCAGAGCAGGAAGCAAATGAAACTTGAGTCATGGGAATGGTATCATATTTGTAATACCGGGAATGTTATTGGAGATGAGAAATACTTGGAGGAGGTGGAAACTTTTGATATTGAAAGGATCCAAGGAAGACACATTGTAAAGTACTCTGAACAAACGCAACCCAAAGGGGGAATGTTGCCAAACTGCTTCTGTTGGGTGGTGTTTAGGGACACCGTTATGGTACGATCTCGTGGATTTTTGGTGAGCCCAAGAAAGTAAATGCTCTATGGTGCTTTCAATTTTAGAGAGTCTGAAAGGATGAAGATGACTCCAATGGGGGCTCTTTTTCATTGGTATTCTCCTATGCCCCAAAAAGGATAAAAGTAAACATAGGAGAGCTCGCCCATCTTGTAGGGGATGAGAGACTTCTTTACCGTTGGTATTCCAATGAGGCTAGAAAAGGTTAAACTTATACTGACTTGATGGTCATTTAGATACTTTTATGAGCATGAACGAAACCAAGTTTTCTTAGCAATATTTTCTTGATGAGAATGCTGGAAAAGAGCTTAACGACAACGCGTGGTGATCTTTTTTGTAAAGTGCGGCCCCTCTGCCTGAGAAAGCATAAAAGTATGCAGAGGGGAACGGTCTTGGCTTGAGTGTGCCAAGGAAGTCCTTTTCAATTGATGGTCTACATGGTCTACAAAAGGAGGTAAATTAGACGATGTAGACGCCCTTTCCTATACTTTAGCAAGCAGGAAAGGAAGGAGGCTCCTTCATGTTTTGCTTGAATTTCTGGAAGACCTTCAATAGCTTTGCTTGCAAGTGGTAGTGCTCTGTAGTGCACATGTGCAAGCCTTCTTTACCAAATTTCATTTGGCTCTACTGTGTCATGGAACAAATCTTGTTGTGGATGGCCCTTCAATTTGTATAATCCTCCTTCTTCTTCTCCAATTACTATTGCATCGTCAATAGTCTTTCCTCTTGGCCACATGAGGACTTGGACATCTACAAATGAAACCCTCATTCCTTTTGTGTCTAGTTCCGATATGGAGAGAATATTATTCTTTAGTCCTTGCACAAACAAGACATCCTTCATTTTCATAGACTTTCCAGAGTCTAGCTTGTAGGAGGATTCACTACTACCTTTTATGGGATATTGGTAGTCATCCCCAAGTTGCACCTTATGGGGTGAATTATGTTTGGATAGTTTCTCAAAATATTCCTTGAATCCTATCATGTGTTTGGAAGCCACACTGTCAATAATCCAATCTTTGCTTCCATGAGTGATAGTTCCCGTGACAACGGAGATTAGAACATATTCTTCATCCCTTGAAGAGTCTTCACTTTCTTGTCTTACTTTCTTCCTAGGAGGATCATCATCTTCAGTAGTGTGAGCATGATGTCTTATTTTGGATTTATTCTTCTTCTTGGATCCACTCTTATTCATGGGACAACTTCTAGTGAAGTCTCCTCTTTCATCACATCTATAAAATATGAGTTTGGATGGATCCCTTCTTACAAAATTATTTTTCTGATTCGAATTCTTACCTTGGTGATGATGATTTTCCCTTCTTCCTTTCTTGGCGTGTACTGTGAGAGCTTGATATTCACTTCCCATCTTTTCTTCTCGAGATGCTATTAAAGCTTCTTCTTATGAACATTCTTCCCACAGTCTACTGAACTTGATTAGCTTCTTCCTAGCACAAATTCCTTGGATGAAAGAATCCCATGACCTAGGGAGACCATTCAAGGTTGCCATCACAATTTCTGCATTCTCCACTTCTTCATCTACTGATTCAAGTTGTTCTTTGATCTGGGAGACCCTTGTGAAGTATGACTATATGGTCTCATCATTCTGGATCTTTACATTCTTCAACTGGTTCCTTAGAGTCATCTTCCAGTTTATGTTCTTCCCTTCAAACAGTTTGGTTAGAGAATCAAAAATAGCTTTAGGTGCCTTAAGGGAGGACACCTATGGTATGAGGTGATCTTAATTGAATCAGTAATAATCCTCTTTTCCATAACAACCTTCTTCTTATGTAAGGCTTTAGCCTCATTTTTCTCTGGAACTGGAACCTCCTCATTAATGTAGGAGTCCAACTCATTTTCTTCCAGGGCCAGGGAGATCCTATACTTCCAGGCTCGAAAGTTATCAGCTCCCTCAATATTTTCATCAAGCTTGGTATGATGAGACATCTTAACTGAGAACCTCAAATGGAAATAGAAAATATTTAGATCTTACTAGGTCAAGATGTTGGATCTGGATTTGGAGATGAATTTCTGTAGTGCTGGTTCAGGAGCATATTAGGGTTTGACTTTCCCAAAGTTCTGTCCAACCAAATGCTTTGATCTTGATCTCTAAACTTCGATTTTGAGGAGGAGATCAATCTAGGCCTAGGCTCACTCAAAAATTCCACTTCTGTGGAAATCCCTAATTTTTGGTAGTAGTGTCGGGTCCAAAAACTAAAAAAGCTCAGAATCAGATTTTGCTTCAACAGAAAGATGCACCCTAGGGAGGAGAGTTATCCCAAACTTCGTTTGCTGAAAATATGTGGAGAGAGATCCAAAAAATAGGAAACACTAGTTCCTGTAGCTGCACAGTGTCTTCTTCTTAGGTTAGCTCTGATACCATGTTAGATTTTTAACTTTAAGCTAGCATTATATTAGGATCTTCAATTGAGAGAATTAAAAGTGCATCAATCAAACACAAGAGACAATTAACATAGTGTTTTTCCTCAGGGAAACCATAAATGGAGAAAACCCCGCAACTTCCTCAAAGATAGAATCAACACCAAAAGTAAAACCCAAAACAATCAGATGATATCCCAACAACAGTAACCTCTTTCTTTCTAGCCCTAGCAACTTCTTCTCCCTCAGCTATGTGCTACAACTGAGTGTGAGTGAGTGTGTGATAAATAGAGAGGCTCACTCTCTATTTATACTAATTCCTGACTTGGCATTAACTCACTAGGGCCAAATTCACTAGGTGAGTCTAACAACCCTAGGGCCCCGAAACTACAGGGAATTTAACCCTTGAACAATAGGAGGGTTATGTAACGTCTCAGACCCTCTGATCGGTGAAAGAGGACACTACCATACATCAATCATTCGAGCATATAGCCCCATGAACATGAACATACATACATAAAATGATGTAACAATATTTTACTTAAAACATAAAACATACTACGATGCACTAATCATTCATATACATAGCGGAAGAAAAAAACATGCTTTCATATACAATTCAGCATTCAACATGTACATCATCATCATTCATTAGCAATAAATACTATTGCAAACAGATTAGTCAAGAATACTTATCTTAATGCGAACTTGTCCTGCAACCAGCTACATCGTTGCAACGTTCCACCCAACCATAGGCCCATGTGATCCTTAATCTCTCAGCAATGCTGCCACCCCCGAACTGGGCATGATTCCCCAAGGAATAATGAACTAACAGGCTTACACATAGCCAAGGATAACAACACCACAAGGGTACACAGTTCAGCCAAGCCAACATAGTTAGGTTTATCAGGAAAACCTCAGATCATCCAAGCTAACAACGTTGGGTTTATCAGGCCATTCAGGAGCAGGGAAAGGATAAATGCTAAAATGGTGAGCTCATTTAAAGAGCTATGGACACCTACACCAGAACCGACATGGCTTCTAGGATACCCACACACACCCAACACAAGGAAATCAGTCCTTTCTCTACAAGGCAGTCCCTCAGACCCTAAACTCCCTTCCAGTGCTATTCAGGGGTTGTGGAGAAGAAAACCATCCCTTTAGTTCTATTTGTGTAGTTCCCAAACACACCAGGTTTGTCAAGAATATCAGGCCCTCATCACCACTCGAATGCAGTCCGAAGACCAGATCACTGCGTGCTTGCAACAAACCCGCAATTAAAGATTTGACAAGGGAAAATAAGTCTTTGAATCATTCTTAGCCCTATTGTGGCCAAAATGATTTCACAATGATCTACAACAACCCAAATCACAAAGGAAACTCATCCAACAAAAGTGGGGAAACAACAGGTAGTGAACCACAGGAGAGAACCACCACAAACTACAACAGATACTACTTTGTAAAGGAAGAACACAGTCAACAATACATGGAGGAGACTACAGCCAATGATCGGTGAGGGAACCACAACAATCTACAACACATGATCCACCATGAAGGACAGAACAATGCATAATCAGATAATACCCAGGGAAAATTGATTCTCTGTATGAACGGAAGGAAAAACATATCCACAGACCGGCAATCGGTGTGAGAGAAGGAAGAACCAACCCCCAAAAATGGATCATGGATCCTTTTAACTCAACCCAAGTAAGGAATTTGAACCGTTAATGCTGGAGAGAGTGCAGTTGTGGAGAGAGTGGGATCATGGCATAGTGGTTTTCCTTGCCAATGTGAGGGTTATCCTGGTGGAGTGTGCATGTGGGAAAGGCATGGAAGTCCTACCACACTCCACTGCCAGCATTCACTGCTCTAACCAACAGCAGAACATTAAAATGGTGGTTGAATGAGACAAGGGAAGGCGAGCAGTCAAACAAGGTGGTGACACATGGCTTTTCCCCCATAGGTTCAAGGTTTATCATTCCCACCCTTAACCTTAGGAAGTCATGCCCCTTCTCAATTTGGTTGTAGTGAACATAGCTGGTTGGGTTCATTTAATTAAAATGCACATTTACATGATGCCACAATTTAATACGTGTCGTATGTCTCAATATACCATTGGTGACAATTCCAATCCGAACATAACATAACCAAATTGATGGTGGGCCTTGGCCTTTAGCTCTGCACCATGATTATTTACAATGTGTGTGTGTTTGTGTATATATATATATATATATATATATATATATCATGTATATTAATGCATTGGGGTCAAAACCAGGGTGTTACATTCCCCTCCCCCTCAAATAGCACTGTCCTCAGTGCTTTAAAAAATTGAACAAAATGCTACACTAGTATCACCTCAGTGTTCCACATAATTGCACAAAAATGGATGTTCCAATCACATGGCATCATCCAGCTCCCACGTAGCATGTTCAGGTCCATAGTGCTCCCATTGCACCTTTACCTGCCCTATGGCTCGGTTCCGGAGCATTGTGACCTTCCTGTTGAGGATGCACATTGGCTCGATTTGGAACTCTCCCTCGGGTTCCACCTAAATCACATCCCAATTTATCACATGGTTGGGATCATGTACATATTTCTTAAGCAAAGAAACATGAAAAACATTATGAGCTCTAGTACTAGTAGGCAATGCAAGTCTATATGCAACAGGCCCTATTCTTTCAAGCACTTCAAATGGCCCACAATATCTAGGTGATAGCTTGGCACAACTTCCAAGCTTCAAGGAACTCTTCTTTGCTTTCACTCTAAGGTAAACATGATCCCCAAAAATGAACTCTCTATTCATCCTATGCTTATCTGCATAGCTTTTCTGTCTGTCCTGTGTTACTTTCATATTTTGTCTGATCTTAACAACCTCTTGCTCCATTTCCTTGAGCAATTCTAGTCCAAGCACAACCCTATTTACTAGGTTATCCCAAGTCACTTGTGTCCTACACCTTCTTCCATACAAATCCTAATACGAACTCATCCCCAAGGATGCCTGTTGTCCATTGTTGTAAGCAAACTCTACCAAGTGTAAGTAATCTTCCCACTTGGTTGGTTTGTCCATCACATACATGCGAAACATATCTTCAAGAACTTGATTAACTCTTTCTGTCTGTCCATCCATCTGAGGATGGTATGCAGTACTGAAGTTTAGCTTTGTACCTAAATCTACAAACAACCCCTTCCAAAAATTGGAAGTGAACTTGACATCTCTGTCAGAAACTATTGCCTTTGGCAATCCATGCAATTTGAAAATATCCTTCATGAAGATATTTGCAATGTCATCAGTATTATGCGTAGACTTTACCAGTATAAAATGTGTTTCCTTTTTCAACATGTCTACTACAACCATGATGGAATCATGTTGTCTCCAAGTCATCGGCAATCCTGTAATAAAATCCATGGAAATAACTTCCCATTTCCATTCTGGAACTGGAAAAGGCTGCAACAAAACTATTGGATGTCGATGCTCAACCTTTACCTGTTGACATTTCATGCACCTTGAAATGTATTCAGCCATGTCCTTTTTCATTCCTGGCCAAAAGTATTGCTTTCTAGCTATAGCAATTGTCTTATGGTATCCTGGGTAACCAGAATACAAAGCTTAATGGATTTCATCAATAACAACCCTCCTCAAATATGATACATTTGGAATATAAATTATACCTTTATAAATAACAAGTCCATCTTCTTTCAATTTATATCCCTCATACCTCTTCTCAAGACCTTGCTGCTGCAATTTGTCTTTTACCTGCTCATACAATTCATCTCCGGTAACATGATTAACAATCTGCTGCCTCAATTCTGATTGGCAAATACTAAGAGATGCCACATGCATTTCCTATATCTTCCTGCTGAGTGCATCAGTTACCTTATTCTCCTTTCCTTTTATGTGCTTGATTTCGAAATCAAACTCACATAAAAATTCCAGCCATCTCGCTTGCCTAGCATTCAGAGTAGGTTGATCAAACAAATACTTTAGACCACAATGGTCTATCCTGAGCTCAAATATTCTACCCACCAATTAATGTCTCCACATCTTGAGAGCATGCACTATGGCTGCAAGCTCTAGATCATGAGTGGCATAGTTCCTCTCATGTTCTTTCAGCTTCCTTGACTCATAACATATCATGTGGTTGTCCTGCATAACGACTCCTCCAAGCCCTTGTCCGCATGCATCGGTACACACCACAAAATATTTCTCTGGATCTACAACCTTCAATACTGGTGCATTGGTGAGAAGATTCTTCAACTGCTGGAATCTTTCTTCACACTTCGAAGTCCATTTGAAATTTATCCCCTTCTTTTGCAAAGAAGTGATGGCATGTGCAACTTTGGAAAATACTTCAATGAATCTCCTGTAGTATCCTACAAGTCCCATAAAATATCTTACATCCATCACATTTCTTGGAGTAGGCCAATTAATAATGGCTTCAATCCTCTCAGGTTCTACCGATATACCCTCTTCTGAGATAACATGACCCAAATACTGAATTATATCTCTATAGAAGTCACACTTGCTCAGTTTTGCATATAGCTAATGCTCCCTAAGCAATTGCAATGTCAATCTCAAATGCTCTTCGTGTTCTTCCTCATTCTTAGAATAAACAAGTATGTCGTCAAGGAGAACAAGGACGAACTTGTCCAAATACCTACTAAAGACACTGTTCATAAGGCACATAAATGTAGCTGGTGCATTTGTGAGACCAAATGGTACCACTACAAACTCATAATGTCCATACCTTGTCCTGAAGGCTATCTTATGAATGTCTTCATCCTTGACTCTCACCTGATGGTAACTAGATCTCAATTCAATCTTGGAAAATACCTTTGCTCCTCTCATTTGATCAAAGAGGTCATCAATCCTAGGCAAAGGATATTTATTCTTCACAGTAACTTTTTTCAACTGTCTGTAATCAATACATAGCTTGGGTGTA
Organism: Pseudotsuga menziesii; assembly: GCA_001517045.1. Taxonomy (NCBI): domain Eukaryota; kingdom Viridiplantae; phylum Streptophyta; class Pinopsida; order Pinales; family Pinaceae; genus Pseudotsuga; species Pseudotsuga menziesii. Next base: position 76,141 of record LPNX011205519.1, on the reverse strand, counting down.
CCATCTTTCTTCTTTACAAATAGAATTGGTGCTCCCCAAGGAGACACACTCGGCTGGATATACTTCTTTTCCAACAACTCTTGTAGTTGCATCTTAAACTCTAGCATCTCCGGTGTACTCATATTGTAAGGTGTCTTAGACACTAGTGATGCTCCTAGCACAATTTCAATGGTGAAATAAATGTCCCACTTTGGAGGAAGTCGTAGAATCTCATCAGGAAACACATCCTTGAATTCCTGTAACACCTGATAGTCCTCCAACCTAGGAGTTTCATCTCCTATTGGTTCCAGAATATGAGTTGCATACAACTGGAAACCTTTCCTACAGAACTTCTTCAACTGCATTGCTGAAACTTGTCTTATTGAAACTACCTTTGGAATACCTTTCACAACTACTGGGTTTCCTTCTTCATTCATGTATTCAAAAGTCTTATTGTAACAGTCAAGCTTTACTCTGTGATCTTCTAACCAATCCATTCCAATGAGAACATCATAGGAACCAAGTGGTAGAACATTTAGATCTACACAAGTGATCAATCCATTCATAATCAATGGAAATTTATCCACTACTTCACTGACCTTTCTCTTAGTTCCAGTGGCTAGCTGAACTAACCAAGATTTTCTATGCTTTACCCTCTTAAAAGCACAAATCTCCACTAGTCTAGGAGTAATGTAACTATGAGTAGAACCAGGTTCAATCAAAATAGAAATAGATTGTTCAACAATCTTACATGCAACTTCAACCATAGTTGACTGGTGAGCTACCTGGTGGTCCTCCAGTGATACATAAATTCTAGGGACTGCTCTTGCTACCTGACCCATTATTTCTGCTTCCTGAATGTTATAAGTTGGCCTTGCACTTCCATTCTTGAGTGGACAATATCTGTGCAAGTGGGGTCCTTCACATTCCCAACATTTGAGTGGACCTTTATTCTGTGGTGGCTCTTTAGGCTTTCTACCTATCACTCCAACTAAATTACTCGCAGCTTGGGATGGCTGCTTTTGCTGATTCCTGAATCTACAAGGTTTGAAACCTTTCTTTTTTTTATCAAACTTTTCATTTTTCTTGTCCTTCCATGCCTTATGGTAATCAGGATTACATTTTCTTTGCTCATAGCAATACTTAGCCTTCCTTATTGCTTTTTTAAGAGTTCTAGGTTCATAAAACTCAAATCTGTCTCTATAAGCTTGAGGCAATCCACTCAGAAACCGATGGACCTTCACTTTTTCATCTCTGATGTACCAGACATACCTCAATAATTCCAAAAACTTAGTTGCATATTCATCTATGGTCTTCTATCCCAATCTCAGCTCATGGAACTCCTTAATCTTGTCATCATAATACCTGTCGAAGAGGTATTTTTTCTTGAAATACTTCTTGAACTGCTTCCACTTCAGTTTCCTTTCACTGATCTTCTTTACTTGCTTGAAGTGTTCCCACCAAATGGATGCTCTTCAATTCAAATTGAATATGGTAACTCTTTCCTTCATGTTTCCTGAATAATCCTGCACTTGAAAGTACTTCTTTATCCCAAGAAGCCAAGCTTCAGCCTCTTGTCTAGTATTTATCTCACCATCAAAGGTAGGAGGTTTAGCTTTCTTAAATTCATCTCGAGAGCGATCCCTTTGGTTTCTTATTCTTTTACTTTTACAGGAAAATGAACTTGTATCTCCACTAGATTATTCTAAGTCAAATGAACCACCGAAAGTTCTTCTCCTCCTCCTAGTGCTACTCTTACTGCCTTCTGGTCTTGATGTACCTCGTCCAGAGTCTAGCTTCCTCTGCAAGTATGTCAAACTCTGCAACATGGAAGCATTCAATTGATGCTACTCTTCCTGGGCTTTAATCAAGCTTATCATGGTGGCTGCAACCTCTGACAGTGTCTCTTAGAATCTCCTTCCATTATACTCTATGTCATCATTTTCATTACGGACATTTTCTCCCATGGCATCTCCTGCACGCTCCTAAGAATTCTAAGCATCATACCCATCATGGGTTCTCATGAATGAACTACCTCTTGCTTTCCACACTGTTCTTCTTGGAATACTGATCTTGGGAGTGGTCTATAATTCTGCAAATGTGTTAGTAGCAAACTGTTAGATGCATATCATCAATATAAATCAAAACTACTTACCTTCCTCTTCTGGAAATTTATAAAACAACAATTTTGCTAAAATAGAAAATTTTCTCTCTCCCTTGTTCAGCCCTATAATCCACTGATAGTCTGCTGAAATCTACCAAAACGGTTGGAATTTGTTGAGAAAAATTGCACTTTTAAAAACACAAAATTTCCTTCTCCTCATCAGGTCTCTTCCCTACAAATTTTCCGGCATTTCAGCGAGCAAATAACCTAAACTTCTGATCTGCATCGGTGATGCCAAAGACTATTTATCGGGTCCTTTCCTCAATAACCTTCTGGTGTGTCAACAGCTAGCACATATAATTCTCTCCACTTTATTGGTAGGTGATTTGTCTAATTTCCTCCACCGTATCAGACATTCAGTCCCCTAAGCTTCTGGACTGTTCATCAGGTCCCCTTCCCACTAGCCTTTTGGCGTTTCGACGGCCAGAACCCTTAGTTTTCTCCACGATGTTGGGTTCGTAATTGTATAACAGTCTAGACTTTATCAGTGGGAAACCAAACTAATCCGCTGCATTGACGGTCAGGCGTGCTGCGCGTTGGGCGATTAGTCCTCTCAGCTTCTGCAACAGTGGCCAACAAACCTTCAAGGGTTTTCGTGGATCACAGCTTGTCGACGGTCGGAGCGACTAATCCTGTGGAATCAACGACCCAAGCGACAATACATCTTTGATATGTCGATGATCGGATCCTTTATTACATTGGATGGGTAGTCCTTTAGGCGGCCACAACGGTGGTTCATCAACTTTGATCCTTTTTCGATCAACGGCCCGATCCCTTAATGATTTCTGATCGGTGATCTGAAGCACAACTTAATTGGAATTGGTAGTCAAAACCTGTATCAGTCGGAAGATTAGTGCACTAGACTTCCGCAACAATGGGTGCATGAACCACTAACTTCTTTCGATGTCATCGATGAAGTCAACACTTAGAAAAATTTCTGAAATTTATTCTTCTTCTCGTGAGCCATAACATCTGTCGGCGGTCGGAACCACTAAGCGCTACGTGTCGGTGATCCCAACAAAATTTTTTCACCGACAGCATCGGCAGTCCGAAAAACTAATTTCTTCTGGTGTCCACCGCCGCATCGGCGGTTCCGTCATCTAAATTTCACCAACAATTCCCATACTTAGAGAATTTTTCAAAACTTCTCTTTCTCTTTCTTCCGCCACTTCCTCGGCTCATACATCCCTTATTCTTCGCTGATCTGTTTAAGTATCTATGGCGAAAGATTCCTTTATCTTCCACCGACTCCGTTGGCTCCATCTTCATACATCTCTAATCAAGTCAATTGTTTGTTGCCGCCGTATCGGTGACTTAACCTCAATACTTCCATAGTTTCGGCGCTTCCGAGCACTAAACGCCACCATAGTTATGTTATCAGAACTCAGAGCCACTATTCACTAAACACCTCAAAATCATCGAGTGGAAAGGCTAATGCATCGGTGGGATAGTTCACTAACGAGCCACAATAGTGGATGCTCGAACAACTAATTCCTGCCAATCGGTGCTCCGATCATCTATCTTTTACCGATCGTCGATGGTTTTCCACACTTAAACAAAATTTCAAAAATTTTCTTCTTCTTCCCTGTCGGCGATCCCATCCTCTATTCATCAACGGTCAGAGGCTCTAACCGTCAGGAGAATAGTTGTCTAGCCATATACAACAGTGGTGCAAGATCATCTAACCTCTTCTTATGTAGTTGCCAAAACTTTTGCTGCGTCGGCAACTTGATCCTATAGGCATCAGCGATGCGATAAACTAATCATTGTCGATCGCCGATGATTTTATGACTTAAGAAAAATTTCGCAAAGCCTTTCGCCATCCAGTGGGCTTCAAACTAACACTTTCGTTGTGTCGAAGGAACTTCGCACCAAGTTCTCCGATGTGCCGATGGCCAAGCACTTAGAATCTTTTTGTGAATTTTCTTGTCATCACCCATTTCTCTTGGTTTCTTCTGGGCAGTAAGAAACCTGCCTCTGTTGAATATTTCTCATGGCCCTCTGAGTCCCAAATACTGCAACATATGCTCTGTCACTACATCTTCATGGCCCATTCAGGCCCATGCTACAACCATAGCTTTGATACCACACTATAATGTCCCCGACCCTCCAACTAGCGAAAGAGGATGCTACCATACATCAATCATCTAGGCATCTAGCCCCATGAACACGAACATACATACATATAATGTTGTAACAAGATTTTACTTAAAACATAAAACATACTATGATGCACTAATCATTCATATACAAAGCGGAAGAAAAACAACATTCATTCATATACAATTCAATATTCAACATGTACATCATCATTATTCATTAGAAAGAAATATGATTGCAAAACAGATTAGTCAAGAATACTTATCTTAATGAGAACTTGTCCCGCAACCAGCTACGTCACTGCAACGTTCCACCCAACCATAGGCCCTCGTGCTCTTTAATCTCTCAGCAACACTGCCACCCCCGAACCAAGCATGATTCCCTAAGGAATAAGAAACTAACAAGATTACACATAGCCAAGGATAACAACACCACAAGGGTACACAGTTTAGCCAAGCCAACACAGTTGGGTTTATCAGGTGAACCTCAGATCAGCCAAGCCAAAATGTTGGGTTTATCAGGCCATCTAGAAGCTGGGAAAGGCTAAATGCTAAACTAGTGAGCTCATTTAAATAGCTATGGACACCTACACTAGAACCATCCTGGCTTCTAGGACACCCACACACACCCAACACAAGGAAATCAGTCCTTTCTCTGCAACGTAGTCCCTCAGACCCTGACCTCCCTTCCAGTGCTATTCGGGGGTTGTTGAGAAGAAAACCATCCCTTTATTTATGTTTGTGTAGTTCCCAAACATACTAGGTTTTTCAAGCACATCAGGTCCTCATCACCACTCCAATGCATTCCGAAGACCAAATCACTGCGTGCTTGCAGCAAACCCGCAATTAAAGATTTGACAGGGGAAAATAAATCTCTGAATTGTTCTTGGCCCTATAATGGCCAAAATTATTTCACAACGATGTACAACAACCCAAATCACAAAGGAAACTCGGCCAACAAAAGTGGGGAAACAACACCCAACGAACCACAGGAGAGAACCACCGCAATCTACAGCAGATACTACTTTGTAAAGGAAGAACAAAATCAACAATACGTGGAGGAGACTATAGCCAGTGATCAGTGAGGGAACCACAACAATCTACAGCACATGATCCACCATGAAGGACGGAACAATGCACAATCTGATAATACCCGGGGAAAATCGATTCTCTACGTGAACGGAAGGAAAAACATATCCACAAACTGGCAATCGGTGTGAGAGAAGGAAGAACCAACCCCCAAACAATGGATCGTGGATCCTTTTAAATCAGCCCGTGTAAGCAAACTGAACCGTCGGTGCTAAAGAGAGTGTAGTCGTGGAGAGAGTGGGATTGTGGCATAGTGGTTTTCCTTACCAGCGTGAGGGTCAACCTAGTGCAGTATGCATGTGGGAAAGACAAGGTAGTCCTACCACACTCCACTGCCAGCATTAACTACCCTAATTACCATCAAAGCATTAAAATGGTGGTTGAATGAGACAAGGGAAGGTGAGCAGTCAAATAGGGTGGTGACACATGGCTTTTCCCCCATAGGTTCAAGGTTTAACATTTCCACCCTTAACCTTAGGAAATCATGCCCCTTCTCAATTTGGTTGCAGTGAACATAGCTGGTTGGGTTCATTTAATTAAAATGCATATTTACATGATGCCACAATTTAATACGTGCTGTANTATTAATGCATCGGGGTCAAAACCGGGGTTTTTTAGGTTACCCACATTGACTTGACATAACTTGTTTATATTATAGAAACTCCCGATTGGAACATCGGAGAATGACATGAATCAATTACATTACAAACACTTCCTGGAATAAACATCAGGTTACAATACATAAGAAATGCAAGTGAATACATTCTGAAGTTACAATTACATCAACAGAGACAAGAGACACAAAGAATTTTCCTTGGGGAAACCATAAAGGAGAAAACCCTACAACTTCCTCACATATAGAATGAGCACCAATGGAAGCAGTAAAACCCAAAGACAGAAAAAATGATCTCCATTGCTATTCTCTCTCTCTCACTTGAGAGAGCTTCTCCTCTCTCACTCATGCGCCCCAATGAGTGAGTGTGTGTATGATAAATAGAGAGGCTCACTCTCTATTTATTTTCTTTCGTTCACTTAATGTCCGCTCCAACAAGTCGGCCTCACTTAACAATTACTTACCAGGACCGACATCTCTAGGAGAGTCTAATAACCCTGGTGCCCCACAATTGTGGGGACTTTTCTCTCTGATAAAAAAGGAGAGTTAACCTTAACTCAATTGTGGGGACTATTGCCCCGACTTACAATGGAGGGTTAACCTCAATCACTTTACATGAATTTTTTACATTATAGATACTTCCCGATAGGAACATCAGGGTACAATACATAAGATATACAAATGAATACATTCCAAAGTTACAAATACATCAGCAATGTTGTTCAAGTAAGAAACAACAAACTATATCCCTTTCATCAGTTGAGGCCAAGTGCAGAGGAGTCATGAATGCAGCTACACAATATGTGTGGTTGCAAGGAATTCTTAGATAACTTGGTTTTGCATTTGATTCACCCATTGTAATTTGGTGTGATAATCAAAGTGCAATCAATATTTCCACTGATCTAGTTCAGAGATAGAGGACCAAGCACATTGATATACACATGCACTACATCCGGAGCTTGGTGCATGAGCAAGTGATATCATTGTAGTATTTCCCATCTACAGAGTAAACTACTAACATCTTCATCAAGAGCTTCACAAGGAATAAATTAACCTATCTGAGGTCACTCCTTGGAGTGGGTGACACATGGTGACGAAAGATATCAACTTTCATATTTTTATCCATGTCCATTTTATAGGCAAGGTTTTTTTCCCATTTGGTTTTCCTTCTTACTTTGGTTATATGGACAAATAAATTTTTGTAAGAAGTGACTTGAGCCTTAGTTTCCAAGGCCTCAATTTTTTATGTGGCTACACTAAGTCAGGATTAATATGGGGTGTTAGAGAATCATACCACCTAGTACCATGATCACATACCACCTAGGACACACCTTCATTTGTTTTTCACTCATGTTATATGGTCCAAACCTTGGTTATGTTGGTCTACTAAGGTATTTCAAGGTTTTGGACTCATTAATGCACCCAAGCGCCCAAATTGGATCATTCAGGAGACTCATGTAACCTCGTTATTGAAATTTCAATCCCTGGGGTGCTACCACTCCTTAAAACAGGGAATTGGTTTGACTAGAGGCACCCATGCATTGTATTTGAGTGTTTTTTTTCTATTTTGGACCATTTATTGTTTCCTAGAGCCACTCCCACTCACCCATGCACTCCAACACGACTATCCTAGAATTATTTATGTCCTACCATGCTTCACCCATGTTCACATGTCCATTCATCATAGCTTGAGATGGTTTGGGAGCTCATTGGTCCACCTGTGGGGGGTTTGAGGTCCAATCTAATATTGCCACTTGTATGCCTCCAATTTTCCTCCAAAGGATAAATATTTTCACCTATTGCGTTATAATCATGTTCCATACATATTTACATGTTGTATATTAATAGAAACTTTAGTTATTGGCACTATCTCTATGTGTTAATTTTGCTCTTTTCATTGTTTTTCTGCATAGTTTGTGAAATTCTTGATTTGTGAGGATTCTCTTAGCTCCTAGATCTCGTTGTGAATCATATTTTCATAGTAGTTAGTCTAGGTATCCCAAGTCAATTTTCTCCTTGATGCTAAAGTATATTTGTTGATGCAGGCCCAACATGAAGTATGATCAACAAATTATCAACTTGAATAGATAAAAAATTGGGCTTGAACAAAGGATAAGTTCACATGAAGGAACTATCAAGAATATATCGCTACCACTTTTGGATGTTTGAATAGATCAAGTTGAATCCAGTGAAAATCCCACAATTTCAAGCTCTGATGTGCAGCTTTGTATCAGAGATAAATGTAGTAACATTCAGGTAAAGATATCGGGGTTAGACACTATGTCAAGTGAAACTTATATCAATATTAGTGATAATTCATGATTGGAAAGATATATATATGTTCATGACAAAAACAAATCTTGTGTCGTGGACCACAAAAAAAATATTGTCTTTTCTTCCTTCCTTCTCCTTTCCATATTTACATTATCTTGAGAGTAAAATTGTACATCTATAGATATTATTTTCTAAAACGACTCAGGTAATTAAGGACAATTCACAAGTGTATACGATGAACAATTATCAGTCTTGTGACATATTTGGAAAACTATTATAATATTTTCTTCCTTTGTCAATTTACCATTTCATTTTCTTTTTCACTTTGGAATTTCCTTTGAAACATGATAAACTTGTAGATCTCGAGTGTATCTAGTATTAATTGTCTTCTATTTCCCAATAATTAGTAGTAACAAGAAAAAAATTCTAGTTAGTATGTATTTATGGTACGTCAAAAATTAGTTGTGCATGTATAAAATGAGTTGGTATATGGTAGTTTTGATCATATAAAGTTTCCATCCCATAGAATCCAACATATATCAATTCTTTAAATAGATTCCGTAATCACAAACATGGCCTCTAGATAATGTAGGCTACAAAATTTTAGTTGTTAAAACTTCATTTGTTTTTAGATTGAATTAGTTAGAAATCCTATACATGGAAATGGATGAAATCACTCAAAATAATATTATACCCAACAAACTTAGGGACCTGGATGATCTCTTAAACATGCAAAGGAAATTGGTCGTATGGATGCGTTTTCTATCAAATTTATTAGCATAGCCTTAAGATATGTTGTTGTTAAGGTATGAGGAAACATTTCATTGTGGCTGGAAAGAATAGTATTCATTCATTCTTGATATGGCATTCGTTTTATAAACAATTCAACATGTAAGAATATTATTACCTCGAGGAGGTGTAGAAGTTCTATGATTGTGTCGACGATTATATTTAAGTGAATATTTATGGAGCTTTAAAAAAGAAAATAGGATTTTTTCATGAGCTATATATTTTTAATTTCTAAACATATAAGTACATTTTTTTAACATTATTAGATCACAACTCCCTACCTTCAGATGACAAGGATATTATATATATATATATATGTATATATATGTATGTATATATATATATATACCTATTTTATATTCGATGATCTAATATGTACCCTTGGTAAGTTAGATTGTTATAGGATCTCTTATGAAACTATACCACAACAAAAACACTCGTTGTTGTGGTTCCTCCTTTTTTCTCATTTTATTGATGGTGTTGAAGAATGATGAATATGAATTATATTTATAATGTCTATTTTGTATGATACAAATTAAAATGATGTAATTTGTGATATTAATTTGATGCGTGATTGATTTCATTCTAAACCTAATGATAAACCAAGGAATTCCAATTCCCCCATAAGTATATAGAAGTGGGTATCATTTCAATACATTGAGGGAAACATATATAATAGATCAAAACATAGATAATATATTATGGGTATCCTTTCATAAAATAGATGTTGATAACTAAATGTAGGGTTACCCTTCTAATGCCATGGCCATACTTAAATTTTAACATACAAAGGGTTTGTGTTCAATTAGTTTTCTTTTCCCTCTTATGTGGAATATTAACAAAATAATAATATTGTGAATACTAAGCTAATAAGATAATTCAATAATCATGGATCCATGACCGGAAGTACAATTCGAGTGAAGGAAGCAGCTGAGAGATTCAATCGAGTTTTGTATGACACTGAAATGGTCTCAAAACTACACCTAATATAGGGAAAAATATCCCCAATACTTTCCCCATATTTTTAACTCCTTCATAATAAACAAATTAAACAGGGGACTATATTGTAGGAATGTAGTTTACTAGCTCAATATTTGAATTATCCAGGAGGATATCCAAGATCTATCAAAATAAAATTCTTCAAAATGAAAATAGAATCTTGCGACTACGTAGAGATCGGTGAGAGATTTTCGGAGACGTTCATTTCATGAGAAACAACCTCCAGATGTGAAATTTATTGAGTTCGGAATTTACGACAAAACAATAAAAGTGGAAAAAAAGGGGGGCCATATGGAAAACCCACAGGGTGCCACATGGCATGCATAATAAAATTGCAAGTGCCACGTGGAAAAACAAAAGGGTACCACATGGATGAGATGGTGACATGGTAGATGAGTTGGAGAAATAGTTGACTAACAAGTGGAAGGATAGGCATCAGTGTGGACCAACTAGGCAATGACATGTGGAATCTTAGTTGGCACTTCATTGGCTTTAATTACCAAAAATATGGGAGTCAGGGAGGATCGAACCCATGACATCTCCTCCTCTAACGTCTCCACAAATTGCTCCTATCTAGGATTCTTGCCAATGTTTCTTAATCACTATAGATCATAGCTTCTATTTGAAGTTGTATTGTTGTATATTTTGAAAAAAGGGGTGGGTCAAGGGCTAATCCCTCGGCCCCATGTGCAAGGTGTTCACCATACAACCACCCAAATTCGATCCCATGTATCACGGTGGATCCAACCCATAGAACCAATATCTCAACAAAAAAGGCATAACACAAACCATGGAATAAGTGGTCCAACGACAAAGCCCTAAATCAATATATGTTATATTGCAATGTATCCACGTTAAAAGGGGAGAGGTGAGACTCCCACGGGTTTGACCCCGAGACCTCCACTCCCCTAAAGAAACATGTTACCAATGGGATATTTCTGACTCCTTTGTACAAGATTGATGCACTATTCTTAAGAATTTGCTTGTGATCTATTACCCTAATAAGGTGCGTGGTTATTTCTCGTCCATGCCTTCTTAAACCCTTTTACAGAGCAACAAGGTACATAGTTTGGACACAATTCACACAGATACTAAATTTGTTTCAAGCTACATAAAATGTATAGTCCATACGTCTATATATGTATGGAAGAAGGAATTTCTTGAAGTGTGTGCCAGAGGAGGTCTCAAGAAAAGGGGGTTAAATTTATACTCATTTTTCTTAGAATTTTGAGGGGAACATAGTGGTGCTATCTGTTTCTATATTTTACTGACAGAAAATGGAGGTGATTCCAAAACTCATGTATGTAATATTTTTGAAGTCTTAATAAGATAGGACTTCCCATTAGAAGTGGCCCGAAGACATAGCGCAGAATGGGTGAAATCCATTATCATTTGTTTTCTGTAATTTTATGGTTTGCATACCGATTTATGTGCTTATGTGTTTCAATTAAAAATTTTAAATTTCACATGCATATTTAATGGTTAAAAAATATCCTTTAAAAGTTCAGATCAATTTTGGTGTTAGAGCAGGTTAACCATTGCATTGTGAATTTATGAATGTTAATAAGATCAAGGCTTCATCATGGTGAAGGAGAAATTGAGGAATTTGATCCAGAAATCGGTTCAAGAAGAAGTAGAATGGATTTACCAAAAGGAGAAGATGGGGCTTCTTCAATCCCATCTCAAGGAGAATTTATTAAGTCATTTATAAGGATGCAAAAAATGGTCGAAGAGCTTTATCAAGATTGTAAGAAGGGTTAACAAGATGGCCCATCTCATACTGAAGGTAAAAGAGGAGGAGGTGATGAGGACCCTCCTAAAGCTCCACCATCTTCACCATTTTTTCTTGATGGTTATTTGCATTCTCCATTTGAAAAGAAAAATAAATATAATGAAAATTTTGATTTCAATATTCCTCAATTAAAGCTTGATATTAAGTTTGAATTACATATTTACAATGGAGAACTTAATTCTTAAAAACTTGATAATTGAATCTGTCAAATAGAAGTTTATTGTAGGATTCAAAAGTCATTGAAGATAGCATGAAAATTCAGTTGGATTCTCTCCGATGTGGAGGGACCACTCATATGGTGCAAGAGAATATTTCAAGAGGATCTTTCCACAAAAGGTAAAATTATATCCTCTTGGTATGAATTTACTTCAGCATTAAAAAACAGTTCTATTTGTTGGGGTATATGCAACAAGCTATGATGGATTGGAGGAATTTGAGGTAAAGTAAAGGACGAAGTGTGAATGAATACACACATGAGTTCAAAAAAAGAGTTTTGGTACTTGGTATACCTCTCTCCACTCAAGAAACTATTCTCAAGTATATAGGAGGATTACATAGTTATTTGTGTCTAGTAATACTTTTGTTTAATATGACTAACCTTGATTAGGTATGTGTTCAAGCAACTCATACAGAGTTGAAGGAGAAGAATACAAAAGAATTTTTTTCCAAGAAACCTTCCAAACCATATGGAAACAAATTCAAACATAAATGGAAAGATAAGAATACAACTATAGTGAGGAAAGAAGGAGAAAAACCTACATTGACGAATTGCGATAAAAAGTGTCATGATACATCCAAATGTTGGAAACTTCACCCGGAACTCAAGTCTAAGAAGTTTTGAAATAAGGAAGACAAGAAGGCCACTACTGAAGCAACCCAACATGATTTGGGATTCGAATCTCACAATGGAACTAAGATTGTTTGCTGAAACTAGTTTACAGTGCACAAAGTGCGGTACCACAAGTGATGGAGAGGGCATCGACAAGAAAAAAATGCCAACCGTGAAGGGTAAATGTCACATGCCCCAATTTTGTAAAATAATGTTATCTTATTCTGATTTTATTCCTAGACATTATGTTAAATTTAATGTTAAGTGGAAACTCATGACTCAGCAGAGTTAAGAATGTGGAATGTAATTCTAAATATTTAATTTTAAATAAATAAAAGTGCAGACAACAGCTTGGGAGAGCTGTTAAAAAGAGTATTACTGGTCAAGTTGGTGGAAGGAACTAGGTGGAGAGCAAAAATACAAGTGGGAGCATCCTCAAACACTTCCTATGTTGCAGGTGGCAACTTCCCTACATTTGGGGTCATGATCCCCGAAGAAAGTGGGATCAAAGCAGGTGGCTCAATTAATGACAACTAACCCAAAAAGACCTAGGCAATCTTATTAAAAATGCCCAATGTAGAGAGCTGAGGCTTCTCATTCCAGGAGAAGAATCATTCAGGTGAATGCACTTCAAGGAATTCATTGGGAAAGGGAAATTGGACGGAAGGTGTTTGAGGGGTAAACTGCAGAAAATTGATCTAGTACAACTTTGCAGCTGAAATATCTTACTGCAGTATGTCGAGTTGGTATTGAGTCTTAGGACCGGTACTTTGTTGATTGCTCCACCTAGTTCCATCCAAGCAGACTAGAATAGACTCGGGGGTCTTGAGAATTCATTGTTTGAGTGCTCTCCAGGAGTTGGTAGAGAGGAACGGCCTCCCATTGCTGTTGTCATCCAGCTTTAAAGACAGGGTCAATTATCTTTTAATTTCTGTGTTATATTTTATCTCTGTGTATGATCGATAAATCAATGATGTTATGTTATGCTGTGTTGAAATCTCTTAGTTATTCTAGACTAAATCTGTACTGTGATGAAAGATAAATCCTACCTGTGTTTTTCCCCATCTGGAGTAATCCAGATCGTACTCTAGCACAGGTAGTTTGTTTAAGTAAATGAAGTATGATAGAAATATGAATGAATCGAATATTTATGTTTTCAGAGTAATGAAATGTTACTTCTCAGTAGTTAGTTTTTTTTTTTGAAAGTTTATTAATTTGATTTGCAGACATGTTATCAGAAATAGACTGTGTAAATAGCATGTTAGTATAGAACAATACTTATATTACTGATTTACATTAGTAGGTTTAACTTTGTAAATTATTTTCTACACAGTCTCTATTTCCATAAATTGTACTTTTACTTTGGAAATAGAAGAATTAATTTTCTCAATTGAAAGTTAATAGTTTATGTTAAGAAAAGATATAAAAGTAATACTGATAGCTTATTTTCTTCTTTTAAGTGACAACTAATCTTCTTGCATCTATCTGAACTATAGTTAAAAAATATGATAAATTTTATAGTAGTCCTTTCCTAGTTTTAACAGCTAAAGGATAGTAGTAACTTAGGGTTTTTATTTAATATTATAAACTATTTTTATACTTTTGGAGAACAGTGTAATTATAAAGAATACTGATAAGTAAGGAGGTTCTTTTAATTTTGTGCTCTAAGTAAGTCTACATATACAAATTGAATTAAACTAACACAAATACTACAAACTGCTTTCAGTCGTAACCACTATACAAATAAGAACCAACATAAACTTAAGAATGTATGTTATACTTAAATAATAGTATTATAAATATAAATAATATTATTATTATTCTTAAATAGTGACAATTATAGGTCAATAATTTATAAAATCAAATTAAAGAAAAACTGTACAAGAGTAATAAAAATTACAAGATAATAACATAGGAAACAATATCCTATTTAAGTTAAAAGGGAGTAAACCCTCGCTCATGTTCTAAGCATAAATTATAAATATTAGAATATAAATTATAAATATTTTTAGTACTGTAGTAACCTAGGTTATACTTAGGTTAATTTCTTTTAAAACTACTGACTAAAATTGTTATGTAACAAAGATAAACCACATTATTGACTAACAGGTGCAATTGCATTTACAAAAGAAACAGAGTCTTTTAGTAACAACATACATCTAAATGTCGGGGTTCAAACCCTTAAAACTAATACATTACTAGTACAAACATAATAACCAATTTTTGTATCAATTTTGTAATCATCTTAAATAGTCAAATAATCCACTCTCAGTCCTTTAAGGACAGATAGATTAAAATAGAGACACAACGTAATTATTAACATAAGAGTAATATAAACCAAACAAGGGTTTTACAGGTCAACCCTAACCTGTGAATTTCATTAAATAAACAATATTTACATCACGGCTGTGAGTACCAACCTTCAAAATTTAATATATAAAACCCTTATAAAATACTCAACTGAGTTCAACTTTATTAATATTCAGAAAGGGTAAAAACCCTAAATTATACAGAGTACAGCATAAGCTCCTAACAACCAAAACAAGTCGCAGCGAAGCTACCTTTGCAAAATTTACAACCTAAACTGACTGCGAAGCCAAGCTTCGACAAGTACTCTACAATTTACAAATTGCATCCACCTTATCAAGGGTTTGAATTTAAACATTTTTCCAAACAACCTGTAAAATAGTAAAATCATAATATAACTCCTCGCAAGATGAGAAAGGGTATTCAAACCCTGGGTGAGTCCAACGACCACCCTAACTGTAATTAAGGGAGAACCCATCTTTCAGACCACGGGGATTACTCGAGTTTGAGCCATGAGCCACAACCGTTGCAAGGGTTGTCTTCTTATCCCTTGCACGAGCTTCACTTCAACAAGTATCTGCAGTAATGGTAAACCCTGTCAGTAATTTATCTTGCATGCTAAAGCTTGAAAGAATTCTATAATAAACTTGCAGTAAATGAAAGAAAGTTTCTTTATGAAATTACCTGACATTGGGAGTATGGAAAATCGCTTCATAGGCACTGTCACCTATAGACGGTGCAGTGGGGAACCTGAAAACCCTCAAAAACCTCACACAGTAGCGAGCTACGAAGAGCCGAGAAGGAAAACTAAAGAAATCGCCAAACTACACGGGCTTTGGGAAGAAGGTTTCACAAGGAGTGAAATGAAGGTAGCAGGAAGAGTAACTCTACAATTGGCAGAGAAAGAACCAACAATCAAAACCACTCACTGGAGAATGGAGGCAGCACAGAATCAAGGCGTAAGGTGACGGTAACCAGGAGAATGACGGCCGCCATGGGAGACAAGCCAAAGCAACCCTGGAGCCAACATAAACTGTGGAACAATAATGCATTGGGTTAGGTTTCCAGCGTATTATATATTTTCTAGACGTGGACAGGATTCAACCACGTAGCCACAAATTTATCCATGCAGCAAGGGCCGTGTCCTATAGTTTCTACATGGAGAAATTTTATCATTTGTTTGTTCATTGCAGCGTGGGTTAAACTATAATAACAACCCAATAATTCGAAATCAATTCACTAATCAACAGCACCGTGTATTATGTTAACCTAATCACCAGTTTATCATCATGGAGAGTTTACGTTGACCAAGCATTGTGTCACGTATAAAACATAAATACAAGCCCGATGTGGATTAAGCCTAAACCCTTGCTACCAATGACATTATATTGTTATATAATAAACATCACCATAATGAATTAAGTGGTGGCATAACCATATTCTAACATTGTTTTAATAAGATAGAAATCATGTGATATATGTTATGTTTATAGATTAGGACAAAGTTAAGTCTTTAGTATAGTTTTACAAGAATGCATGTTAACTATTACATGACTGTAGTGTCTCTAGTAGCAAAGCATTAAGACCCTTGAGTTGTTCCTTGCAAGCTTTGTGCATGATGAAGGTTTGGATATTAGTGCTTGGTAAGTTGACCATTGATATACCACTCATTTTTATAGCTTGGGCATAGTAAACCCTTTTGCTTTAGGAATATTACAAGTCTAACACTTATAGATAGTATCTTGTAATAATGCCAAAGAAGTTAAAGGCTAGAATTAAATACGTTACAATAACAAACTTTTGGTAGATTGAATGTTCATCGAACAAGTCAATTATGCATATTTATGAAATATAAGTGAACTGATAACTCACATAGCATCGAAACTATGAAGTAGTACAAAGCTAAAGATAAGAATATTATCACAAAATTCTGTCACATAGTTTATGCGACATTACTTTGTTAATACTTGGGAGTATACTCAACTTGGCTTTATGCTCATGCAAAGTGTCTAGTGGACAGTAAGATAATTATAGAGGTAAAACTGATAATAGGAATAGGAACGATCCTACTAAATTTCAAAAGTTAATAGAACACAGAGTTAAACTTGGGAACAAAGTATTGGTAACCTTAAGCTCTTGTAGAAGGCTATAATGGTCATAGTTTCTACACTCAAAGGTTTTTACTGTTCATAAGATAATAGGCTGTAAGTACCTTATAGAAATAATTTAAGGGACAATAAATATACAGGAAAGACAAGATATTATTGCAAAAATTATTGTCAAGAAAACAATGTTTTTGAGTATTACAAATTACTTAGACTAAAGAAGAAATACTCATATCTGAGATTCTAGTGGTAGAGTCGCAAATATGTTGTACTGTCATTACATATTTGCAAGCTTGTTTATTTGAACAACTGATGAAAATCAAATGATTTTACCTTACAGGAGCTGTCTAGTGTTTAGCAGCTTATTGTTCTAAGATTTTTAATTTGCAAACAAAATACTGTTGACACTAATAAATCTTTTAAAAATATATACTTGATCGACTATACCTATAAAAACCTGTAAGAAACAGCATTCATTTGCGTTAGCACGAATGCTAAGTAAGCCCCAGATTTAAAAGTAGATTCCACCTATTGACATAAAAGAACTAGTCAATAAACTGAAGCAAATGGCACACAAAAGATTTTAATCTTGCTATGTAAAATAAACTGCTAAGTTATTTTAGAAACCAATTACTTAACTGTTTCTTTATGCCAACTATTAGCTGTTAGTAGAACCGCAGGTTATAACATTTATTGTTAACTCAAAAATTTTAAATTTTTGTGAAAATTTGGGGTTGTGACATGTGGTATCAGAGCATAAGGTTCAAACACTAGGCCTTGATGCAGCCTGACTAGCTTTCATAAAACAGTAAATTAAATTATTATGCTAACATTTTTTTTTTTATGTTATTCAACAGAGAATTGTCTTTTTCTGAAGTTTAACAGACAGGTATGGAAAGGCTGGGAGAGTATGCATAGGAGGAGTCTCTAACTACAGAAACAAGAAATTTACCCAGAGATCCTATACCAGAGGATGTAAGTACAAATTCCTCAGATTTTTTACAGACTGTAAAAGATTCGAAAACTGAAATGGAGTCTGTAAAGAAAGAATGAAAGGATTGTGAGGGCTCAAGAAGAGCTAAATGAGATATTAATGGAAAAATTTCAAACCGAAGGAAGGGGTAGAAGGTCAAAATCTGAAGATGCTAGTCATCCAAGAAAATATAAAAAGATAAAGCATACAAAAACTAAAAGTAGTTCATCGTCAGAAGTTTTTGGTGAACAACAAAGTTACCATACTACTAGTGACAATAGTGATGATGATCTGTATGTCAAGAAGAGGAAATATAAACCTTATGAGGAAATCTCAGGGGAATTCAAAAAGATAAAACCACCAACCTTTAATGGAGAGACTGAGAAGGGGGAGGAAGCTGAGTTCTGGTTGTACAGGATGAAGAAGTACTTCCAAATATATAATTATTCTAACCAATTAAAGGCTAGGATGTCTATATATAACCTCTCAGGAAAGGCTGATATTTGTTGGAAGGACTTGAAAAGAGTTAAGGCTATAAAAGAGAAAGAAGTTAACTGGAGTACCTTTAGGTGGTATTTTAAAAAGAAATTTATGTCTAAGTAGTATTACGAGAAAAGAGCTAAGGAGTTTTATGAACTAAAGTTAGGTTCAATGACAATGAAGGATATGAACAAAAAATTCTTAAGTCTACCTAGGTATGTACCCTACCTAGTAGATGAGAAACCAGAAGTACAGTGATTCCTTAGCTGTCTATCATATCATATTAAAGATAGAATTGAATATGATAACCAAAATACTTTGGAGGAAGCTATGAGGAAGGATAACTTTTGTTTTGAGCAGAATCGGAAGAAAGAAAGCTTGGCCAACTAGAAGGATAAGAAAAATAATAATCAGTCCGAATTTAAAAAGAAGGATTTTGTGCCTAACAGAAATTTCAAGAATAATAAGGCCAAAAACTATTCTAACAACAAGAATTTCCAAGGGAATATGAATAGTACACCCAACAATCAGAACAATTTTAAGGGTAAAGAAAATGCAAATATTCATGGAAATTTTACCAAGAGTTTTGAGCGTAAAGCGCCTGTCAAGTGTTGGGAATGTAATGGCCCACACTATGCTTCAGTCTGTCCAAACTGGAAGAAGACTGTTAGCAACATTCATACTATACAGGAGGAGATGACTGTTGGGGAACTAGCAAGGAGAATCCCCATAATTAACACAGCCTTGGAGAACCGACAAGTTGAATATCAGAATTCCATGGTGGAAGTAGAAGATATTATTAATCAGACCCCTGTAACTATTTTAATTGATCCAGGAGCTAGTCTCAGTTATATTGTACCTCAAATAGTGGAAAATGTAAGTTATCTGTCGATAAGTTTGAGAATTCATGGTTAGTTCAGTTATCCACTGGGGCTAAAAGAAAAGTAACTTGTTTTGTGAAAGAATGTGCTTTACTTATGGATAAATTTGAAACTATTGTTAAACTTAATGTTTTGCCACTTGGCTCATATGATTTCTTGATTGGTATGGACTGGTTAGAACAGCATAGAGTAATCTTAAACTGTTACGATAAAACTTTCACATGCTTAAGCAGTGATGAACAACCAGTAAATGTTAAGGGTATTCCTAGAAAAACTATGGTAAGGCATATTTCTACTTTACAACTTAAAAG
Source organism: Pseudotsuga menziesii (assembly GCA_001517045.1). Taxonomy (NCBI): domain Eukaryota; kingdom Viridiplantae; phylum Streptophyta; class Pinopsida; order Pinales; family Pinaceae; genus Pseudotsuga; species Pseudotsuga menziesii. The sequence goes on along the minus strand of LPNX011205519.1, from coordinate 56,457 downwards.
AGCTGTTAGAAAAGGATGTAAAGCTTACGCTGTAACAATTACCGATGAAGAAAGTAAAATTAAAATAGATAATTTAAAAATAGAAGACATCCCTGTTTTAAAAGAATATGTTGATGTATTCCCAGAAGAAATTTTGGGATTACCTCCTAAAAGGGAATTGGATTTCACCATTGAGCTGGTACTGGGTGCAGTACCTAGCTCAAAGGCCCCTTACCGAATGAACATATTGGAACTTAATGAGTTAAAATTGCAATTAAAAGAGTTAATTGATAAAAAGTATATTTGGCCAAGTGTGTCTCCCTGGGGGGCACCTGTCATCTTTGTTAAAAAGAAAGACAAAACTATGCGATTATGCATAGACTACCGTCAGCTAAACAAGATGACTATAAAAAATCGATATCCGTTGCCCTGCATAGATGATCTGTTTGATCAACTACGTGGAGACATGCTGTTTCCGAAGATAGTTTAAAGTTAGGATATCATCAAGTGAGGATTAAAGATGAAGACATATTCAAGACAGCCTTTAGAACAAGATATGGTCACTACGAATTTGTCGTAATGCCATTCAGGCTTACTAACACCCCAGCTGTCTTTATGTGTTTAATGAACAATATAATGCATAAGTATTTAGATAATTTTGTGGTCATGTTTATCGACGAAATCCCAATCTATTCAAAAACTGAAGAAGAACATAAAGAACACCTAAAAATTGTTTTGCAAGAGTTGCGAGAACATCAAATCTTCACAAAGTTTAGTAAGTGTGACTTCTTTAAGGATAAGATTTAGTATTTAGGTCACGTAGTGACTAAGGAAGGAATTTCTGTCGATCCTGAAAAGATACGGGAACTCGAATATTGGACGGTTCCTAAAGATGTGACGGATGTTAGATCTTTCATGGGCATTACCGGTTAAAACCGGAGGTTCATTGAAGGCTTTTCGAGGATAGCAAATCCGATAACTTTCTTGCAAAAGAAAAGAAAGAAGTTCGACTGAAACTAGAAATGCAAAGAAAGATTTAAGAAGTTAAAAACTTTATTAACGAGTGCACCTATTTTAAGAATATCAGATCCTAATAAAGAGTTTGTAGTATGCATTGATGCTTGTAATGAAGGCTTAGGCGGTGTTTTGACTCAATAAGGGCATGTTATCGCCTATGAGTCTAGAAAGTTAAAAATTCATGAAAAGAATTACGCAACATATGATCTAGAACTAGCAGCTGTGATACACACCTTAAAAATGTGGCGACACCACCTAATTGACAGAAAATTTGTTTTAATGACTGATAATAAAGGATTGAAATATATTTTAGATCGGCCTAGTTTAAATGCTAGACAAGCTAGGTGGTTAGCTTTCTTAAGTGAGTATGATTTTGAAATCTAGCATATAAAAGGTAAAGAAAATAAAGTTGTTGATGCATTAAGTAGGAACACAAGGCTGAATTTTGCAATAGCAATCAGCACTTACGTTTCAAAATTAGATGAACAGCTTAAAGAAGGGGTAAAACAAGATGAAATTTATCAGAAATTGCAAGCTAAAGCTAAGGAAAACCCCACAGAAAACTTAATAAAAGGTTACAGTTTAAATGAAAAAGAGTTTTTACTATATAAAGATAAACTGTATGTACCTAACGTACCTAAGGTCAAGTTGTTAATTCTGGATGAAATCCATAAAACACCATATTCAGGTCTTCCAGGTTATCAAAAGTCCATAACCATGCTAAGAAAAGAGTATTTTTGGCCAAATATGAAAACTGAAGTAGCTGAATATATTGCAAGGTGTTTAGAATGTCAACAGGTAAAAACCGAACACCAACACCCAGCTGGTTTGCTACAGCCTTTACCTATCCCTAGCTGGAAATGGGAAGTGATTAGTTTAGACTTTATTACTGGACTTCCTAGAAATCAGAATCAGAATGACTCTATTATGGTATTGGTTGATAAGTTAAGTAATGCAACTCATTTTATACCTGTTAAAACTACTTACAAGGATGCCAATATGGCTGATATTTTTCTAAAGCAGATTTTTTGATTACATGGAGTACCAAAAGTTATAATCTCAGACAAGGATCCTAAGTTCACAGGAAACTTTTGGAAGTCCTTGTTTAAAGGATTAAATACAACATTGAATTTCAGTACTTCTTTCCATCCTCAAACAGATGGACAAACTGAAAGGGTAAACCAGATACTTGAAGATTTATTGAGAATGTATGTGAAAGATCATCCAGGTAAGTGGGAAGACTATTTACATCTAGTAGAATTTGTGTATAATAATAATTATCAGACATCAGCTAGATTCAGTCCATTTGAAATTTTATATGGACTAAAATGTAATATTCCTATTTCTTGGAGTAATCCAGTAGATAGACTGGTATTAGGTCTATAATTGTTGAAAAAAATGGAAGAAATTGTGAAACAAGTGCAGGGAAATTTAAAAGTGGCACAGGATCGGTAGAAGAGTCAAGCAGACTTGAAAATAACTCCAAAGGAGTTTCAGGTAGGTGAACATGTGTTCATCAAGGTAAGGCCCAAGAAGAGCTCTCTAAGACTGGGGAGTTGTGCAAAATTGGTACCTTGTTACTGTGGTCCATTTGAAATTTTGTCTAGGATTGGTTAAGTAGCTTATCAATTAGCATTACCACCTAAATTAAGAGTACATAATGTTTTTCACATTTCCATTTTAAATAAATATGTTCATGATGCTACTCATGTAGTTAATTGGAATGTTGTATAGGTGGAACCAGAAGGAGAATTTCTGGTGAAACCGGACTGTATCCTTGGGAGGAGAGAAATTACACTTCGGAACCGCACCATTGGACAAGTGAAGGTGCAATGGAAGAACCTTATTCCTGAAGAAGTCACCTAGGAATTGGAAAGTAAGATGCGAGATGCATATCCAATTCTGTTCCAGGGGACTTCGGAGGATGAATAATAAATAACATCGACGACGATGTTATATTATAAGGGATTGTGTATGTCACATGTCCCAATTTTGTAAAATAATGTTATCTTATTCTGATTTTATTCCCAGACATTATGTTAAATTTAATGCTAAGTGGAAACTGATGACTCAACAGAGTCAAGAATGTGGAATGTAATTATGAATATTTAATTTTAAATAAATAAAAGTGGGGAAAACAGCTTGGGAGAGCTGTTAAAAAGAGTATTACTGGTCATGTTGGTGGAAGGAACTAGGTGGAGAGAAAAAATACAAGTGGCAGCATCCTCAAACACTTCCTATGTTGCAGGTGGAAACTTCCCTACATTTGGGGTCATGATCCCCCAAGAAAGTGGGATCAGAGCAGGTCTCTCAATTAATGACAACTAACCCAAAAAGACCTAGGAAATATTATTAAAAATTCCCAATGTAGAGAGCTGAGGCTACTCATTCCAGGAGAACAATCATTCAGGTGAATGCACTTCAAGGAATTCATTGGGAAAGGGAAATTGGAAGGAAGGTGTTTGAGGGGTAAACTGCAGAAAGTTGATCTAGTACAGCTTTGCAGCTGAAAGATCTTACTGCAGTATACAGATTTGGTATTGAGTCTCAGAACTAGTACTTTGTTGATTGCTCCACCTAGTTCCATCCAAGCAGACTAGAATAGGCTCGGGGGTCCTGAGAAGTCACTGTTTGAGAACTCTCCAGGAATTGGGAGTATACTCAACTTGGCTTTATGCTCATGCAAAGTGTCTAGTGGACAGTAAGATAATTATAGAGGTAAAACTGATAATAGGAATAGGAACAATCCTATTAAATTTCAAAAGTTAATAGAACACAGAGTTAAACTTGGGAACAAAGTATTGGTAACCTTAAGCTCTTGTAGAAGGGTATAATGGTCATAGTTTCTACACTCAAAGGTTTTTACTATTCATAATATAATAGGCTGTAAGTACCTTATAGAATTAATTTAAGGGACAATAAATATACAGGCAAGAAAATATATTATTGCAAAAATTATTGTCAAGAAAACAATGTTTAGGAGTATTACAAATTACTTAGACTATAGAAAGAAATACTCATATCTGAGACTCTAGTGGTAGAGTCGCAAATATGTTGTACTGTCATTACATATTTCCAAGATTTTTTATTTGAACAACTAATGAAAATCAAATGATTTTACCTTACAAGAGTTGTCTAGTGTTTAGCAGCTTATTTTTCTAAGATTTTTAATTTGCAAACAAAATACTGCTGACACTAATAGATCTTTTAAAAATATATACTCAATCGATCATACCTGTAAAAACCTGTAAGAAACAACATTCATCTGCGTTAGCATGAATGCTAAGTAAGCCCCGGATTTAAAAGTAGATTCCACCTATTGACATAAAAGAACTAATCATTAAACTGAAGCAAATGGCACACAAAAATATTTTAATCTTGCTATGAAAACTAAACTGTTAAGTTATTTTAGAAACCAATTAATTAACTATTTCTTTATGCCAACTGTTAGCTGTTAGTAGAACCGCAGGTTATAACATTTATTGTTAACTCAAAAATTTTAATTTTTTGTGAAAATTTTGGGTTGTGACAGTAAAGAAGTCGATTAACAAGGAATTTTTGGTCAAGTTAGTTAGTATCCTGTCAAGTGGACCATTTTGTAATTCCCAAGTGATCCTATAAATAGAAATAGATTTGTAGGCCTTGAGGCATCAATGGAATGATCTTAATAATAAAAATAGTTAGGTATATGGTGTTTTTAAACGATGTACGATTCCACATCTATGGGGTATAATATAATTTTTCACATCGATTTGATCTTATTGTTTGATAGATTCTTTTGGTATTGTCTGATGTGAATCTATTTTATGAATAAGGATGATTATTCACTGTCTTTGTCACAAATATGACTGATGTTTCAAAATGGTTTAATGATTGCCGATACATACAGATGTCCCCTCCCCACTTTGGAAACATGGTTCCTATAGCTCTGCTTAAACATCTCGTGTGAGACTATACTCGCTCTGTGGGTGTTTCTAAAAAGCGTAAATCATTTCTGGGCTGATGTTTAAGGAGTCTGTGTCGAGGTGTGTTGACAATAGTACAAAGTGAAACCTTGTCGATAGATATATTTATGTCAACAAATGAATTTGTTTCTAAGACCATAGTACAAAAAAGGAGAGGACATGTTGTGGCATCCGATGAAACCGAAAATCTAGGATCGGCTTGATAAGAAGACTCGAGACTTTGTTGAATAAGAAATCCAGAAATCGAGATGGTCAATGAAGGAATGGTTAGAAAAGTACATCTATTCTGACATACATGGAGTATTTTTCAGCGAATTCCCAATAGTATTATATGAATGATTGGTGCCACTCAATTTTTAAAAGAAGAATTTACAGGGAGGTGATCCTGAGCACTGGAATCTAGAACTAATCCAGCATCTCCATAAGGTCAACAACAAATATTCAAGAGATGATGATGTATGGATAGACAACATTTTGGAAGGATATATCATTGAGTTCGCTGTTGATACCATCAAATCCTACAATGACGTAGAAATGGAATTTTTTAAAGGACCCAAAGGGGGATATCTATTTTTGTTACAATTATGGATCAAGATGCTCATTTGTGAAAAGGGGATACTAAAGATGAATTCAGACGATTAAAGCTCTGGTGTGTGGAGGACATGGGTACCACGAAGATGTGGGTTTGAGGAAATAATGAGGGGTAGATGGATATAATTCATGATGAGACTGTGAGGGAAATTTTAGAAGAGTGTAGTCACCTACGAAGTGGGGTGAGGTTCAGTTAAGATAAGAGGTGGAGGACTGAAGAATAGAGTCCTAGTGCGATCAAAATAGATAATTGTCAGCCATGAACACAAGGGACAAAGCGACCCTATAGTGACAAAGGTAACAACCAGGGAACCTTTGAATATGAGGAATGACCAACCCACAGCTACAACGTATGTATGATCCTGTGCACTGTGCCAAAATTGGCAAGAATAAACATAAGTTCTTCACAAGATTTTCATGCATGTCATCAAAGTTGTAGTAGTAATAGATCGAAAAAATACTGGTAGAAAACCAAGGATGGAGGGCGACAATGTAAAGAAACCTTTGATCCAAAGAAATGGGACTAAGGACCCAGAACAATAATGGTTCTTTTTTGAATTGGTATGGATAGTAAAACAAGTACACGATGAGGATATTAATAAAGGACAACTAGAGTTGAACTTTAGAGGCCACGTGTTGGATTGGTATATGAAATCTATGCAAGTACCGGTAGGGTGCCCACATAAGACCCTAGCAAAAATCAGGATGGGATTGATCGATGAATTTAAGAAACTGAAATTGAAATTGCAGTATATTATAGAGTTAAAGTAAATAAATCAATTCCCCAATGAATCGGTATGGGATTTCGATCAAAGATTCAAAACTCTAATGTACAAGGTTAGTGTCGAAATGAGTGACGTACAACATAAAGAATGGTTCACTGAGGCCTTGGTAACTCACATATTTCTACCATTAATGAAATATAATATCACATCTCAAGCGAAACCCCCAAAAATTACAATGAAAATAGAGCCTTTACCAATCGGAGAAACAGGGATTGGCATAAGCCAGATCCAGTCACAGTTTGCGAACTTTACCATCCAACTGCATAATATTAAGAAGGGGAAAGAGGTATGTGAAGAGATATCATTAATTCAATGATGGTATAAAGGACATCATAAGGATAAATGTCCCGAATATCATGAATATTTACAGTTGGGGGTGTTGAATCCATCGAGTCGATGGGGAATTCCCTAGTGCCAAATTTTCCAAACAAGTGGACATCATTCAGAAGAATGTGTATACTTACAAAAATTTGTATCGAATCTAGCCAATCTTTTCTATAACTTCTATCGGTTAGCGGGCCATGAATAAAAATATTGTCAAGATTATGATTTTCTCCAAGAGAGAACTATGGATACATACTTTATGAAAGTAGAAGAGCAACGACCAGCATATAGACCTCAACTACAACGTCAAAATAATCAACCGCAACTGCAATATAATCCACTACAACCACATTATAATCAACCAAAGAAGCAATTCAATCAACCATATTACAACTAGCCACCATATTATTAGAAAGGAGGATTTCGTGGTGGCCGCAACGAAGGCTTTGGTCACTGAGGAACTTTCGGTCGAGGTTGAGGATCGGTTACTTGTTACAATTGCGGAGTGTTAGGACATTATCAGGGGGACTATCTGAATCTACAATCTTAGTGTACGTAATGTCATGCAGTTGATCACATGGTTGGAGATTGTCTATAGCTAATTACAAAATGGTAGACTAATAATGCACTACAACCGCAACCAACCTAGAATAAAAATTAGACCCAGAATCCTGGTCCAGTACATGTGTAGAAGATATCGACTAAAATAAGGAATATCCCAGCTAATGTTGTCGCAGTGACAAGAGGAGGATTTGTGATAGGAGAAGACTTCCCACTACCAAATTTCCCTCTTATAGCTTGAAAAAAGTACAATATGATGTAGGATCCAAAAAGGAAACCGTGTCTGATACAAAATATGTGTTAATCAAGAGCAATGGTAAGTTACCTGTTTATGAAATGTCATTGATTTTTTATTCAACATAATCACCACAATTGCAAGGAGAGGTTAGTACTCTAAAAAAATTTCTATAAAGTTGTCTAAAATTAGATAAGGTTTATGACGCATTGGTAGAAATATCTAGCATCTTGTATCAACATGAAGAGGGACGACAATATCGCCCACTCAACTAGTTGCAGAAGAGGAAGACAGGAAGAGAAATGAGAATGAATGCCCATATTTGTGAATATGAGGTAGATTCCATCATCTTCGATCTAGGGTCATATGTGAACACCCTAACCAAATAGATGTGGCAAATGATGGGGAAACCATGGGTAGTCTGGTCACCAGTACAACTTTGTTTGGAAAATTAAGCCAAAGTTTCATCGATTGGTCGAGTGCCTCAACTATCAGTCGAAGTACTAGGATTGAAGACATATGCATATTTTGATGTTATAGAAATATTTAATGATACCAACCCCTACCCAACACTGTTGGGAATTGATTGGGCGATGGAAAACCTATAGGTTATCAATTATAAGAAAATAACTATGTCGTTCGAGAATACTGACATGAAGTTCATTTCCCCACTAGACCATCTCGAAGGACATCGATATGTTGAAACAATAAAAGATGAAGTTGTGGGAGGCTGGGATGATTCCTACAATGTCTCTAAAGTCTACATCAATCCTAATATTGATGGTGAACTGGGATTGCGCAATATCATCTCCACATCTTCAAACTCTACTGAAGCACTAGAAAATTGGCAGAACTGGTTGCAAGACATATCAATAAGAAAATGCACACAAATTACTTGGTGACTACAATGGGTAGCGACAGAAGTATATGATATACGAATATACGCAGGATTACCTAAATTGGCATCCTTCATCAATGAATTTGAAGATAGAGTACCAGAACCATAATGCTTGTTAGCATTAGAAGAAGCACTTAAATCTACCCCATCAAGATGGTGGGATGCGAACAAAACATCAATAGAAAACTGGAAAATATGTCGACGATCAATGGAAGTTCAATTTGGGAAGGAGTAATACTAAAAAGGTAATAAATATGATGGAAGAATTGATCCATGCAATCACCTGATAACATTCCAAATAGAATGGAAAACAAGGTCAAAGGAGGAATGGGTTCATGTGTTCATCCATACGTTATATGAAACACCACGAAGTAGGTATGTCTTTGCAGAAATGTGATAAGAAACAACAACATGGGATGAACTAACTATTAGCTTCAACCATACTTTCAGTTTCACAGACAGAAATCTGGTCATCCATAGTGTGCTACAGGACATCTGCAACAAAGTTCTTGAGATATCTTTGACTGAAGAACTGGTGGGACTACAATGAATACCAGCACCACAGATGATGACATAGTGTTACAACAAGTCTAGATATCCTGACGATGAGGAAAATATGAGAGATCTCTACATCCCAGAGTCTGAAGGAAGCCTCAACATCAAAGCACCAGAAATACCATTTGAGGAGGATAGGAAGTCTACTCATTCATGGATGGATTTTCAAGATATCACCATAAAAGGATTACGAAGGAATATCGACATAAAACCACATTCATAATATAATGGGGATGTTTTTAGTACATGCTTATGCGATTTGGTCTCAAGAATGCTCCAGTGATATTTTCAAAGTTAGTTGTTGCTACATTCAAATATTTCATTCATAAGCTATTAGAGGTTTATATGGATGTCTGGACTGTCTATGTCTTGGTGAAAAATGATACCGCAAACATTTGATTGATTCTAGAAAGATGTCAACACCACCATATTTTACTAAATCTAAAGAAATGTGTCTTTTGCGCACAATTTGGAATCCTATTGGGACACATTGTATGCAAGGAAGGTATGTTGGTATACCTATTGAAATCATTGTCGACCTACCAGCACCAACAATAGTGAATTAGTTGTGGACCACATTGGGCCACACAGGATACTATAGAAATTTTATAAGGGGATATGCAATGATCAAGACACTAATAGAGAAGTTACTGAAAAAATATGCGAAGTTCGAATGGAACAACGAGTGCCAAAAGAATCTCACCATACTTAAGAAAAAAATGATCATAGCACCGATATTAGTTTTTTTAGATTGGGTGAAGGAATTCCATTTCCATGTCGATGCTTCATCGGTAGCACTGGGAGTGATATTATCCTAACTAGGAGAGGGATCAATCGACCAATGAATCACATTTGCGAGTTAGAAGTTGTCAACTGTGGAGAAAAAATATACAACGATAGAAAGAGAATGGTTGGGAATGGTATATGCATTACCAAAATTTTACCACTATATGTTAGGATGGCACTTCAATATGTTTACCGATCATTCAACATTGAAATACTTGGTCAATAAGCGTGTGTTGGGGAGAAAGATACGTCATTCATTGTTGTTGTTCCAAAAATTATACTTCAAAATCATTTTAAACCACAGATGTTTTGTAATGATCCAAAGTCTGATATTCAGATCAAATCACTAACTATTTCTCAAAATTAAATTAAAATTCCTGACATGACAATTGCAAACACTCAGTAAAACTTCAGACTAGGAAAATGAGGTATTTTGTTGAGAAAATCATAAGCATGGAAACAGGTAGAGGGAAGAAACAAAACTAAATTTCAAAATAGTGAATTCATCCTCCCTAACACATTTATATTGGGGATCATTCAAGTTTCATATTCCTCTATGTGGAAACTTAATCCCCACTTCTGGGTCACCCAACTATGAAACTAGGAATACTCATTCAGTCCTTTCAACCCGGGGGCTTGGGATGTTAGATTTTTATTGTTTAATAAATATGATCTAGGATCTTATCTGAAAGAATAACATGGAAAACAATAATCACAAGAGACAATAAACACAAATATTTTTCCTCGGGGAAACCATAAAGGAGAAAACCCCGCAACTTTCTCAAAGATAGAATGAGCACCAAATGCAAAAGTAAAACCCAAAGACACAAAGATGATCTCCACCAACTTTTCTCTTTCTCACTCATGCGCTACTATTGAGTGAGTGTGTGTTACAAATAAACTGTCTCACTCTCTATTTATACCAATTTTCCACTTGACAATTACTCTATAGGGCCAACCTCACTGGGAGATTCTAATAACCGTAATACCCCTTGACTATGGGGACTATTGCCCCAAATTACAACAGAGGGTTAACCTCAACTCAATTGTGGAGACTATTTCCCTGAATTACAACAAAGGGTTAACCTCAATGACTTTACATGAATTTATTATATTAATGACTCACTCGATTGGAGGAACAAACATCTTCGTCGGGGTATAATGAAATACAATAAGAAATATACAAGTGAATACATTCCGAAGTTACAAATACATCAACACTACCTCTTAACTAGGAAGGTATTCTCTTGACATAGTTCATCAACACAAGTCTTCATTACTATATCATCATCAAATATGGATCATCATCAAAGCTGGATCATCATCATCATCACTGCTCCCGCTATCTCAAGCAAATGGTGCTATCTCTCAATTCTACTCATCATATGAAGTTCTACAGAGCCAACCCTTTTTCATGTTGGATCTAGGTCTCAACACTTATATCCGACCATGGGAGGCCCAGCCTTCCACCATGTCGGAAAGGACCAATGCTTACATCTGACCATGGGAGGCCTAGCCTACCACCATGTCGAAAAGGCGCGGCACTTACATCCACTGGCATGGTAGGAAACACCATCTACCATATAGAGAAAGACTCTGCACTTACATCCACCAACATGGTAGGACACACCATCTACCATCCGAAGAAAGGATCTACACTTACATCCATCAGCATGGTAGGACACACCATCTACCATATGAGGAAAATATCTACACTTACATCCACCGGAATGGTAGGACGCACCATCTACCATCTGGGGAAAGGTTCTGCACTTACATCCATGGGAATGGTAGGACACACCATCTACCATCTATGGAAAGGCTGCACACTTACATCTACCGACATGGTAGGACATGCCATATACCATCTGGGGAAATGCTCTGTGCTTACATCTAACCATGGGAGGCCCAACGTGCCACCATGTCAGAAAGAATCAGCACTTATAAATGACCATGGGAGGCCTAGCCTGCCACCATATAGGAAAGGCTCACAGACACATTACTTCCCCTTTGAAGGAACCTCAATTTGCAAAACACCAAGATTCTTTCTGAAGTATTCAAACTTCACTCTGGCCATTTCTAGGATAGAATCAAATCAAGGCTAATTACTACCAAGGATAACCTGCGAGATTCACCAGGATTAATTACATCCGAGGACAACCTATAGTGACTGATTATGTCTGAGCAACCTACAAGATTCGCCAAGATTTTATGCTCAAATAGCCTGTCTCACCAACTATGCTAGAACTCATCACTCCCTCTTTCAATATATCTCGATCTAGATCACATACTAGAGCTTCACTGCCCCTTGTTGATTTATTTGTAACTTTGGAATGTATTCACTTGTATATCTTATGTATTGTACCCCGACGTTTATTCTGATAAGTATCTATAATGTAATTGAGTCATGTCATGCCCCGATGTTCCAATCGAGAGATTCAATAATGGAAACAAGTCATGTAAAGTCATTGAGGTTAACCCTCCATTGTATGTCAGGGAAATAGTCCCCACAATTGTGTCAAGGTTAATCCTTCTTGTTGATCGAAGGGAAAAGTCCCCACAGTTGTGGGGCACTAGGGTTATTAGACTCTCATAGAGATGTCGGCCCTAGTAAGTAATTGATAAGTGGGGTTGACATGTTGATGTGGACATCAAGTGAACGAAATAATATAAATAGAGAGTGAGCCTCTTTATTTATCACACACACCCTCACTCACTGGGTTGCATGAGTGAGAGAGGAGAAGCTCTCTCAAGTGAGAGAGAGAGAACAAGTTGTTGGAGATCATCTTTCTGTTTTCAAGTTTTACTATTTCCATTGGTGCTCATTCTATCTATGAGGAAGTTTTGGGGTTTTCTCCTTTATGGTTTCCCTAAGGAAAATTATTTGTGTCTCTTGTCTCTTGTGTTTATTGCTATGCATGTTATTCTCTCAGATAAGATCCTAAGATCATATTGCTTAAATGATAAAAATCGAACATGGTATCAGAGCTAACCTGAGAAGAAGACATTGTGCAGCTATAAAATATAGGGATTCTTACTTTTTGGGTCTCTCTCCATAATCCATTGGCAAAAGTATGTTAGGATGACTCCCTATTGAAGGGCACATATTTTTGTCGAAGCAGAATTTGATTCTGGACATTTTTAGTTTTTGGTGCGGGAAATTAAGGCTTCTTATAGAAGAGGAATTTTTGAGTAATCCCAGCATAGGATTTATTTCCTCATCAAAATCAAAGTTTAGAGACCTGGGTCAATATTTTTGGTTGGGTGAAACTCCAGGAAAGTCAAACCTTAGTTTGACCTCGGGCTGGAAAAAAACCCTAAATACTGAAACTAATAAGTTTTGGTACATTTGCTATATCTCAGGATTTTAGCAGTCTCAGTGGCCAAAAATTTCACATGTCGAAGATAAAATCCTAATGTACATTATACCATGTTTCAGCCTCAGATCCACTATATTTTAGGAGATATGATTCCTCCAAGTTAGGGTTCCAGCCTCTCCAAGGATTCAACCCCAAACAGGACACCTGGGGATAATTTATATATCTCGGGATACGAAGGTCCAAATGAAATTTCTGAAGATGTTCTAGAAAGGGAACATAATTCAATTTCTTTGTTCCAAGTTTCATACCCATAATATGAAACAGTGACACATGGAATTATGTACAACTTTGCTATGTTGAATAGTCCTGAAACAGGTCACCTTGGAAAGACGCTCATAACACCCAATTGGTGAAACCAATTCTGATTAAACTTGTGGTGTTGGAATAGGGACAAGAGAGGATAACTTAGTACAAAGTTTTAGACATAGAGGAGTATTAATTTCAGAGATACCGCATAAACAGTATCAGGAATATCTACAGAAGAAATTGGAAAACTAGGGATTCCTGTTCCAGGAGCTTCTCTCCATTGTTTTTAGAAAAGGAGTACATTGGACAGCTCACCTTGAAGATGTCTATATTTATATCCAATAATATATGAAATATTCCAAGTTTTGAAAATTAGGGTTTCTCTGACAAACCCTAGATCAGCCAGCTCCAGAACCAGGATGGACACCTCAAATTGGTAAGATCTAATATTTTGTTATTTTCATTTGAGGTTCTCATTTCAAAGTGATATATGACATCAGCTTGATGATAATATTGGTGAATCTTACAACTTCCAAGCATGGAAGTATATGATCTCTCTGAAGAAAATGAATTGGACACCTACACAAGTAGAGAGGTTCCAGTTCGAGAGGGAGATGAGGCTAAAAGCCTTACACAAAAAGAACTTAGTCAAGGCCAAGAATATCACTGCTGATTCAATCACGGATCACCTTATACCATAAGTGTCTTCCCTAAAGGCAGCGAAAGAGATGTTTGATTCCTTAACCAAGCTATTTGAAGGGAAGAACATAAATCGGAATATGAATTTGAGAAAACATTTGAATAATGTGAAGATCCAGAATGTAGAGACCATACAGTCATACTTTATGAGGGTATCTCAAATCAAAGAATAACTTGTAGTAGTAGAAGAAGAAGTGGAGAATGCAGAAGTGGTGATAGCCACCTTGAATGGCCTCCCAGGATCATGGGAATCTATTCATGCGAGGAATGTGTGCCAGAAGGAAGTGATTACTTTCAAAAGACTCTGGGAAGAAGAAGAAGCTCGACTCATCATAAGTGAAGAGAAGATGGGAGAAAGTGAATATCAAGCTCTCACCATCCAAAGAAGATCCCTCAAGCGATGAGGAATACGAAGGACTCAACTCTTGAAGAAACTCTTATCCATATTAGCATTTGGATAAGAAATGATGAATGAAGAATATGATGAAGTTGAAGGCTCAAGAAGGAGTCTACCCACGAAAAAAATAAACATAAGTATTCAATTGTCATTTCATGATATTGTTTTTGTTATGCATTTGTTTATATTTAGTTGATGTATTATGCATGATAGAATGTTTGCATTAATGACAGTATACTACCAATATGCATGTGATGGGTAAGTAGCTCATGGTGCTATACAAATATCCATTGCTACTTATCTAGAATGAAACCTCTTTGCTGACATATTGGATTAGTGCACAATCTCAATGTTGTCCTGGTAGAGATGGAAGGCATCTAGAAAGTTTCTATGAGATATGGATGAATGTTGTATTGGCTAAAATAGTTGCATAATCATATATCTTGATGCAAAATAATTTTTCATTATGAATATGCCTTATGAAATGTTTCTAACCATACAAATGCATTTGACTTGTAGGAAAGATCGCATACATAATCGCCTACAAGCAAAGAAGGATGAGACTTGTTTCAAAGAACAAGTCACGACAGTTCAAGATGAAGAATAATATGACGAATGCAGTGACATCATTGAAGAAGTAACCAAGAAGAAAGGGAAGACCAGTTCAAGAAGAATGATTTCTAGGATGCAATATATATACATGAAGGGAATTTTGTAGTTCCATCATGCAGTAAATGGAAACATCATGGGATACAAGGAAAGATTTGTAGCACGAGGATTCTCACAAAAAGAAGGCATAGACTACGAAGATACATTTGCAGCCACCAGAAGTTAAGACACATCACAGGAAGAATCATGTGTGCAAATGAAGGAAGGCCTTGTACAAGCTTAGAAGACATCCATGGGATAACACATACATGAGGAGCTTGATGAAGATCTGAACTTTTTCTACAAGGTTGAAGATGAAAGTCTATGACAAGCTTATATATGGGTGCAAGAAGAACTTTTGAAAATTTCAAGATAGAGGATCTTAGTATCCAGTGACCCTAGATGGATACATAGAATGTTAGTAGTAGAGGAAGCTACTTGTCACTCTAGTAAATAATGTTTCAGTACAAAAGACAGAGGGAGTATGATGCTTCACTTCAGAGGGAGTGATTGTAGAAGATCTTGAGGTTCGACATGGTACGGCAGAATTGACAGCTTTCTATCCAGTTTGGGCTTTACCAAGAGTAAAGCAGATTCCAACCTTTACTACAAGGTTGAAGATGGTAACCCAGTGATACTCCTACTATATGTAGATGATTTGTTTGAGATAAGTATGGATGGGTTGATTGTTGATACGAAGAGGAAGCTTTCCATCGAGTTTGAAATGAAAAACTTGGGTATGATGCACTATTTCCTAGGCATGGAGGTGTGGCAAAATGCAAATGGAATTTCCTTGGGACAAGGGAAGTATACGGTAGAGATCCTGAAGAGATTTGGGATGATGGATTGCAAGGCCATGACCACACCTATGGAATCAAACCTAAAACTATTTAGCGATGCTTCATTAGAGTCGGTTGATGCCACAATGTATCGTCAGATGATTGGGTCCTTAATGTACCTGATGAATACGAGACTAGATATTTTCTTTATTGTGAACACCTTGAGCCAATTTTTGAAAGATCCAAGACATGTTCACTTGATTGCTACAAATCATATTCTGGGGTACCTGAGGGCTACAGTTGATTATGGGCTCAAGTATGAGGCAAATCAGAAGATTAACCTAGAGGGTTATGTTGACTCAGATTGGGTAGGCAGTGCCATCGATAGGAAGAGCACTTTAGGGTGCTGCTTCAGTATGGAATCATGTGTGATCTCTTCATTTAGAAGGAAACAGTCTTGTGTGGCACTGAGTACAGCTGAAGCAGAGTATGTCGCAGCCTGTTCAACTAGTTGTGAGGTAGTATGGCTGAGGAAGCTACTATCTAATTTATTTAATCTCTATTTGGATGCTACTTGTATATATTGAGACAACTAGATTTATGTGAAGTTGTTAGAGAACTCAGTGTTCCATGACAAGTCAAAGCATATCAAGATCAAATATCACTATATCAGGTATATGGTGCAAAGAGGAGTAATGAATCTCTAGTATGTTGTGACAGACGAACATATAGCTGATGTGTTGACTAAGCCATTAGCCAGAGTGAAGTTTGAGTACTTCAGGGAGAATCTTGGTGTTATCTAGATCAAGGTTCCCTCCAACGGGAAGTGATGAGTCCATGATCCATTCTGACATGGTGAGAGGATTGGTTCCTTCCATGGTCAGATGTAAGGGCTGAGCCATTATGTCATGGTGAGAGGATTGGTTCCTTCCATGTCAGATATGACTACTGATCCATTCTGATGTGACTGTAGGATTGGTTCCTACATGATCAAATATAAGTGCTAAATGCCATTCTATGGGAGAATGGAGGCACCTAGTCAATTACCAGGAATTTGTTCATTCTGGGACTGACACTAAGCCTGGGGTTGAGAGCCTTTCTGACATGATGTGTGAATAAAATTTTCCTATCATGATGTGTGAATAAAGATTCCTATCATGATGTGTGAATAAAGTTTCCTATCGTGGTCAGATATAATCATAGAGCCTTTCTGACATGATGTGTGAATAAAAGTTTCCTATCATGATGTGTGAATAAAGTTTCCTATCATGATGTGTGAATAAAGTTTCCTATCGTGGTCAGATATAAGTGCAGATCCTTTCTGACATGATGTGTGAATACAAGTTTCCTATAATGATGTGCGAATAAAGTTTCCTATCATGATGTGTGAATAAATTTTCCTATCATGGTCAGATATAAGTTCTAAGCCCTTCTGACATGGTTTGCGATGAGTTCTCGACCATGGTCATATATAAGTGATGGGTAGGCCTTTCTGACTCGTTCAGATATAAGTGTTGAAGAATATGAAGACCTACTTGGAGGCTAGGCCTAAAACCAGCATGAAAAAGGGATAGCTCTGTAGAACTTCCTGTGATGAGAAGAATGAAGAGATACCACCATTTGATTAAGATAGCAAAAGTAGTGATGATGATGATGATCCAGTGATGATCCAGTGATTCTCCAGATCAAGTGATGATCCATACTTTATGAAGATGACTTGATAATGAAGATGAATTGATGATGAATATGAATTGAAGATGAATATGACTTGATGATGATCTAGATGATACAGAGAAGAATACTTGTGCTGATAAATTGTGTTGAGAGAATACCTTCCTAGTTAAGAGCGAGTGTTGATGTATTTGTAAATTTGGAATGTATTCAATTGTATATAATACTTATTGTACCTCGATGTTTATTCCGAGAAGTATCTATAATGTAATTGAGTCATGTCATTCCCCGATATTCTAATTAGGAGATTCAATAATGTAAATAGTCATGTAAATTCATTGAGGTTAACCCTCCATTGTAAGTCGGGGCAATAGTCCCCACAATTGTGTCAAGGTTAACCCTCCTTGTTAATCAGAGGGAAAATTCCCCATATTTGTGGGGCAATAGGGTTATTAGACTCTCCTAGATATGTTGGCCCTAGTAAGTAATTGTTAAGTGGGGCTGACATGTTGAAGTGGACATCAAGTGAACGAAAGAATATAAATAGAGAGTGAGCCTCTCTATTTATCACACACACACTCACTCACAGTGGCACATGAGTGAGAGAGGAGAGAGATCTCAAGTGAGAGAGAGAGAGAACAAGCTATTGGATGTCATCTTTATGTTTTCAGGTTTTAATACTACCATTGGTGCTCATTCTATCTATGAGGAAGTTGCGAGGATTTCTCCTTTATGGTTTCCCCAAGGAAAACTCTTTGTGTCTCTTGTATCTTGGGTTTATTGTTGTGCATGTTATTCTCTCATATAAGATCCTAATATCATATTTCTTAAATGATAAAAATATAACACCCCTCTTTTGGTTGTACTCAGTGCCATGCAGGACTCCATCCTGCAAAATGAGTAGCCCATACTGGATCTCAAACTGAAGAAGAAAACCAAGGTTCTTTTCATCTCAGTGGCACTACCAATATGAATAAACATAACCATATAGGTTATTATTCTAATTTGTATCATAATTGAGCCCATATTCAACTGTACCCTTTAAGAACCTCACTGCATGCTTTGCAACCATGTGAGCATGTCTTGGATCCGTCAAGAACTTGCTCAGGTCGTTCACAACAAAGCATGTGTATGGTCTTGTATTTGTTAGGCACATCAATGAACAAATAATTTGACGATACATCATGGCATAAAACTTCTATGATGAAGCGTCACTCAATAGCTTCAGGTTCGATGCCATAGGTGTGGCCTGTTGGAGAGATTTACCCACCATGCACACTTAATTTGGTCAAATTAGCCTTGTTAAACCACTATCCTAAGTTTTATTGAATTAATAGGCATTATATGAGCACAATATGACAATAGCATGAGCACACCCATGCATACCTTTAGTCAAGGAGGCCAACTAATCCTTCTCCTTCATTTGGGGAGGCTAATTAGGCTTCCTCCTTCAAATAAGGAGCACTCCGAGGGTGATATGAGTGTCATAAATACACCTAATTGCTAAATGATGGTTACAATCAGTTAATAAAAGTGGTGAAGGTGTCTCCACTCATTATATTGATTATTTTTATTAATATGTATGAACTGGAGTCAACTAAGCACCTCCAACCACCTCAGATGACCAGTTTGACTTCAGTTAACATCATCAAGGTTCATTGGAGTTAATGATGTGCTACCACTTGTTGGTTGGCATGTAGTGACATGTGTCTAAGATAATTTCAGTTAGACTCGATCATCCATTGCACTCTGACTTCAGTTAGGACTTAGTTGAGTCAATTAGGACTTGATCAGTTGGTTAACTAGTGTGTTTATTGTGGCTTACTGTTATTTAAGCTACACCCATTCATTCAATTTAAATGACCTCCTTGGGAATTATAATTGTATTGAAATTCATGCACCTTAAATTATCATTGTATTATATTATTCATTATTTATTGATTATACAAAGCTGCTACTTCCATTGCAACACCATTATGCCAATTTTATGCTTAATTTTTCGAAATATTTGTGAGAATGTGTTTTTAGTCCCTAGATCCCTATGATATATTAATATGGTATCAGAGATCATGGTGGGATGAAGCTCATATCTCTCAAAAACAAAGTTTTTGACAGATCTTGCTTGAAAAAATTGAGCAAAAGATCAAAATTCCAGCACTACACCAGAAGCCAAGGCTTACCACTTAATACACCAAGTTAAGGAATTGTTGATGAAGATTGCTTGATCAACTATGCTAGGTGTGATGAAAGCCTAAAATGTTTAGGTTATTCGACCTTATGGTGCCCCCTTTTTTTTTTGCAGGTTTTAATAGGTGAAAAGCATTCGCTCCAGCAGTTTGAAATGGCTTCTTTCATCGAACTCTTGACTCCGTTCAATTTCCATTCATGGAAAGGAGATATGGAGATCCAGCTACGTGCCAGAGGACTCTATTGGATCACTATGGAAATTGAAGAGCCTAATTCTGTGACATACAAAACTAGATTCTTGAATAAGAAAGATGAAGCATTCAGATTCTTGTGCCTCTCTGTTTCCCAGGATCTTCTTTTCCATCTCTCGGGATTGAAGAATTCAAAGGAATTTTGGGACAAATTAGAAACCCTGTATGGAAAATAGGATTATTTGAGAGTATACCAGCTTGAAAACAAGTTGATGTCTCTCCAAACTTCCAATTTCGATACCTTAAATGTTTTTTTCACAAAGTTCAAGCACGTTGTCTTACTGTTGAAGCAGTGTAAGGTGGAGAAGGAGGATGATTAGCTCATCCTCTCCATTCTCTCCAAACTTGGAGCTGATTATTTGGTGTTTGTCTCTACATTCCATGCAAGGAATATCACAACCCCTTGATGGAAGATTCCTTCACTCAATGCCTTCATTGAGTCCCTAACAAGTGAATATGATAAGATTGTCTATATGGGGGTCATCAGATCCTCCCATGATCAATCCCTCTGTGTCTTGGGGCCTAAAGATCTGAATGGTAAAGGAAAGCAGCAGAACAACCCAAAAACCAAATTCGAAGCTCCTAATCCTAAAGTTGAAAACTAGCAGCATGAAGAGCATTTCGGCTCGAAGAAGAACAAAAGCAAAGGGCATCATGGGAAAAAAAAATCAAGTGTTCATACTATGGGAAGGGCTTCCACCCTGAACATGCCTGCATGAAAAAGAAACTTGATGAAGCTACTTCTCTTCTTGAGAAAAATCACATCAATCTTTCAGAAATCTTTCGAAGGAGAGATCAGGAAGATTGGGAACCATAGCATGAAAGAGATCATGCCCTCATGGAAAGCACTTCGAAGTCCAAAGCTCTCTTGATATATTCTGGAGCTTTGAATCACACAATGTCTGAAAGAGACTCTTTCTCTTCTTTGGAGACTGAAAAATCCATTTCCATCAACATGGGAGATAATTCCATAATCATATCCAAAGGAGAAGGTACTGTAAATCTTGAGCATGGTTATTTTTCCAATGTTCTGTATGTACCATCTCTTGCATCAAACCTCCTAAGTGTTTATCAAATGACACATACAGGAGTTTCCAAGAGAGTATCCTTTATCCCAGATGATGTATAAATCATAGAAATTTCATCCAGAAAACTTGTAACAAAAGGCCTTGCAAACCATCATGCAAAATCCTATGGGTTCTCCCATTTTGTGGTGGATGCAAAGCCCACCGCATTGTTGACTCATGGAAATGAAGTTAGTATACTATGGAATGAGAGGTTCAGCAACCTGAACTTTAAATATTTGCATTAATTACAGAATAATTCTATGGTTTAAGGCCTCTTGGTCATCAAAGCTACCACCGAAATTTGCAAGGGCTGTGTTGTTGGAAAGCACTCTGAGCATAAGTTTGATCAGGGGATGGAAAACTGAGCATCATGCATCTTGGGACTGATACATTATGATATCAGTGGTCCCATTCCTATCATATCCATGAATGGATAAAGGTACGTTCTAACTTTCATTGATGACTTTTCTAGATACAGATGGGTCTTTTTTATCAAAAAGAAGTCGAAAGTCTTGGAAAACTTCACTGAATTGAAGGCCTTGATTGAGAATGCATCTAGCGAAAAGATAAAGATTATGAGATATGATAATGGTGGGAAGTATATCAGTAATTACTTACTACATATATCTTCCCAAATTGGTATTCAGATCCACCATTCGGTCCCCTACACTCCCTAGTAGAACGGTGTAGCGGAGAGGAAGAATCGATCTCTTAAGTAGATGACGACCTGTATGTTGGAATCAAAGAAGTTGGCTGTAAATTTGTGTGTTGAAGCCATGAATGCTGCAGCATATATTCATAACAGAGTGCCACACTCATCCATGAAATGGAATAACCCTTTCGAAGCATATTTTGGACACAAGCCGGGTGTGTCGAATCTGAGGCTGTTTGGGTCCACTGCATGGGCCTGAATTCCGCTTGATAAAAGGAGGGCTTTGCAACTGCAAAGCATAGAATGTCTGTTTATTGGATATCCTGATGAATCTAAGGGTTTCAAGCTTCTGGATATCAAAACAAAATATATCATCATTGAAAGGAGTGTCATGTTCGATGAGCCTCTTCAGGAGGTGGAACTAGTGAAGGAGAAAACTGCTGAATTTCCTTCCTATTCTACTAAATATTTGGATGATGTACTTGGGGGTGATGACCCTGATTTGGATCCTCTAATTTCTGATTTCAGTGTATATAAAAAATCATATGCTGAATCAGAACTTGAAGTAAAAAATAATCTCCCAACCTAGTCCCGACAAACACTCTCCTCCCCAGGTGATAACATTGGAAATCCAGATGATCCAAGGAGAATACGGTCTGATTTCCAAAGAGAAGGTATTGCACTCTACTTGTACTGATCATTTGTTTTCTGAATATTTTTATTTAATGATAAGTTCAAATCCTAAGTATTACTACCATGCTCGGAAGGATCCAAGATGGAAAGCTACCATGGATGAAGAGATGAATTCTCTTCAGAAAAACACCACTTGGGAGCTAGTTTCTCTTCCTTCGGGGAGGAAATTGGTTCAATGCAAGTGTGTGTTTCAGACTAAGGTTTATGCTGATGGAAGAACCTACAAACATAAGGCAGGTCTGGTAGAAAAAAATTTCTCCCAGGTCCAAGATGTGGACTACCATGAGACTTTTTCACCGGTTGTAAAAATGGACTCCATCCACCTAGTTTTGGCAATTTCTACATCTAAGCACTAGGAAGTGCATCATATGGATGTTAAGTATGCCTTCCTGCATGACGATATTCATGAGGAGATATACATGAAGCATAGTTAGGGATACATTTCTAATCCATCTTTGGTTTGCAAACTAAATAAGTCACTATCTGGGTTAAAATAGGCCCCAAGAGAGTGGTATTCCAAGATGGATGCCTTCCTTCTCTCGCAAAACTTCCAAAGGTGTAAATCAGATCTGAATGTGTATATATAGTAGTATTATGGTAATTTGATTATTATTTTTTTATATGTTGAATAATTACTGATTACAGGTAGCACATTTACTTCTATTTATGTCATCAAAACTGCTCTCCACAATGCGTTTGAAATGAGTGATTTGGGGCTCTTGAAGCAATTTCTGGAGCTTGAAATTGAGAAAAATATTGATGGGATAATGGTTAGTCAGTACAAATACATATCATACCTGTTATTAAATTTTAACATGGCTGAATGTAAGGCTTCTCCATTCCCTTTCCTTTCAAGTATCAGCCTTGAAGAAGGAAAAAGCACACCTCCCATGGACTACACTATTTATTGACAACTGATAGGTAGCTTGCTATACTTGAATCATTATCAGCTTGATATATATTATGCCATGAATGCTATGTTAATATACATGCATCAGCCTCATGATATTCATTAGAAGGCAGCCAAGAGTATCCTCCAGTATATCCAGGGAACTAGGACCTACGGCATTCACTATGCTGCAGAATCCGAGCTAGAGCTGGTTGGTTACATAGATTTCAATTGGGTGGGTGATTCTATTGAGAAGAAGTATAATTTTGGATATGTATTCATGTTTGGTGGTGGCTCCATTTTCTGGTCTAGCAAAAATTAGGCCACCACAGCATTGTCTTCAGCAAAGGCCGAGTACCGAGGAGCGGTGAATGTTTGCATCCAACTTGTTTGGTTGCAAGGAATTATTTCAGAGTTTGATCGTTGTAGTAATTTGTCCACTATCCTCTTTTGTGAAAATCATATTTATATGATGATATCCATAGATCCAGTTACCAGGAAGAGGACCAAGCATGTAGAGATACACATGCACTATATCAGAGAATTAGTGCATGACAGGACCATCATTTTGCAATACTGCGCTACTGATGAGAAGATTGTAGACATATTCACCAAGATATTTTCAGAAAATAAGTTCACTTACCTCCATTCACTATTGGGGGTGATTTCATCAGGGTGATCAGACTACTTTCAGTGTTTAGCTTGAGGGGGGATTTTTGCCACTGGGTTTTCCCTCTTTTCCTCACTTAGATTTATTTTTGAGCATTGTTTGAGTTACATTATTGTACAGGGAAACCTATGGCATTTATTTTCGGGGCCCTAGCATTTCATGCACTTTATGTTTCTACTTCTCCTGAGTATAGCTTAAGGGGTGGTGTTGGAGACATTTACCCACCATGCACACTTAATTTGGTCAAATTGGCCTTGTTAAACCACTATACTAAGTTTTGTTGACTTAATTGGAATCACATGAGTACACTATGACATCATCATGAGAAAAACCACACCTACCTTCAGTCAAGGAGGACAACTAAGCCTTCTCCTTCATTTGGGAAGGCTAACTGGGCTTCCTCCTTCAAACAAGGAGCACTCCGTGGGTGATCTGAGTGTCATAAATGCACCTAATTGCTAATTGATGGTTATAATTAGTTAAAATAAGTGTTGAAGGTGCCTCCACTCATTATATTTATTATTTTTATTAATATTTATGAACTGGAGTCAACTAAGAGCCTTCAACCACCTCTCATGACCAGTTTGACTTCAATTAACCTCATCGGGGTTCATTGGCGTTAATGATGCGCTACCACTTGTTGGTTGGAATGAAATGAGATGTGTCTGAGCTAATTTCAGTTAGACTCAGTCATCCATTGCACTTCGACTTCAGCTAGGACTTGGTTGAGTCAATCAGGACTTGATCAGTTGGTTAACTAGTGTGTTTACTATGGCTTATGGTTAGTTAAGCTACACCCATTCATTCAATTCGAATGACCTCCTTGGGAATTCGAATTGTCTTGGAATTCATGCACCTTGCATGATCATTGTATTATATTATTCATTCTTTAATGATTATACATAACTACTACTTCCATTGCAACACCATTATGCCAATTTTATGCTTAATTGTCTAAAATCTTTGTGAGACTGTGTTTTTATTCCCTAGATCACTATGATCCTTGTAGTCCATCATCCCAAACCTCTTCAGGATCTCCACTACATACTTCCCTTCTCCAAGGGATATTCCATCCGCACTCTGCCACATCTCCATGCCTAGAAAGTAGTGCATCGTACCCAAGTCCTTCATCTCGAACTCGACAGTAAGTCTCCTTCTTGCAACTTTAAGGAATTCCTCTTTTCCTGTTAGGAACAAGTCATCAACACATAACAAAAGTATCACTACTCTTCTACCTTCAAACTTGAAGTAAATGTTGGAATCCGTTTTACTCTCAGTAAATCCTAGAGAAATTAGTAAGCTATCCATCCTACCATATCATGTTGAACCTCGAGATATTCTGTAGACACTCCCTCTAAAGTGAAGCATCATTCTCCCTCCACATTTCTTACTATATGCATTGAAACATTCTGTACTGGAGTGACAAGTAGATTCCTCTGCTACTAATATTCTATATATCCATCTCAAGCCACTGGATACCAAGATCCTCTATCTTGAACCTTTTCAAAAGTTCTTCTTGCACCCAACTGTGAGCTTGTCATCCTCTGTAGGATTTCATCTTCAACCCTCTAACAAAGGTTAAGATATTCATCACTCTCGGTGATATTCAAGATCCTCATGTATGTGTTATCCCATGGGTTCCTTCTGAGCTTGTACAAGGCCTTGTTTAATTTGCACACATGAGTCTTCCTGTCATGTGTCTCAACTCCTAGTGTCTGTAAATATCTCTTCATAGTCCATGCCTTCTTTCTGTGAGAAGCCTCATGCTACAAATCTTGCCTTGTATCTCACGATGTTGCCATCTACTGCATACTGGATATTGTAGATCGATATCGAAGATACTAAAAAATTACCTTCAGGTCTCGATACTGCATCCTAGACATCATTCTTCTTGAATTGGTACTATCCTTCCCTTTCTTCTTGGCTACTTCTTCATAGCTGGAAGGCTCTACATCAATGATGTCACTCAACAGTGTAATCATGCAACTATTTCATCCTTATTTTCTTGTAGGAAATTGTACGCGATATTTTATACAAGTCAAATGCACCAGTCGTATGGTTATACACATGTCATAAGGCATATTCATAATGGAAAATTCTTATGCATAAACATATAATCATGCAACTATTTTAGCGAATACAACATTCATCCATATCTGGTATACACAGAAACTTTCCAGATGTCTTCCATCTCTACCTTAACATTATTGAGATTGTGCACTAATCCCAATATGTTATCAAAGAGGTTTCATCCTAGATAAGTAGAAATGGAGTGTTGTAAAGAACTATAGGCTACTTACCCATAACATGCATAGTAGGATATTTTTCATTAATGCAGAAGTTTTGTCATGTAGAATACATTTCACAACTAAACAATGTCATATAAAGAACTATATATATAGGAAAAGAAAATTCAAATACTTATCTTGATTTGCTTCGTGGGTAGACTCCTACTTGAGCCTTCATCTTCATCATATTCTTCATTCATCATTTCTTATCCAAATTCTAAGATGGATAAGAGGTTCTTCAAGAATTGAGTCCTTCATATTCCTCATCGCTTGAGGGGTCTTCTTTGAATCATGAGAGCTTGATATTTAGTTTCTCCAATATTATCTTCTCTTATTATCAGTTGAGATTCTTCTTGTGTGCACTCTTCCCAGAGTCTACTGAAGGTAATCACTTCCTTTTGGCACACATTCCTCGAATGAATGAATCCCATGATCCTTGGAGGCCATTTAAGGTGGTTATAACAATATCTTATTCTTGTTTAATTGCTTTGTCATAGAATCGAACACTTCCTTTTGGTGTCTTCAAGGATGACACATGAGGGATGAGATGATATTTAATAGAATCTGCAATGATTCTCTTAGATCTAGCTTTAGTCTCATCTCCTTCTGGCTCCTAGACCTTTCTTACAATTTTAGGTGTTCGTCCTGGTTTTGAAAATGGATGATCTAGGGTTTGTTAGAGAAAACCTAATTTAAAAAACTTGGAAATTTTCAGATCTAATTGGATAGAAATATACAACTCCTCAAGGATAGCTAAGCGGCATACTCATTTTCCCAATACTGTGATCAGAATTGCAAAATATCTGATGCCCTAGTTTTTCTTCAATTTCTTCTACAGAATTTCCTGATATTGTTTCTACAATATCTCTGAAATTACTACTACTCTATGTCTACATATTCTCACTAAGGTATCCTCATATTTCCTCTTTCCAACAATGCAGGTTTGAGCAGCATTGGTTTCACCAATTGGGACTTATGAGAGTTTTCGCAAGGTGACTCATTTCAAGACTATTCAACATATAAAACTTGTACAGACTTCCACATGTCACTGTTTCACCTTCGAGGTATGAAAATTTTACCACAAAAACTAGAGTCTGTGTGATATCTAGAAAATCTTGTGAAATTTTATTTTGGCCTTTGTATCCCGAGATATAGAAAATCTCCCTAGTTCACATGTTTAGGACTGTATTCTGGAGGAGGTAGGAACCCTGATTTGGAGGAATCATATATCCTATAATGTAGGGAATTTGAGGCTGAAACTCTTACACAGGGTTAATCAGGAATTTAGCGTCATCTTGTAAAATTTTCATCTCCTGGGCCTTCTCGAATATCGAGATATAGTGAATGTACCAAAACTACTAGTTTTAGTATTTTAGGGTTTTCAATCAAGAAACCCTAATTTCCATTTGTTGTCATTGCAGCTTTATTTCAGCTGTACAGTGAAACTTCTCTGATTCATATTTTAATGAGAAACTCAAATTTAAATACAAAATATTTATATATTACCAATTTGAGATGTCGGAGTTGTATTTGGAGCTGATGTTTTTGCAGTGCTGATTTTCTGGTCCGAGGTCAAATTAGGGTTTGACTTTCCCGGAGTTTTAACCAACCAAAAATTTCGATCTGGGTCGCTAAATTTATATTTTGAGGACAATATCAAGCCTATGTTGGGCTCACTCAAAAATTCCTCTTCTATTAAAAACCCCAATTTCTTGCAGTAGTGACAGGTCAAAAACTGAAAATGCCTGGAATCAAATTCTGCTTCGACAGAAAGATACGCCCTTCAATGGAGAGTTATCCTAGCCTCCTTTTTCTGATTATATGTACAGAGTGACCTAAAAATTAATAAGCCCTATCTTTTGCAGCTGCATAGTGTCTTCTTCCTAGGTTAGCTCTGATACCATGTTAGATTTTTATCGTTTAATCAATATGATCTAGGATCTTATCTGAAAGAATAACGTGCGCAACAATAATAACAAGAGATAAGAGACACAAAGATTTTTCCTCAGGGAAACCATAAAGGAGAAAACTCTGTAACTTCCTCAGAGATAGAATGAGCAGCAAATGCAAAAGTAAAACCCAAAGACACAAAGATGATCTTCTCGAGCTGTTCTCTCTCTCACTTGTGTGAGCTACTCCTCTCTCACTCATGCCATACTGTTGAGTGAGTGTGTGTTCAAAATAGAGAGTCTCACTCTCTATTTATACTATTTTTCCACTTGATAAATACTCTACAGCGCTGAGCTCACTAGGAGAGTCTAATAACCCTTATACCCCTCAACTGTGGGGACTATTGTCCCGACTTACAACGGAGGGTTAACCTCAACTCAATTATGGAGACTATTGCTCCGAATTAAAATGGAGAGTTAAACTCAATGAATTTACATGACTTTATTATATTAATGACTCTCCTGATCGGAGGAACAAACATCTTCGTCGAGGTATAATGAAATACAATAAGAAATATACAAGTGAATACATTCCGAAGTTAGAAATACATCAATAGAGGAAAGACACAGTGATGTTGTATAGAATTTATACAATTGAAAATTGTGTTTGGGTCAGTTTGGAATGGTCCTGGAGCAGATTGGGTATTTTAGGAGTGAATTAGGAATTTTTGGCAATTTTGGACTAGAGAAGTCTTGCACAATGGAGGATACCAAAACACCGTATGAACTCAAAAAAATTTCAATATGAAATTATGTATGGATATAAGGCTCTATTAGTGACACAAATAAACTTTCATAACCGAAATTGAATGTACAGATCCCATATAATTGCAGAAACAATGGGTCTAGTTAATTTTAACTAGTCATCTAGCTAGGGTGCTTAATATAGCATGAAATTCATAGAAGAATGAATTAATTACAGAAAATTAATTTTAAAAGGGACTAATACATATTAAATTAACATATTAAACCTTTCAAACTCATTCCTATGTCCCTTTCTTACTCATTATTACACTAAAATGATCAAATTGCCCATTTTAATGAGAATTTAAGCTTATACATGGGGAAGCTTAATATCTAGCTTAATGGAAATAATGATTGAGATATGAAAGAGATAAATAATATTATTTATAAGATTATACACATTATATGAAGTGTAATTACTGAACACTCCATAAGAGGACTGAAAATGGTGGGAAGGAGGCGTAAAATCAGACATGAAAATGGTTGAGAGCATAGGTGAAGCTTGGGATTCACTGGAGCTCGAATTTCATGAACATGATGGTTGAAATAGGACTGATATGAATCTGATATAATGGTTTGATATTCATTAATTACAATACCTACAAATAAAATGAATGAGAGGAAGAATAATGGGGAAGGAAGGAATTCGAGCACATCACCCAATGTCTGAGGCACAACAATTAGCTGAAAAAATGCTTGACATAAAAATGAATCAATAATAATCCAAAATCAGTAAATTATCTCTATTATTCTTTAATATATATGTGGGTGAATTTCTTAGCAAGTAAAGAAAATAGGTGACCTGTGAGAGAAAGTCATCCACCTAGAATCCCTAACCCTAGCCACATATGCACTATCCTTGAGAAAAATGGAATGTAGGACCCTGTGGAAATGTTTTTCTTTCCAAGCCATCCATATGAATTAGCAATTGCATCCTACTTAGTAAAAGAGTTGTTTCTTTTATCCCTCATAGCTTTATGCTTTTGCCCTCTTTTTAGACCGAGTCTCCAAAAGTAAACTGTGCCCTCCTTTGCTAAAACTTTCATGATTTTGTTGTAATAGATTTTTTGAGTCTCCAAAAGTAAACTGCACCCTCCTTTGTCAATTTTTTCCTTCTTTTATTATGACCTCTTTTTTCATATATTTTGGGAACTTCCCTTTTTTCTCTGACTGCTTTTGTCATAGAGTTTCCACTTTTTTAATCTCATCCCTTGGAAAGTGGGCTTGCCAATTCTTCTTGACATGGAAAGATCAATTCCACATGTTATTTGCACAATAATTAATTACTGGAAATAATTAAAATCAAGTACATTCCTTACTAACAATTATTTAGCAAAATTTCCCCTAGGAACCTTAATTAATTCCACTTAGTCCCCCTACGTGTTTAGTGTGGTCCACACTTTAGTTGGTCATTCAAGTGGGGACATGACAGTCCTCCCCTCCCTAATCTACTTTTCTTCAAGCAGAAGCACTACATGTAGGAGAACTGGAGCATGGAATCATGTGCAAAAATAAAATTGGCTTGCTCCATCAAGCTGGCTTGTAAATTTTCTTAAAAAACAAGTAATTACAGGGTCCCATGTCTTGCATTGCACCCTCTTCAGTGATAATCCCTTCCAACACAACTTATCATACAAAAATATTCCTGGGTCCCATTTCCTCAACTATAAATATCGAAATATTATTTATTCCTTTGGAAATATGTCATTCCCAAGAATGCCAGGGTCCCAAGGTATTTTATACCTCATTCCACTCATCAGTAAAAACAACAAAATTCCATCATCATAGAAGATAAAAATCATGATGTGGAAATCATGCAACCACATAGAAAATTGAGAACTCCCCATGGAACATTGGAGATTTGTGAGTCTTCTCCACCCAACATAGAATTCTTTGTGTACTTGATGCATACTAGCACTGAATCTCCCTATTTTGTTGTTGTGATGACATAGATGTGATTCCCATGTCTCAAGACAATTATAGGAATCCTCCCACAACCATATATTCTTAAATTTCTCACAATAAGGAGATGTATTACAATTTTGTTTAAGAATGAAAGCAAGAAATACAACTAAGTGTCCTCTCATCCAATCTGAGAAAGTACTGACACTCCTACCAAAAGGT
This sequence comes from Pseudotsuga menziesii, assembly GCA_001517045.1. NCBI lineage: Eukaryota > Viridiplantae > Streptophyta > Pinopsida > Pinales > Pinaceae > Pseudotsuga > Pseudotsuga menziesii. The sequence continues at coordinate 25,427 of LPNX011205519.1, read as the reverse complement.
CCACGTGAACAATTTCAATGGCTCAACTCTCTTCCACTTTTTGAAGTATGCAAGTATCTATCCAACTATGTGCATTTCCTCCACAAATACCACCTTATTCAAGATATTTTTCTCAACAACTTCACTTGGAATTTTGCTTGGTTATTTGCCTTCCACTGATCATGTGCAGAAATTTTTATGGAAGAAGACTCCATGTGTGACATGTAATCTTCCACCCAATCCATATGTGTATTAATGGAATCAAGTGACAAGAATATGTTCCTATGTGTCTGTTGGGAGGGTGATGGTGCATTCAGCAAGTCATCATGAACACCTAGGAAATCCTCCATCTCTTCCTGTTGCACCAACAAGGAAAATTCTTTTTCCCAATTTTCATCCCCACTTAATGAGGTTGAAATAGAAGTGTGGGTAGAAATATGAGTCAGATATATGCAATACTAATCCACCCAACTAATGTTTTCCTCTTCTTCTTCAATGTTTTATCCAATTGAGGTGAGCTCATCTGTCTCTTCCATGGAGAAGAGACTCTCTCTAGAAAATAACTCTAGTTTTATATGGAAAAGGTCAAGTTCTTGGTTCTCATCAGGCTTTTCTGCACAATCCTCAAGAGCATTCAAAACCAATTCCATATCATGATCCACCATATCATGAGACTCATTCATATGTTCAAGACTGCAATCATCCTTGTGAATATGGTTGAATGGTGTGTAGGAGGGTAGGTGAGATCTTTGCAATTTCTCTTGAAGTTGCTCTATCTCCATCTTGGACTCTTGGTGTGCACATTGAGGGATCTTTAAGGAATATTGGGTGGTCAATAATTTCTATGTGAGCTTGAATATCTCTTCTTCATCCTTCAAGGATGCTCCATACAACAAATCCACAAGCGCAAGTAGAAAATTACCTTTGGTGCTTGGCATGGCCTTCTAAAGCTTCTCCATGTACTCAATGGAATATTTCTCCTCCAACTTCCCACTGATATTTTCCATTAATTTATAGGTTCTATGGAGAGTATGTAGGTCCTCTTTGATTTTTCACTCACTCATCTTCAGTGACCCTGCAAGAAAATGAGGTTCTTGCAGATGAGCCTCTTCTTCTTCCCTTTCTCTGGGATCAACTTCATGGAACTCTAGTGGTGAAGTGGAAGTTGATATTGGAACTTATTATTCAAGTAAAATATATATGTCATGAACATAGAGATATGGACATCCATCAATAGATTTCTTGGTGAAATTTGAGCACATTTCCATAAGCACTCTTTCAACCATGTCTAGAGTGTTTCTCATCACTTTGGATTGTTTCTCCACATCATTGGTGGTAGGGTAAAATGAGTGAAAAATCTTCTCATTTATTGCACCATCCTCACCAGTAATGATTTCAGTTATTTATTTTATGGCTGAAACATATTTCTCTTTATACCCATGGGACACTTCTCCTTCTCCTTCACTACAAATACCTTGCAGTAACTTGTGCTTCTCTTCTTGAATCCTTACTTCAGCCTTCCTAGTTGCAACACTAGGTGGTTCTTGGACCTCCTCACTAATGATAGGTGGATGTGAATTCTTAACATTGTCAAGCCTCACTTCCGATGTGGCTGCAACTTCATCTTGTTGAAAGAGAGTGCAAAAATATGAATTGTGTTCATCTTTCTCCATCCGATTTTTCTCCTTCAAATTTTCTAGTTCACACCTAGCTGGTGGGGCCTTGTATTCCACTTCATTAGGAGATTCAAATGATGAATTCAGACCTTATATTTCTTCTTCTTTTGGATCTGATCCAAAATATTCCTTCACCATCTTATCACCATTAACAATATCACCCTCCTCTGCATTGATTTTGGGTCCAATAACAGAAAAACTAGGAGAAAATTCATCTCCCTCACAATTCTCCTTCATCTTGGACTCCTCATATTCAAGTGAAGTATTTTTATATTTACATGGATTAAATGTTTGCAGGTGTACATGGATGCTGAAAAAATCAGAAATTTTATTATCCATGTTATTCACCTTATCCTCTTTATGTACATATACTTTGGTGGCTTGCTCTTCAACCAAAATTTCTGGTTCACACCCAAGCGACATGGCCCTGTTTTCTTCTTCTTTAGGTGGATCCAAAGTTTACTATAATTATAATTTGAAATATCCTTTTGGATATGATCCAAAAGGTGTTTCTCCACCCATACATGAGCCCACATCTCTGTTAGTGATATGCATATCACCCACAAAGAAATTGGAAGTGAATTCATTCTCCACGCTACCAACAACCATATTTTTTATTGTTTGGTCTTCATCTGCACATATATTCTCTTCCTATTCTTTCAAATAAATTGAGGCTTCTTCATATTGAGTGGTCCTCTACTCGCAGCTCTTGGACACTCTGTTAGATGAAAAACCAAACATTCTCCTAATGATTGGGAAACAAAATGGATTTGATGAATCTTCCTTTCTAGCTCCTCTTTTGGATCTAGGTAGAAACCATCTAGTCTCCACTTTCTTACACGCTTCATCAACCATGTGTGCAATCTTTCTCATGTTTTCCCCATAGTAGGGATATCCAAATAGCTTCTGTATTTCCAGAGTACAGAAATATCGAAAAGATAATACTTCCTTTATCTCTTCTTTCAAGGCACAATATTCCACAAAATACTGGGAATCATTCTTAGAGTTCTTCCCATTGAACACATGACCACCGATACTAATACATTCCTGCCAAATGGATTCATCATAAGATAGAGGAAAGAAATCATCAAAATAATCCCTACATAATATATATGAGGTGCTACATGTGGTCTCTTCATAATATTCTTCTTCATATATTTTGTCGTATTCTTCATACTATTCATCGAAGTCTTCTTCAATCATTGGTAGGAGCCTCATGGTTGCAACTTGACTTAATGATCTGCAATGTTAGTCAATAGAGATCCTTATTTCCATAGGATGAGAAAAGAAAAATTGCTCAGATACCATTTTAATGAGACAAATTATGATATGCATATCATATCACTAATTATTGCTGCAAATTAAATTAAAATTCCTAACATGATACTTGCAAACACTCAGTAAAATTTCAGACTAGAAAAATGAGGCATTTTGCGAAATTTTTTATAAGAATGGAAAAATGAAGAGGAAATAAACCAAATTAAGTTTCATAACAATGAATTCATCCTCCATAACACATTTATATTGGGGACCATTTAGGTTTCAGAGTCCGCTATGCAGAAACTTAATCTGCTGCTTCTGGGTCACCCAACCGTGAAACTAGGAAGAATTATTTAGTCCTTTCGACCAGGGGCTTGAGGAAAGGAATAGTGATGTTTTATAACATTTTTACAGCTGAAAATTATTTTTGGGAAAGTTCGGAATGGTTCTGGAACATATTGGGGAGTTTAGGAGTGAATTGGGAATTTTTGGAAATTTTGCACTAAAGAAGTCCTGCGCAATGGAGGATACCAAAACAATGTATTGCGTCACTTAATTTGAAATATGGAAGTATGTATAGATATATGGGTATTTAAGTGACACATGTCAACTTTCAGAACCTAAATTTAATGTACATATCTCATATAACTACATAAACAGTGAGACTAGTTAATTTTAACTAGTCATCTAGCTAGGGTGCTTAGTATAGCATGAAATTCATAGAAAAATGAGTTCAGTCCAGAAAATTAATTTTAAAAGGGAATATTATAGATTCAATTAACATATTAAACATTTAAAACTCATGCCCATGTCCCTTTCTCACTCATTATTACACTAAACTGATCAAATTCCCCATTTTAATGACAATTTAAGCTTATACATGGGAAAATTTAATATGTATCTTAATGGGAAGAACGGTTGTGATATGATAGAGATAAATAACACTAATTAGAATCTAATACACATTAAATTATCTGTAATTACTGAACACTCCATAAGAGGACTCAAAATGGTGGTAAGGAGGCCCAAAATCAAACATGTAAATGGCTGAGAGCGTAGGTGAATCTTGGGATTCACTGGAGCTCAAATTTTATGAACATGATGGCTGCAATAGGAATGATATCAATATGATATTGTGGGATGATATTTAGAGCCTCAAATACCTACAAAGAAAATGAATGGGTGGAAGAAGAATGGGGAAGGAAGGAATTGGGGCACATCACCCAATGTTTGAGGCACAACACTCAACTGAAGCAATGCTTCACATAAACATGAATCAATAATAATCAAAACTCAGTAAATGAGCTCTAATTATTATTTAATAGATATCTGGGTGACTTTTTTAGAAATAAAAGGAAATAGTTGACCTTTGAGAGCAATTCATCCACCTAGAAGCCCTGACCTTGGCCACATATGCACCCTCCTTTAGCAAATTGGAAAGTAGGACCATGTGGATATGTTTCCTTGTCCAAGTCATCAATTTGGCTTAGAAATTGCTCCCTCCTTAGTGAAATATTTGTTTCTTTTATCCATGGAAAATTTATTCTTTTCTCTGGTTTTTAGACTGATTCTCCAAAAGGAAGTTGTTCCCTCCTTTGCCAAAACTTTCCTGCTTTTGTTCTAACATCATTTTTGAGTCTCCAAAAATAAACTGCACCCTCCTTAGTCAATTGTTTCCTTCTTTTATTATGACATCTTTTTTCATAGATTTTGGGAACTTTCCCTTTTCTCTCTGATTGCTTTTGTAATAGATTTTCCATTTTCTTAATCTCCTCCCTTGGAAAGTTGGCTTGCCAATTGTGCCTGACATGGCAAGCTCAATTGCACATGTTATTTGCACAATAATTAATTAATGAAAATATTTAAAATGAAGTGCATGCCTTAATAATAATTTTTTATCAAAATTTCCCCTATGCAACTTAATTAATTCCACTTAGTCCCCCTAGGTGTTTAGCATGGTCTACACTTTTGTTGGCCAATTAGGTGGCGACATGACATGTTTGAATGTAGGGACCAATCACTTATCACAAATAGAATCAGTTGTAGAACTAGGAAGCATCGAGGACGAATTACCTAATGCACAAATGTTCAGATTCGAAATGGTTGATGACCATTATGAAAAACTTATTCAATTCTTAGGGATAGGGAAGGCCCCTGAGGAGTTCACCACCAGTCAGAAGAAGTAAATAGTTTTCATATCCCCTCTTTTTCAGCTAATTACAATACAACTGTAAAAAATGGGGCTGGTTGAAATTCTTCGTCGATCTATCCTTCGGCATGAACAAGAAAATGTGTAGGAAGAGGTGAATGATGGCGTTGTAGGAGGACATTATGGATGATGTGTAACCACCAATAAGATACTCAAATCTAGATTATGGTGGCCAAAATTACCTGTAGACACAACAGACTATGCTAGAAGTTGCGATGTATGCCAAAGAATGGGAAAACCATCACATAGGGATGAGATTCCATTGGTACCTCAGGTAACTCTACAACCATTTGATAAGTAGGCTGTATATTTCATAGGAACTGTTAATCCTCCATGAAAAATAATAGGTGCAAGATACATCATCGGTGTGACTAATTACCTAACAAGATGGGTTGAAGCAATGCCAATGAAGGATTGCATAGTTGTGACAGTAGCAATATTTCTTTTCGACAATGTGGTCACCAAATTTGGATGCCCAAAGATACTAGTAAGTGACCAAGGTATACATTTTATCAATCAGAAAATCAGAGCGATGACTATGGAGTTCCAGATACAACACAAAAGAAGTACTCCATATCACCCACAAGAAAACGATGCAGTCAAATCATTCAACAAAATATTGGAGAATGCACTTACTAAGGTATGTAACACAAGTCGCGATGATTGTGATCTGAAAATCCTTGCGATACTTTGGGGCTACATAAAAACATCCAAAATAATGACAGGTTAGACACCATTCAAGTTGGTTTATGGACAAGAAGCGGTGATGCCCCATTAGAGGAAATTTGGAGTCTAAAATGGGCCTTATAAGAAAATGAGCCAACAATAAATTCTTGTGAGTTGGAATTCAAGAACCAATAGAATATCAATAAACTAAGTCAACCATAATGGTTGACTTGACATATTTGTCATAAAAAAAACTACCTTTTTTGTTTGTATTTTCAACATATCTCCCTATGTCTTTACTCAAATTTTGAACGAGAGGGCTCGTTGGATGCATAATTTAATTCTACATCCAACGAGTACCCAAACTGCATAGTTTTGATGCACCATTCTACCCCAAAAAAATGAAATACTTTTGATGCACCACACTTCATACTTTTGATGCACCATTCTACCCCAAAAACATGAAATACTTTTGACGCACCACACTGTATACTTTTGACGCCGCACCCACAAGTCATCAACACGTTTTTTAAGGTATTTCATGTTTTTGGGGTAGTGAGGTACGTCAAAAGTATGCAGTGTGGGTACTCATTGGATGTGGAATTAATTTCTGCATCGAACAATCCCTCTCATTCAAAATTTCAGTAAAAACATAGGGATATATGTTGAAAATAAAAACAAAAAAAGTAGTTTTTTTCTTTCTTCCTCCAAAATTAATAAATATTATTTTATTATTTTCCTTAGGAGGCCCATTTTAGACCTCAAATTCCTCTAAAGATGGATTATATTGTCTCAAGTCTACACATCCCAGAAACAACATGAATGAGAGATGAAGGATCCATTGAGGAAAGACTAGTGTAGTTACTACGACTCGAAGAGGATCGCTTTATCACATTTTTTCATCAGCAAGTAGAGAAGGATCAAGAAAAGACATGTCACGATCACCACATAAAGACAAAATATTTTCAGTGTGAAGATATGGTTATCCTTTATGACAACAAGTTCATGAAGCACCCAGGTAAGCTCCCAATGCATTGGCTTAGTCATTACATCATGAAATTCATTACTGACGTAGGTGCAGTGCAATTGCAAAATTTATATGGAACAATTTTACCAAACTGTGTAAATGGAAGTTGACTAAAGCCCGATTAGGATAGCTCGATGGGACACCATTATATGAAACCGCAGAAGAAGAAAAAAATGTCGACAAAGTTTTGATAAGAGTCTATCGACAAAAAGAATAGCAATGAAAAAAATGGTTGGTTGTGACAAAGGGGGATATTTTCGACACCCAAGAGTAGGTGAACTTGTCAAATTGAGAAATAAATGAGGAAATTAAGATAGGAAATTTGATGGTGCGAGTTGGAAAGTCCCACATTTAATGAACACTAAGTACACTGGATTTGCAAAATCGAAAGAGGATTTGGTCAATCAACAAAGAAAATGATGATCCAAGATCCATTTGAACATCACTATAAAAGAAGGTTGAAGGGAAGGACTTGATCCATTGTGCACTTAGAGAACAAGGGTTAGAGTAGAGAATAACAGGGAAGAGAAGCGATGAAGCAACCATGGAACATATCATTTCAAGCCCAAGTACACAAGAAACACCAAGGGCGAGGGAACCCATAGTGCCAGAACAACCAGAGATTGTGTTTGCACCAGTATGACCAGTTTGGAAGAAGATAAGTGGAACTCGACCAATCACTCCAGAAAAAAGACTCAAAATAACCTGGATCTCTACAAGGGAAACCACAGTAGAAGGAGAAGTAGGAACATAGGGCATGATGAAAGATGAAACCACGGCAAGGGGAAAACAATTAGGGCCGACAATAGCAGAAATTCCTGGTTACGTACCACCGAGGAAGGAAGGTGCTCTAGTAGTATGAATTGGAAAGAATTCCAAGTATACCATCAATATGCCAGTAACACCAAAGGGTGTCCACGTGACAGGAAACATAGTGTCGCGATTGTAGAAGTTGCAATATAGAGACCATGACATATTGGAATCCCTTGAATGCCCGAGGGGAACATATGGAAATAACACATGGAGAAGGAAGACCAGTTATAAGGGAACCGAAACAGTGGGAATTGGAATTGCAACGGTCCGATATTCTATAAATCATCCACATGCCACATTTCAGGTGATCAACAGAAGTGAATGCATGTGTAAAGCAACTACTGGCCTACTTTCACAACGAATATTTATGGTTGGGCACAAAAATATCGATTGTGGTCAATATGATTTCCCAAATCAAGGGACTACCTGAGGGAGGGGTAGATCCATCGCAATACTTCTAGGGAAAGGACAAGGACAAGAAACTAGCTGCCAAAATGAGAAACAAATACGAGGTCTAAAAGGATTCCAAATTCTATGTGATCGACAAAATCAACGATCAGGCAGTCTGAATCGCAAAAAAATTCTTAACAGTTAAAATCATAAGGAATAATCGACCTCATCAATTCACATTAGGGGTCATCACATCTGTAGAACAGTGCAAAATGAACTGGTCTATATTTCTTTTCAAGAAGCTAATCAAGGACGTGGTATTAGAACAAGAAACTAGTAAGGAATTTACATATTCCTGGCTCTTAATACTAATTGTGTTGGTTGGGTGTATGGAACCAATGCACTACCAAGGGATGGAAACTGAAGTTTTCAACGTATATCGAAGAGTTTGATACAAAACATTCTAGCTGCTAAATGAGAAGGAAAGGAAAACAACCAACAATACCCAATTCTATCTTTACTTAGATGTACTAAGAATAGAAGCATTAAATATTTCGAGACTAACAGAGGAATCCACGTGAAAGTATCAAAGGATTACGAGGTTGTTGATAGGACCCTACACCCTATTCATTCATGCGTAGGATGACCCAGATAAGAATTGGATGAAAATGTAGTACAAACTCAGTGATGAGGATAAGGATTCCATTGTAGAGGAATGGCTTGAACAAAGGAAAGTTTTGGTCAGTGAAGATCAATTGTTGGACCTAGATGACGGACCACCAATGGATATAACAAAATATCAAGAAGTTCCAAAGGGATCAAAAGATGAAGAGAAATCAAAGGACAAAGCATCATCAAAAACTCCGACAGAGTCGAAGCTTGACAAACAACAACAAGAATCAAGGACAAAGCACATATTCGAGCAAGGGGAGGGGAGTAGAACCAATGCAATTCCTAAGGATCAAAGGAAAAGTTATTTGAAACAATAAATATGATGGGAAATGAGAACCAAGAGAAAGTTATGCAACATGTGAATTGATATTTTCATCAGGTAATGCAACTCCTCTAAACGTTCACAAATGCAATAACTACGAAAATCTATCGCAAGAAGGAACATCACAAAGGAAATTTGAGGTAGATATTGGTAGAAAGATAATACTAGTGTAGATCTTACCCACTGCAATTGTGATAGGGGATGAAATTTGGATGCCACATTATGAGGGAATGACCTCATTAATGTTGATTTCAACATGCTACCGATGTTTATGCTGGAGCGCATTCATGATTTCATTAGTGAGGGAATCAACAATCAGTAAGAAAAAACTCATTATCAAATGGTTTGCTATAAATGACAAGTGAAAAGAACCGAAGAGGAGATTTAGAAACTCAAAACATAAAAATAGGCTATAGTTAATGAAAGCGCAAATGATTTCAAAGACAAGTGAATACTGGAGCATGTGGTCTCTTTGGCATTCGAAGATGAACCTAAAATTAGTTTAGATATGCTTGCAGAATCAAAATCGTTAAGGTTAGGAAAATTTATTGTAGGCCTACGAATAGAGAACGAGGAGTTATAGGCCATGGAGGTACCCCAAACAGTTCCTGAATAGGTTGCAGAAAGAAAGGAAGTGATTGAGGACGTTGTGATAGAGACCATGGAACTAGAAAAGGAATCTCTGGTAATCACAAAATACATAACAAGATTTTGGGGAAGTCTGGTACAGGACGACCAATTGAACCAGCTCAATGTGTAACTTGGAGAATAAGAAGCAGGATGCAACTTACCTCCTAAAATAGAAATCCAACATGAAATTCACTTATAGCAGGATGCACCTCTTCTTAACATTGGAATTTACAAGGCTTCAGTAGTTGAAAATGAAAAGATAATGAATCACGTCCAAGAATTACTTAAAAGAGGGGACATTCGGCCAAGTTCCTCTCCATGTGGTTCACTGATTGTTTTGGTTCCAAAGAAGGATGGAACATGGAGCATGTGCATGGATTACAGGGTGCTAAATAGAATCACAATTAAGAACAAGTATCCTCTTCCCCGAATTGATGATCTATTGGATGAGTGATCTCAAGAATGCAACTTTCTTCACTAAGTTAGACTTGTGAAGCGGCTATCACCAAATTCAAATCCATTATAATGACATATGGAAGAATGCTTTCAAAACTAAGCAATGATTGTATGAATGGATGGTAATGCCCTTTGGGCTTTGTAACACACCCACAACATTTATGCGGGTGATGAATTATTTTTTAGGCCCTTTATTGATGATTCTGTCATAATCTACTTAGATGATATTCTGATTTTTAGTTGTACTTGGGAAGATCATGTCAAGAAAGTAAAACATGTTTTGGATGTTATTGTAAAGGAGAAATTAAAATTGAATATGTCTAAATGTGAATTTATAAAGACATATTTAGTGTATCTCGATTACATTGTAGGGGGGTGTGAACTTAGAATTGAACCCTCTAAAGTGGAGGTGATTTTGAATTGGACGAATCCAAATAATGTAACCTATGTAAGAAGTTTCTTGGGAGAAACCCAATATTGGAGGAATTTCATTGCAAAATTCTCCTTCATAGCTTCTCCATTACATTCTTTGACAAGTGTGAACAAAGTATTTCATTGGGAAAGCAAAGAAAAAAAATCCTTCAACACTCTGAAAAAAAAGATCAGCACATCTGCAGTATTTTCACTATCAGATCTAAAATAGCCTTTAGAGATAAAGACTGATGCTATTGATTATTCCATGGAAGTAGTCTTAATGCAATGTAAAAAAACAATATGCTATTACTTTGAAACCTTCTCTAAAGTAGTAATAAACTATCCTACCTATGATAAAAACAATCGTATGTATTAGTACAAAGTGCAAAGAAGTGGAAAAATTACCTAATGGGTAATGAAACTGTCATGCATACTAATCATCGACCACTACAATATCTTGAAGAAAAAACTAAGCTACAACAATCAAGGCATTTTAGGTGGATGGGTTTTTTACAACAATTTCATTTGGTTATTAAGTACAAAAAAGGTATTCAGAACAAAGTTGTAGTTATGTTATATACATATCCAATAAATGCTTCTATTTTCATTCAACAAAGTCCTTTGGTACATTCAAGTTATGTTGAACAATATACTAAGGATAAAGACTTTAAAGAAGTATATGAATCACTAATGCATTGATCTCAAAATGAAAAATTACATTATCATATTCATGATAAGTTGTTATCTAATCTTGGAAAAATATGTATTCCACAAAGTGAAAGAGTGCATGTGATAAGAGAAGCTCATACTTCTCTCATTTCAGGGAATTTCGGTGTAGGGAAAACTATAGAACAATTGCAAAAGTTTTGTTATTGGCCTTGATTAAATGATACTATGTCCGAGTATGTAAAATGATGCATTAAATGTGTGCAACAAGCAATCCAAGTAATATAAAGAGATGGTTCTTGTAGAAGAATGATGACTTCAAAAGTTATGATTTGTGTAGAAGATCGATGACTTCAAAAGTTAAAAGGCCATTCAAACTCATCCCTAACAACAAGTACAATAAACCCATGTGAATTATGGCACATAAGACATGCCCATGTGAAATACAAAGAACTACCAATTATGAGCAGGGTTGTCACAAGTTTACCAGAAATTCAAGTCAATCATGAAATATTTTGAAAAGGATGTGCTCAAGGGAAGAACACCAAGAACACATATCAAACAAGCAACAGTAAAGCCAAAGGAATCTTGGACATTGTTCATTCATATGTATGTGGTCCAATGTCAACCACTTCACTAAGAGGGTATGTGTATTATGTTTCGTTTATAGATGAATACTCTCACAAGACTTGGATTTACTTCCTGAAAGGAAAAGATGAAGTATTTGAAATATTCAAAGAATTTAAGGATCTTGTGGAAAAATTATTTTAAAAATAAGATCAAGACCTTGAGATCCGACAATGGAGGATAATTCACTTCCAATGCATTCAAATATTTCTGCAAGAAAGTTGGGATTAATAGGGATCTCATCATTACATATAATCCTCAACATAGTGGAGTTCCAGAAAGAAACAATAGAACCATTATGGAATTTGTTAAATCCATGATTCATGACCAAGACTGTCATGCCCCCTCAAATTGGCCATTAAAGTGTTGACCATACTGGACTCCTAGGAGGGGCTCAATTTGACATTAATCATGCTCCCTAGGGAAATTTTGTAATAATTAATTAAGTAAGGCATGTATCTAAATTTTATTTTCCATTTTAATTATTATTGCTAATTAATGAGGTGTAAATAAGCTGCCTAGTCAGGTGGGGTGCATTGGGCAAGTCTACTAGCCAAGGAAGGAAAGAAGAAACACTATGACAAAAGCTGTCATAGGAAACAAAGAGGAAAGTACCAAAAAGCAGATAAAAAAGTAGTCAGGGATAAAGCAGGCAAGTTTTTAAAAGGAGGGCGCAGTTTCCTCTTATGGAACTCAGAAAAGCAGTCAGAGAAAAGCAAGAAAGTTTTCAAAGGAAAGAACAGTTTCCTTAGGAGTCTGGAAAAGCAAAAAAGGTGTCATAACTAAAAAGAAGCAACTTTTGACTTAGAGAGGGCGTAGTTTCTATTTATGAAGGAGGAATTGAACTTAGAAATAATTCCACATGGTCCTACTTGCTAAATTCCCCAAAGGAGGCGCCTATGTGGCTAGGGTTAGGGTTTGTTGAGGGTTGACTTGCTCTCACAGGTCACCTTGGATCCTCACCTGCTAAGAAGGTCACTCAACACTCTATTAAAGGTGAATTTGACCCCACTGATTCAGTTTTTTGATGATTTGACATTGTGGTTATGCTATGTGAGCATACTTTCTCAGTGTTGTGCCTCAGACCATTGGGTGATGATCCCAAATCCCCCTTCCCTTCTCTTCCATCTCCCTTTCTATCTATTGCAGGTTTATGGAGCACTAATGTCAGACATTGAAGCTTATTACAGAATTTATTACAGCCTCCATCAAGTTTAGGTCGAGCTCCAGTGAAGCCCATGCTTCACCTATGCTCACAGCCCCTTGCTGGTCAAGATTCGAGCCTCCTGCCCCTTAATTTTGGAAGCATATTTGTAATGGTCAGTAAATAATGTAATTTATGTTCTGTATTTTCATAATTTTCTGAAAATTACATTTATCAGGTCGATATGTCTCAGACCCTGAAGGATATTATCTCAGTTCCATTAAAAGACTCTATTTTATCAGTGTATGGGGGAATTAAGTGAATATGTGTGTTGTAATGAATATTTCATGATGGGGAAGGGATTAAAATAATTATTCATGTTCATAGAGTTCATAATTATCTCTTTTATTAATCTCAATTTTCACAAAATTTGATTTAAGATGATTTAATAGTTCTTTTAAGACCCTAGCTAGATTACTAGTTTCTAATAACTAGTTTTACTGAAATTGATGCAAAATAGGTTCTATTAACCCAAATTGAGCTCTGTCAGTTTATATATATCATTAAAATACCCTCCTTCCCATATCAATCTCTATAATAATTTTTTTTGGGTTGTACCACCCTTTTGCATCCTCCTATGCGTAGGTTCTCTCTTGACCAAAATAGCCAGAAATCCCCAAATTCACCCAAAACACCTATAACCTTCCATAACTTAAGTAAAATATATAAATACATTTTATATAATAAATTAAGGGTGTTAAAAACCTCTGTAATTATTCTGAACCCTCTAGTTGAAGCAGGCAAAACTACTCTCCTTAGTTGCACGGTTTGGCTGCCCAGAAGCGTGGTAGTAGGTTTCCGCGGCGTGGATTCTGAAACCTAAACGGCACCATATATAAATGTGTTAGGGGAGAGGAAATTCAATTTCTGAAATCCCTTTGCTTACTGCTCACTGATCACTCTTTTCCTTTGCAAAATCTTCCTGAAGAAACCATTTTTTTGCCAATCCGAGAAGGCTCTGTGTGGACCCCTTAAACTTCAGAAATATTTAAGAAAAAAATTACAGAATTAGAGTTTCAAGTCTGTACACTAGAATTGGAACATTACATTGGTATCATAGCACTTTCCTCCACTCCTGTGGAAAGAAGGCTCTCTGTTGGTTAACATTGCAGATCAGTAAGTCAAAATTGCAACCATGAGGTTGCTACCAGTGATTGAAGCAGAAGAGGTGATCTATGTTAATGATGGATTGCAAATGTCAAGAGACCATGATGTTTACTTTTGTGAAAATGAGGAGTATGAATACAGAATGGTTGAACCATCAATGGCTAATCCTAAGAAGGATTTAGCAAAGATGATAGATGCAAGTGAAAACTTGCCCTAGCACTACAAAGAGTATCTTGCATTGGGGGAAAATATTTGTAAATTTATTCCTTTCAAAGATTATTTTTATTTAAGATTTGGATTTGATCCCAAGGATGTGGATGAGAATTCTTTCAATTCCAGCAACTCATCCGTATAGGAACCCAGTTGTTCCAACTATGTGAGTAAGGAAGAAGAAAGAAAATCCAAAAGAGAAGATGCATCAAAGACATATGTTGGTCCAAGTATTATGAGATTGTTTGGGTTTAATTTTATTAGATCTTCCAAAAGTGGTGACAGGAGTACTATTATAGAGAATTAAGTTTCATCAACTTGCTTGGAAAAGCAAGAGCCACTGACAAACCACCCTTCAAAGGAGAAGGTCATAAACTTTCCAGAGGAAGAAACATGTAGTTCTTCTAATGGAAGTATTGATGAAGAAAAAGAAGAAGGGTCGATTGGTCCAAACCATCTGGATGGGAAGGATGAGGAGGAGGACAAGGTCCCAAATCCATTCTCAATACTAGAAAAAGGACATGATTCACTTATTTATTCAAGTGATCAAGGAAAAGAAAAGATCCCTGAGGTGAAGTGTAAATCAGCACAAGGTGGTTGCATAGGTGAAGGAGTTGAAGATGAAGGAACTTCAAGTTTTTGGGTGTGTGATATATAGATCACTGCTCAAGGTTTTCACAAATGTATGGGTGGTGAGACATAATTTGGATCAGATCCAAAAGTGATACAAAAATCAGATTTACAGTCGCATCCTAAGCCATGGAGTGAAGAAGAAAGCAAGGCCACACCGCTTAGGTGTGAACCAGGAAAATTGGTGGAGGAGCAGGCCACCTTAGTATCCCTTCAAAAAGATGATAAGGTAAAAAACATGGACAGTAACATGTCTGATTTTTGCAGCAGCCATGTACACCCACAACTATATGATGCATGGGGGAAGGAAAAGACATCATCGGAACTTCCCAATGAAGTGGAAGACAAGCCCCAACCAGTTGGGTGTGAACTAGTAAAGTTGAAGGAGAAAAATCTAATGCAGAGAGATGAGCACAGTTCAGAATTTTGGAATTTCTTGCAGCATGATGAAGCTGAAATGCCAAGGCATGATATTATTTTTTATTCTTGTAAATATCACATGTCATTCCAGCCTTTAGAGATACCCTCTACTTCACACCATGGAAGTGATTTTGCAGAAAATTCAAAGGCTGACTTGTTTGATGAGAATGAGTTTAGTGTTGTGGATCCATGCCACAAGAAAAGTAGTATTATATGTCAGCTATTAGAGGGAGAAACCTTGGTCCAGGATATTCTTTGTGAGCCACATATTTTGAGTGGACCACTTAAGGAGGACAGAGAAAAGCTTAAGGAAGCCTTGAAAAAACTTGTTGACATCAATGCCTTGGTGGCTAGATGTTGTTGGAAAGCTTCTGGAGGAGAAATGGAAGGAGAAGCCTTACTGGAGGAGTGCATAGCACTGAAAGAAGGAATGGCCAAGATGAAGGAGAGCTATATGAACCTATTGTCTGACAGAGACCATCTCCTCACAATGAATGAAATGTATCACTCTGTAGTCAAGAAGGAAGAAGAATAAGTAGAAAGGCTCACCAATAAGTTAGATATCACTATTGACTTATTGAAGAGCACACAGATATCCCTTAGAGAGTCAAAGTTGCAGATATGTAAACTTCAAAATGATTTGAAAATGTCACACCTTTCATGTTTCATGGAAGAAAATGTTTTGGGTATAGTTGAGGGACCTCATGTGGAGGACAACCATGAGGGAGGAGCAGATTTGCAGGTGTTTGTAAAGAGCCCTAATGAAGATTATTTTGGCCAAGCACCTGTTGGTATGCAGAAGGGCATAAAGGAGTTCTTAGCTATGATAAATATGGCTGAGGACATTTCAAGTAAATCAACAAGCAAACATGATCATATATTCAGGGATTGCGTAACTAAAATTATCACAGAAATAGAGGATAAAAGATGTACTAGAATTTCTTGCACTAGTGAAGGGTTGTCTAACACATATGCTTGGGAAGAGATACATTCTGACAACTCCTTATAGATGGTAGAATCTGATCTAGAGGAGGTGGCTGATCACATACCATATGGATCAGAAAACAAAATTCCTTGTTCATCAATTGATTGGGTGGATAGAGACACCTTGGGAATAAAGGATGTGGGAAGTAAAGAGTTTAATTTATGTAATAACTTCTTTGGTGTGAATGGCATTGTCATGACATGTGGGAAGCCACAAAGACTTAATTTGCAGCCATTGGATACCTACCATACACATGCACATGAGGTGTATTCTAAATTCTTTGTGCTTAAGGAATTTTGGGATGCAAATGATGAGTTCCAAGCACATGCCCATTGCCTGAGAAAGGATGAATTTTCTCATGGAAGAAGTCCTGTTTTCAGTGAAGAGTCAGAAGAGATACCTTGTGTTGGACCATCCAATGATGGGTTTGATGCATCCACACCTTTGGTGGGCACATTTTTCAGAGGTTTGTTTTACTATAAATCAGTCCACACTTCTAGTTCAACAGGCACACATAGGGATGAAAATTGGGTGAAGGGATTTTTCCTATTGATGCCACATGAGGAGCAGGAGGCTCCCACATATTTCATTGATGAATTAATGGTTCAGCCATGTGGTATGAAAATTTCACCATTACCTTTCTATCTGTACATGAAACATCAGAGGCATCTATTTGATGTCTTCATCATGCATGGCTATGAATGGAAGTTCCACTTGAGTCAGTTTGGTGGAACAAGTAGCATAATGTTGAGGTATTGCACCAGAACAAAGATAGAAGATGAGGAATTCCATGTTTGGTGGGAGAGTTTAAAAAATATTCAGTTTGGCATGGGGAGAGATGAGCTCCCAGTATGGTGGTATGATTTTCATAACCTTATTTTTCTCCTCTACAATGATAAAATTTTGTTGTTTTTATTGATGGGTGGAAGGAGGAAGATAAAACCATGGGATCTAGGCATTCTTAGGAATGACAAAGTTCAAAAGAGGGCAGAAAAATTTGGGTCCTTACAGAGGAGGCAGTGGGATCTAGGAATTCTACTCAGTTACTTTAACTGGGTTGGCAATTTTGCTAAAGGAAGTGGCATCAAAGAAATGACTATGATTAGAGTGGTGCAGCAAAAACATGGTGGACAAATCTGCAGCACTCTGTGATGCTTCTTCTTGAGGACAAGTAGATTTGGGAGGGGAGGACTATCATGTCCCCTCAAAGTGGCCATTAAAGTGTTGACCATACTGGACTCCTAGGAGGGGCTCAATTTGGCATTAATCATGATCCCTAGGGAAATTTTGTAATAATTAATTAAGTAAGGCATGTATCTAAGTTTTATTTTCCATTTTAATTATTATTGCTAACTAATGAGGTGTAAATAAGCTTCCTAGTCAAGTGGGGCGCATTGGGCAAGTCTACTAGCCAAGGAAGGAAAGAGGAAACACTATGACAAAAGCTGTCATAGGAAACAAAGAGGAAAGTACCAAAAAGCAGATAAAAAATTAGTCAGGGATAAAGCAGGAAAGTTTTTAAAAGGAGGGCATAGTTGCCTCTTATGGAACTGAGAAAATTAGTCAGAGAAAAGCAGGAAAGTTTTCAAAGGAAAGAACAGTTTCCTCAGGAGTCTAGAAAAGCAAAAAAGGTGTCATAACTCAAAAGAAGCAACTTTTGACTTAGAGAGGGTGCAGTTTCTAATTATGAAGGAGGAATTGAACTTAGAAATAATTCCACATGGTCCTAATTTCTAAATTCCCCAAAGGAGGCACCTATGTGGCTAGGGTTAGGGTTTGTTGAGGGTTGACTTGCTCTCACAGGTCACCTTGGATCCTCACCTGCTAAGAAGGTCACTCAACACTCTATTAAAGGTGTATTTGACCCCATTGATTCAGTTTTTTGATGATTTGACATTGTGGTTATGCTATGTGAGCATACTTTCTCAGTGTTGTGCCTCAGACCATTGGGTGATGATCCCCAAATCCCTCCTCCCTTCTCCTCCATCTCCCTTTCTATCTATTGCAGGTTTATGGAGCACTAATGTCAGCCATTGAAGCTTATTCCAGAATTTATTACAGCCTCCATCAAGTTCAGGTCGAGCTCCAGTGAAGCCCATGCTTCACCTATGCTCACAGCCCCTTGCTGGTCAAGATTCGGGCCTCCTGCCCCTTAATTTTGGAAGCATATTTGTAATGGTCAGTCAATACTGTAATTCCAGTTCTGTAGTTTCATAAGTTTCTAAACATTACATTTATCAGGTCGATATGTCTCAGACCTTGAAGGATATTATCTCAGTTCCATTAAAAGACTATATTTTATCAGTGTATGGGGGAATTGAGTAAATATGTGTGTTGTAATGAATATTTCATGATGGGGAAGGGATTCAAATAAATATTCATGTTCAGAGAGTTCATAATTATCTCTTTTATAAATCTCAAGTTTCACAAAATTTGATTTAAGATGATTTAATAGTTCTTTTAAGACCCTAGCTAGATTACTAGTTTCTAATAACTAGTTTTACTGAAATTGATGCAAAATAGGTTCTGTTAACCCAAATTGAGCTCTGTTAGTTTCTATAGATCAGTAACAGACCCTCCTTCCCATATCAGTATCTATATTCATTTTTGGTTTCGGTTGTACCACCCATTTTCATCCTCCTCTGCGCAAGTTCTCTCTTGACCAAAATAGCCAGAAATCCCCAAATTCACCCAAAACACCTATAACCTTCCAGAAATTAAGTAAAATATATAAATGCATTTTATATAATAAATTAAGGCTGTTACAAACCTCTGTAATTATTCTAAAGCCTCTGGTTGAAGAAGGCGAAACTACTCTCCTTAGTTGCACGGTTTGGCTGCCCAGAAGCGTGGTAGTAGGTTTCCGCGGTGTGGATTCTGAAACCTAAATGGAACCAGATCTAAATGTGTTAGGGGAGAGGAAACTCAATTTATGACATCCCTTTGCTTACTGCTCACTGATCACTCTTGTCCTATGCAAAATCTTCCTGAAGAAACCATTGTTTTGCCAATCCGAGAAGGTTCTGTGTGGACCCCTTAAACTTCAGAAATATTTAAGAAAAAAATTACAGAATTAGAGTTTCAGGTCTGTACACCAGACTTGGAACATTACAAAGACATACCCATGCACCTATGGACTGAAGCAGCTAGAACCACAGTATATGTTCAGAACATAATTGTTCATAGTTCTCTTGGGAACACAACTCTAGAAGAGATGTTTATCGGGGAGAATCTTGAAGTCAACCACCTAGATATTTTTGGTTGTCCTGTGTTTATACATGTTCCCAAGGAGAAAATAAAAAAAATGGACCCTTCCAAAAAGAAAGGAATATTTGTTGGATACATATATCAATAAGAAGATTATAGATTATACATTCCAAGTCATCACTAGATCGAGACCAGAAGAGATGTTATATATGATGAAGATGCAAATTTCAGTAAGTCCTGAAAGAATCATACCGATGAAGATCAAGAAGAAGAACATGAAGCTCCTAGAATTGAAGAAACTTATAGAATTATAGTTTGTAACGTCGAAGAATAACAAATACTAGAATACCATGATATGGAATATCCTCAAACGCCTATGGAGATACCTCAAGAGATGATCTCATAGAAAAGAAAAATAACTTGGGATCGTTATGTTATTAAAGGTGTAGAAAAATATGGAGCTCTAGAACAAAGCAAGAGACTATGGACCCACTCCAAATATGTGGCCTTGATGTGTAATATTGTTGACGCAAAACCTACATGTTTAAAGAGGCTACAAAGAACACGGAATGGATGGATCCAATGCTCGAAGAATACCAATCGATCATAAAGAATAATTTTTGGGATATAGTACCAAGACCAAGAGAGAAGCTAGTTGTTGTTTCTTCAAAATGGATGTTAAAGACAAAACGCTCGAAAATTGTAGTATTGATAAGTACAAGGAAATATTTGTAGCTCGAGGATTATCAAAGAAAGAAGGAATTGATTATGAAGAAACTTTTGCACCAATAGCAAGATATACCTCAATCAAAACTATTCTTTCCTTGGAAGCCAAGATGAAATGGAGGATACACCAAATGGATGTAAAGATGCCATTTCTAAATGGTGTGATATAAGAAGAAGTATACATTGAAAAACCTCAAATTTTAGAAACCCATGACATAAACTCACATGTATGCAGATTAAAGATTAAAGAACTATATTGGTTAAAGCAAGCACTTAGAGTGTAGTGTGGAAGAATTGGTGGATTTCTGATGAGCTTGGGATTTACCAAGAGTAAAGCATATTCCAACCTATGCTATAAGGTTTTCAATGAAGGTGTCATGATTATATTGCTATATGTTGATTATATATTCTTGACATGTGAAGAAAATCTTATTGATGAATACAAGAAGAAACTTACAGCATAATTCAAAATGAAAGATCTTTGCATAATTCACTATTTTCTCAGTCTTGAAGTATGGCAGTTCCCAAATCAGATTTTCCTAAACCAAAGAAAGTATGTTGTTGAAGTACTAAAGAGATTTGGGATGTTATATTTCAAATCTATGAACACTCCAATGGTGACCAACTTGAAGTTGTTGAATGATGATTCCTTAGATACGGTCAATGTTACATTATACCAACAAATTATTGGCTCTCTGTTGTACTTGACGAATACTCGACCAAATATATGTTTTTTTGTAAAGACATTGAGTCAGTATATGGTGGAGCCCCAACATGTTCACTTAGTTGCAACGAAACATCTGATGAAGTACCTTAAGGATA
>LPNX011205515.1:0-24621 GCA_001517045.1 Pseudotsuga menziesii | reverse complement strand
GAGAAGGTTCTTCTTCAATCCTAGCACAAACAATACTTCTTTCATTGTCAGAGACTTACCAGAGTCTAGCTTGTATGAAGATTCCCCACTACCTGTTATTGGATATTGGTAGTCATCTCCTAGTTTCACCTTGTGAGGTGATTCTTGTTCTGACAGTCTTACAAAGGATTCCTTGAATCCCGTCATATGTTTGGAAGCCCCACTGTCTATAAGCCAATCATCACTTCCATGAGTAATGTTACCTATGAGAGTTGATATTAGAACATATTCATCCTTGCTTGAAGAATCTTCATTTTC
This sequence comes from Pseudotsuga menziesii, assembly GCA_001517045.1. NCBI lineage: Eukaryota > Viridiplantae > Streptophyta > Pinopsida > Pinales > Pinaceae > Pseudotsuga > Pseudotsuga menziesii. The sequence continues at coordinate 24,324 of LPNX011205515.1, read as the reverse complement.
ATATCTGGATCTCTTTCTGGATGGTTCATCATCCTCTGCAGCATGAGCATGATGTCTTCTTTGGCCTTGACCAAGTTCTTCTTGTGAAAGGCTTCTAACCTCGTCTCCCTCTGAAAGTGGAACCTCTATACTCAGGTAGGTGTCCAATCCAGTTTCTTCAGAGAGATCAGATACTTCCAGGCTTGGAAGTTTTCAACTTCCCCAAGCTTGTCACCAAGCTGATGTGATATATCATATTGAAATGAGAACCTCAAATGGAAATAGCAAAGGATTAGATCTTACTGATTTGAGGTGTCTTTCCTTGTCCCGGGGTTCGCTGATCTAGGGTTTTTCACAGAAACCCTAATTTTTAAAACTTGGAATCTTTCAGATGTGATTGGATAAACAGATATATCTCTTCAAATGGAGCTGTCCAATGTACTCCTTTTCTGAAAACAGTGGAGGGAAGCTCCCGGAACAGGAAGCCCTAAGTTTCCAATTTCTTCTGCAGAAATGCCTGTTACTGTTTCTGTGATATATATGAAATTAATTCTCCTCTATGTCTGAAATTTCTCACTGAGGTAACCTCTCATGTTCCTAATCCAACATGGCAAGTTTCATTAGAATTGGTTTCACCATTTGGGATTTATGATCCTTTTCCCAAGGTGACCTGTTACAGGACTGTTCAAAACAGCGAAGTTGTACGGCATTCCATGTGTCACTGGTTCATCTTCTGAGTCTGATATTCATACCACCGAAAGTATAGTCCGTGCACTTTCTGTAACATCTTCAGGAATTCCATTTGGACCTATGTAGCTCAAGATATTGCAGAACTCCCCAGATGTCCTGTTCAGGGATGAATTCTGGAAGAGGCTGGAACCCTAACTTGGAGAGATCATATCTCCTAGAGTACAGTGAATCTGAGTCTGATTTTTGGACACAAGATTCATCAGGATTTTATATTCGGTCCCTGCAATTTTCAACTTCTGAAACTTCTCCAATCTTGGAATATAGTGACTGTACCAAAACATAGCATTTTTAGTATTTAGGGTTTCTCCTAGCTCAGGGTCAAACTAGGGTTTGACTTTCCTGGAGTTTTACCCAACCAAATTTCTTGATCCAGGTCTCTAAAATTTGGTTTTGATGAGCAGAATAACCCTATGCTGGTCTCACTCAAAAATTCATCTTCTATAGAAATCCCTAATTTCCGCATCGAAGACTGAAAATGCTCGGAATCAAATTCCGCTTCGACAGAAAGATGCGCCCTAAGGAGGAGAGTTGTTCCACCTTAATTTTCCTGAAAATATGTGGAGGAAGATCCATAAAATAGGAAGCCCTAGTTCCTGTAGCTTCACAATGTCTTCTTCTCAGGTTAGCTCTGATACCATGTTAGTTTTTCATCACATTTAAGCTAGCATTATGATCTTAGGATCTTTTCACTGAGAGAATAACAAGCACAGCAATAAAACACAAGCACATCACAAGAGACAAGAGACACAAAGAGTTTTCCTCGGGGAAACCATAAAGGATAAAACCCCACAACTTTTTCTAAGATAGAATCAACACCAAAACAGTAAGAGATCTCCCAAAATAGCAGTAGTCTTCTGTCTTCTGTCTAGTCCCAAAATTTCCTTCTCCAGTAGTGCGCCACACTTGGGAGAGCAAGTGATGTATTTCACAAGTGATAAATAGAGAGACTGTCACTCTCTATTTATATTCATCCGTTCACTTGAATTGCCTTTTCACACCTAGGCTCAACCTAATAATTACTACTCGAGCCTACACCTTAATTAGTGTATAATAACTCAAGTGCCCCGAAACTATGGGGACTTACCTAATGACTTGATATGACTTGATTACATTATTAATCCTCCCGATCGGAACATCGGGGCATGACCACATGACTCAAATACATAATAGAAACATCCCGGAATAAACATCGGGTTACAATACATAAGATACATAGAAGAATACATTCTGAAGTTACATATACATCAACACTGTACTCAGTTCCACATAGGATTGCTTCCTGCTAAACCAATAGATCACACTTGATCCCATACGAAAGAAACACCCTGAAGTGATATTCCTATCGATGGCACTTCCTGCCCAATCTGCATCAACATAACCCTCCAAGTTAATCTTCTAATTCACCTCGTACTTGAGCCCATAATAAATTATACCCCTCAGGTACCTCAGAATATGCTTTGCAGCAATCAATCGAACATTTCTCGGATCTGTCAAGAACTGGCTAAAGGTGTTCATAGCAAAGCAAATATCTAGTCTCGTGTTCGTCGGGTACATCAAGGACCCAATCATCTGACGATACATCATAGCATCAACCGACTCAAATGAAGTATCACTCAATAGCTTCAAGTTCGATGCCATAGGTGTGGCCATAGCCTTGCAATCCATCATCCCAAAACTCTTCAGGATCTCTACTACATACTTCCCTTGTCCGAGGGAGATTCCATCTGCATTCTGCCACACCTCCATACCTAGAAAATAATGCATCATACCTAAGTCCTTCATTTTGAACTTGGAAGAAAGCTTTCTCTTCATATCAGCAATCAACCCATCCATACCTTTCACAAATAGATCATCTACATACAGTAGAAGCATCACGGGGTTTCCATCTTCAACCTTGTAGTAAAGGTTGGAATCTGCTTTACTCTTGGTAAATCCCAAGCTAGATAGAAAGCTGTCAATTCTGTCGTACCATGTCCCGGGTTCCTATTTCAAATCGTACAGGGCTTTCTTCAATCTTCACACATGAGACTCCCTGTCATGTGTCTCAAACCCAAGTGGTTGTTCTACATACACTTCTTCTTCTACTGCACCATTCAAGAAAGCACTCTTGACATCCATTTGGTGTATCTTCCATTTCATTACTGCAGCCAAAGCAAGTACTAATCTGATTGAAGTGTATATGGCTATAGGAGCAAAGGTTTCTTCATAATCTATTCCTTCCTTCTGTGAGAAGCTATGAGCCACAAATCTTGCCTTATATTTCTCTATGCTACCATCCACAGCATGCTTGATCTTGTAGATCCATTTGGAAGTTACAACTGACTTCCCTTCTGGTCTTGGGACAACATCCCAAACATCGTTCTTCATTATTGATTGATATTCTTCGATCATCGTATCCTTCCATTATTTCTGTTCTACCGCTTCTTCATGATTGGAAGGTTCTTCTTTGATAAAGTCACATAGTAAGGCTACATATCTGGAGCAAGATATGGTTCTCTTTCTTTCTCTGTGATTCTCTTCTAGAGCCCCATATCTTTCCACACCTTGGATAATTTCATGTACCCAATAAGGTTTCCTCTTATGAGGATTCATTTCCTGAGGTGGATCTACAGGTCTTTGTGGTTCTTCAAATTCTCTATCTTCTTCTTGAATTTCTTCATTCATGGTTGTATCATGAATTCTGAGAGCTTCAAATTCTTCAGGTTCTTTAGCAGGTCTCTTTCTGGATTTGTTGTAAGCTATGTCTTCATCAAATGTTACATCCCTGCTAATGTCAATCTTCGTGTATCCTAGGAAGTATATTCTGTAAGCCTTCGAGCTTTCAGAGTATCCCACAAATATTCCCTTCTTTCCTGAAGGATATAGTTTTGTTCTCTTCTCTTTTGGAATGTGTATGTGTACTGGATAGACGAATATTCTGAGATTAAAAATTCTAGTTTCTTACCGGAGAAGACTTCTTCAGGAGTCTTGTTCTTGAGTACTCTGTGTGGAGTACAGTTCTGTACATACACCACTGTTCTAGCTGCTTCTGGCCATAGGTGCATAGGAAGATCCTGATCATGAATCATTTCTCTTGCAGCTTCCATGATGGTTCTATTCTTCCTTTCTGCAACCCCATTCTGTTTTGGATTGTAAGGAGTGGACAACTCCCTCTTAATCCCTGATTCTTTGCATAAGTCTTTGAATTCATTTGATGTGAATTCTCCATCGTTATCTGATCGAAAGGTCTTGATCTTCTTTTCTGTGTAGTTTTCGATCAAAGCTTTGAATTCCTTGAATTTGCTGAAAACTTCATATTTGTTCTTGATGAAGTAAATCCATGTCTTTCTAGAAAAGTCATCAATGAAAGAAACATAATATACATACTCGTTTAGTGAGCTTGATGACATTGGTATGCATACATCGGAGTGGATGATTTCCAAGATTCATTTTGCTTTGCTTTCGCTACTTGGAAATGTCTTCTTTGTATTCTTCCCCTTTGCACATCCTTTGTAGACCCCTTCATGTTTTGCTTGAATTTCTGGAAGACCTTCAATAGATTTTCTTGCAAGTGGTAGTGCTCTGTAATGCACATGTGCAAAAATTTTATGCCATAGTTCATTTGGCTCTACTGTGTCATGGACCATAGCTTGTTCTGGATGGCCCTTCAACTTGTATAAACCTCCTTCTTGTTCTCCAATCACTATTGCATCGTTAATAGTCTTTCCTCTTGGCCACATGATGACTTGACCATATATGAATGTAACCCTTATGCCTTTTGCATCCAGTGCCAATATGGATAGAATATTCTTCTTTAATCTTGGTACAAATAGAAAATCCTTCATTTTCATAGACTTTCCAGAGTCTAGCTTGTAGGAAGATTCACCGCTACCTTTTATAGGATATTGGTAGTCATCCCCAAGTTTCACCTTATGAGGTGAATTATGTTCAGATAGTTTCTCAAAGGATTCTTTGAAACCTATCATGTGTTTGGAATCCCCACTATCAATAAGCCAATCTTTGCTTCCATGAGTGACAGTTCCCGTGAGAGCGGAGATCTTAACATATTCATCTTCACTTGAAGAGTCTTCACTTTCTTGTTTTACTCTCTTCCTAGGAGGATTATCATTTTCAGCAATGTGAGTATGATGTCTTCTTTTGGAGTTCTTCTTCTTCTTGGATCCATTCTTATTCTTGGGACAATTTTTAGAAAAGTGTCCTATTTCATCACATGTATAACATCTGAGTTTGGATGGATCCCTTCTCATAAATTTATTTTTCTGATGAGAATGCTTACCTTGGTGATGATGATTTTCCCTTCTTCCTTTCTTGGAGTGTACTATGAGAGCTTGATCTTCACTTCCCATCTTCTCTTCTCAAGCAGCTATCTGAGCTTCTTCTTGAGAACATTCTTCCCACAGTTTGTTGAACTTGACCAAATTCTTTTTAGCATAGATTCCTTGGATGAAAGAATCCCATGACCTAGGGAGGCCATTCAATGTTGTCATCACAATTTTTGCATTCTCTACTTCTTCATATACAGCTTCTAGTTGTTCTTTGATCTGGGAGACCCTTGTGAAGTATGACTGGATGGTCTCCTCATTCTGGATCTTGACATTCTTCAACTAGTTCCTTAGAGTCATCTTCTGATTGATGCTCTTCCCTTCAAACAATTTGGTTAGGGCATCAAACATGGCTTTGGGTGTCTTGAGGGAGGACACTTGTGGAATGAGGCGATCCTTGATAGAACCAACAATGATCCTCTTTTCCATATCCAACTTATTCTTATGTAAGGCCTTGGCATCATCTCCTTCTGGAACTGGAACCTCCTCATGGATATAGGACTCTAACTCATTTTCTTCCAGGACCAGGGAGATCCTATACTTCCAAGCTCGGAAGTTATCAGCTCCCTCAAGCTTTTCATTAAGCTTGGTATGATGAGACATCTTAAATGAGAACCTCAAATGGAAATACAAAATATTTAGATCTTACCAGGTCAAGATGTCGGATATGGATTTGAAGCTGAAATTCTGCAGTACTGGTTCAGGAGCATATTATGGTTTTTCTTTTCTGGAGTTCTATTCAACCAAATGCTTTGAAATTGATCCTGAACTTTGATTTTGGGGAGGAGATCAATCTAGGCCTGGGCTCACTGAAAATTTCCTCTTCTGTGAAAATCCCTAATTTTTGGTAGTAGTGTTAGGTCAAAAACTGAAAAACCTCAAAATTGGATTCTTCTTCGACAGAAAGATGTGACCTAGGGAGGAGAGTTATTCCACCTTATTTTTTCTGAAAATCTATTGAGAGAGATCCACAAAATAGGAATCCCTAGTTCCCGCAGCTGCATAGTGTCTTGTTCTTGGGTTAGCTCTGATACCATGTTAGTTTTTACAACATTAAGCTAGCATATCATTAGGATATTTAACTGAGAGAACAACAAGCACATCAATCAAACACAAGAGACAATGAACATAGTGTTTTTCCTCGGGGAAACCATAAATGGAGAAAACCCTCCAACTTCCTTAGAGATAGAATTAGCACCAAAGAGAAACCCAAAAACAGTAAGACAATATCCCAACAATAGCAAGCTCTTTCCTTGAGCCCCTGTGTCTTTCTCTTCCTCAACTATGCGCTACACTTGAGTGTGTATGATTTGTGTGCTAAATAGAGAGTCCAAATCTCTATTTATACTAATCCTGACATGACTAAAACCCTACTAGGGCCGACCTCTCTAGGAGAGTCTAATAACCCTACCCTGAAACTGTGGGGACTTTAGCCCTTAGACAATAGGAGGGTTACCCATAATGACTTGACATGACTTGTTTACATTATTGATTCTCCCGATCGGAACATCGGGGCATGACATGACATAAGAACATCCTGGAATAAACATCGGGTTACAATAGATAAGAAATACAATTGAATACATTCCAAAGTTACAATTACATTAACAAAAAGCAGAGCGAAGGAAAGGAGCATTTGGGCCAATGTAGGAAGGAGTTGCAGGCAGAGTCCAAAGTGTTGAATCTGAAGATGGATTCCATTCTGCATGGTCTTGGCATTCAGGTTCCCTCGGCTTAGAATCCTCCAGTGGGTAGCAGCCACCATGGTTTCATTTTAGACCTTCCTTATATTATTCTTTAGTGGGTCTGAGTTTTAGGGATGTCGATGTTTCCAAGGTCTTTGTGTTTTCAGCATGTTAAGTGTTTTTATGTATGTAAACAAGGACTATGTAACAACGGTATGTTGAGTGTCAAGTTGTGTTTTATAGTAAGGTTAGTAAAGGAATGGGTATGAATTTTATAGTGAGTAGAATGATGAGGTTATGTTCTGGAAAAGTCAGTCTTATTTTGATGTATTATGGAGAGAGTGTCGGGTAAATGTTGTTCATGACAAGGAGATGGATTGTTTTGCTATGTTGTAATTTGAGCCTTTATATGTAATGAAAAAACCCTTAAAAATAAAAATAAATTAAATATAGTCTAACTGATAATGTTTCTTTTTAACTTTAATTTTAAATAATTTTAAATAAATAAAATAATTTAATTTAGACAAAATAAATTAACTCAAACCTAAAATTGGTTACAATTAATTCAAGGGATTGCATAGGGCCACAAGTCCTCTCCTCATCCCTAACTTCATAAATGAAATATTAAAAATAAATAAATACAAGTTTGGGGTTAAATCCCCCCTACGTTTAATCTTTCTTGTCCAATACTTTTCAAGAGGCAAGCACTGCAACTCGAAGTGCTCGGATCCACTACTCTGCAACTCAAACTACCCATCACCATGCTCGACTCCACTACCCTGTAACTCGACCTACTCATCACCATCACTCTAGGATTTAATTTTTTAACCAATGTTCCTTCTCTAATTTCTTGGTTAGGGTTTTTCTGGATATATCTCACTTTTTCTATATTTGTGTTTTTAGGGTTTTGCAAGAAATGGATTAGCCTCCCTCCCCGTGCACACGATTTCAAACTGCATAAATTTTGTGGTGACTCTCCCCTTCTCTTTTTTTGTGGGCTTATGTTTTCTTGAGTGGTGGTGAGTAGGATGACCATGGTAGCCAAGTTGGCCCATGCAGTTATGGTTTTTGATCCAATGAAGCTCCCTATAGTGTTCTTCCAATTTTTTCTATATTTGTTTGTTTAGGGTTTTGCAGGAAGTGGCTCAGGCTCCCTCCCATTGCACTGGGTTTAGAACCACATAAATTTTGTAGTGTCTCTCCCCTTATCTTCTTTTATGGGCTACTAGGATAGCCAGGGCCATCAGGCCATCCCATGCATCCATGGTTTTCGATGCAGTGAAGTTCTAGTGAAGAAATGTGAAGTATCTAAACATTGGTAACTTTGGGAGTGTTTTGTGTAGCAAAATCCCAAACGTGATTCCTTGCAATTGGAATTTGGGTGTTCCAAGGGGACATTTGAACAACTTAAGCAATGCAATGTGGGTGGATTAGATGAGCTTACTAAGAGGATGCCTAGAAATTGGCATGTAGCCTCGATGCTCGACCATTGATGTGTTGTGCAACCTATTCGCTGCTCAAAACTAATACCTCCTCTGCACCAATTTAGTATTTGTTGCACCGAAGAGGTTCATTATACATCCTAGATGGGGAGACATGTGCAAATTATTCCTTGCTCATCCTAGATTTGACACACTTTACTATTGATATTGGGAGAGTAATAAGTCTCATTTTCTCAATTGTAAGGATCATTTTCTTTGAATTCACATTAATTCCTAATATTTTATTCATTTGGTTTTGTAGGTGGAATGGAGCGTAGATCTATGGTGAAACTCAGCAATGCAATATGTTTCTAAAATATTTTTTTGTAGAAATATTTATGTCTAAATTACCCTCTAACATGTCTCCATGTAGAAGGATTTCTCAAATCATAAGTATTGTTCTATTTTTAAATATATATATCTACTAATTTCTGTTGTTATTCATCGTTAGCACAAAGTCACTATTGTGGACTAACAAGAAATGTTGCAACCGTTGTAGAAATGAATGACTCACTATCAAATTACTTATCTGAATTGCTAATGAATGGATCCAATCATTCTAGAGATATAACCTCATGTCTAAAATTGCATGGGTCACATGCCAATAACTAGCCTAATCAACAACAATCAACATTAACAAGTAGACCTTAATCCATATTCATTGGATCTATAACACTTCTTTGTTTGTTTTTACTTTGTAGAGTTTTATACACCATACCTCATTTTGACACGTTTTTGTGTTATGCTTTTACCAAGTTTCAAACCTTGGATATCTTTTGATATCTTGTTATTTTGTTTCTACTTTCTTTTATTTATATGATGTATTTTTTCTACTTTTTTGTAGCACTAAGGTACTAAAGAGAGTAGGAAAATGTGGTTCAAGTTAACTAGTCGGGTTCATTACATCAATAGGTGCAATACTTCTTATATTTTGCAGGGGAATAGGACTTTCTTGAGAGGATTGACAAGATTTATGAGAGGGATACAAATGTATAGTTTAGATTTAATTTGTAGTCATCATAAAGGCTAATTAATGCCTAAATAACCAGTTTGATAGGTGTTATAAACAACATATAACCCAATTGACAGGTGTGGTGAGTTGGAGTTCGTGGAGATGCAGTTCTATAGTTCAAAAACCAATTTTCTGTTATTATTCATCGTTAGCGCAAAGTCACTATTGTGTACTAACAAGAAATGTTGCAACCGTTGTAGAAATGAACGACTCACTATCAAATTCCTGATCTGAATTGCTAATGAATGATCCAATCATTCTAGAGATATAACCTCATGTCTAAAATTTCATGGGTCACATGCCAATAACTAGCATAATCAACAACAATTGACATTAACAAGTAGACCTTAATCCATATTCATTGGATCTATAACACTTCTTTGTTTGTTTTTACTTTATAGAGTTTTATACACCATACCTCATTTTCACACGTTTTTGTGTTATGCTTTTACCGAGTTTTGAACCCTGGATATCTTTTGATATCTTGTTATTTTGTTTCTACTTTATTTTATTTATATGATGTATTTTTTCTACTTTTTTGTAGCACTAAGGTACTAAAGAGAGTAGGAAAACGTGGTTCAAGTTAACTAGTCGGGTTCATTACACCGATAGGCGCAATACTTCTTATATTTTTTTCGGGGGGGAATAGGACTTTCTTGAGAGGATTGATGAGAGGGATAAAAATGTATAGTTTATATTTAATTTGTAGTCATCATAAAGGATAATTAATGCATAAATAACCAGTTTGATAGGTGTAATAAACAACATATAACCCAATTGACAGGTGTGGCGAGTTGGAGTTCGTGGAAATGCAGTTCTATAGTTCAGAAACAATCTTTTAGTTAGTTACAGGCGGTGGGAAGTTGGATGCAGGTGGTAATGAGAGGTAATATATTATTGAGTTGGGAACACCAAGATGTTTCCCACAATTTCACGAAGAAGACTCAGAAGACTCGAACACTGAATTACAATAATCAATCCTGCACCGAATTACGACTATCAATCCTGCAGGTATGCCAAACTCAACTAGACTAAACTAGACTGAAAAATTTGAACGTGCCATTTTTTACTTTATGCAGATTTACACTACAGGTCATCCTACACGGAGAGGAGTTGAACGAAGACTGCGATTTACACTACAAGTATGTTATGCTAAATGTTTTACTACCATCTTAGGAAAAAACTTAATGTATTATCCATTACGACTAGCACTAACTACTTTTTAGTACAGTAACACTAGCAGTATCTGCAGAATTATAAACTGAGAGTGCAAGATTATAAACTAAGAGTCAGACGAAGCATGATAACCAACAATGAACTGAAATAGGGTTGAAACATAAATTCAAACGATAAAATGAACAAATATGAAGCATAATAACCCAAAATAAACTGAGCCAAGCTGAGGCCTGAGCATTAGGTTTATGGCAACAGAGTACTTTAAATTTTTATAGGAAACCACTTTCTAGACTATTGTAGTATAAAAATAAATAAACCATAGGTTTCGATTATCGGTTGTAAAGGAACATTTAGACTGTAAAACTGGACTGTAAAACTACAAAATTTCCAAACCTTGTGAGGTATCCAAGCGCTTTGAAACTTAGACCAAAACAAATTTACCGAATGCAGCTGTGGCATAACGACTAAAGAACATGGAAGAATAAGACATAATTGATAATCACAGACTGATTAGACGACCATGAAAAGATGCAATGCATCTCTTCAAGAAACAGAATAGACAAAGAGTCGTAGGATTAAACATTAACTTACCTGGTAAATTGAATTCCATTTTCCTTGGCGGCCTTTCCTGTTAAATCGAACAACATTTAAATCAAGGCTAAAGGTTAGCAATAAAACAAAAATTTGATGTAGATAAGAAGATGACAGGTTAGTTAAATGAATGTCGGGTATACTTGATAAACAGATGCGAGGCGGTCTTTGAACATGAAAGAACTCTATCTGAATAAGATATTCGGATGGGAAGGATTCCCAACCTTATGGATAATATAAGAGAAGTGATGGACATAATATGCATGTTGCACAGTTCCAGATTTCTTTGCAAAGCACTCAAGCTTTTCAATGGTTGCATATTTCTTGGCAAAGCACTCAATATTTTCCATGGAATACATGAGCCAAGTCTTCAGGCAACCCTGAAACTTTCCCATAACATAATGAGGCTTCGGCCAACCCTGCAACTTTGGCATAAGAGAGAGAGTCTTATGCCACACTTGTGAATTTTCCATAACAGAACAAGTCTTTGGCCAACCTTGTAACTTTTCTATACTAAGAATAATGTAGCTCCATCCGAACAAATGGGTCGTTTAGCATGTCATACTCCATCCAAGTGTTGGTTGAACACTGGAACTTATCCATGTGCCTGTTGATGCAGGAGCATCATGGCATGCCAGTAATGTGATTATTTGGTCACATGTTGTGGCATATTTTGTTCTTTTTCTAAGTCATAGTTGGTTAACACCTGTAGGATTGATTGCTCATCATGACTCCCTGCGTGGAGATCAAGCACAGTAGGTTTGTTTGGTTTGGACAAAGACATTTTCATCATGCTTTGTTTCTATTTTTTTTCAGTTGCGCGATCACTCGGGTTGTAGGAGGTTACAGTTTAGGTTAAATAGATAGCTTAGGGAAGGGAGAAGGGTTCTTCTCTTTAGTATTACAATTTCAAGTTGCAGAGAGGCAAACAAATCTATGTCTGATTTTGATTGTAAATATTTTAATAGATTGAAGAAGAGAGTTGACTGTGTGTTAGTGTGTTTTCTTAATATAAGATTAACTATGTGTTTACAGAGTATTTAGCCTAGTTGCATTTATTGTTTTGAACTATGAATCTGTGAAGGGCCAACTTTGGTGATTTCCTGAACATCTGTGTATTTCTGTAAATTGATTCATGCAAGAAATTGTTGTTGGAATAGTTGGGATAGTTCGTAAATGCATGCATAGAAGAGTTAGGTTAATTAATTCTAGAGATTGCAGGATGGATTGATTGATCCCATGATCAATCGGTGCAACGCGTATATTTTCTTCCTTAACCAGTTTTTGTAGAAAATGAATGGTGGGGATTGAGTCAACAGGTGAATATCAGACGATCTAGGAAATATATGCAACGAAAGTTATGGGGGTGATAACAGATATACAAAGATATGTGAGATCTGCATAAAAAAGTAAATCGACGGTCGGGGAGAAGGCCGCAAAGATCTGACAGTTGAAAATATTGCGAAGGAAAAGTTGTGGAAGTAAAGTTGCAAGGGAGAAACTTTGGAGATTTGACATCCCGCATCCCACATCCTGAAACCCACTTGCGAAAACTCTATTGCAGAAACAGACTTGCGGGGAGGCAATTTAGCACAGAATTTAGCTGAGGGCTAAATTTGGCATTCCTGCTAAGTGTAGGAGCCACCAGATCCTGGAGGTGCTGGTTGGGTTGGTTTTGGTTGATCTGACCCTGCACCACCTATTATCTACCTCCGTCTAAACAAATTTTTCCTTTACCATGGCATACGCGAGATGAGTCTTTACCATGCAATACGTCGGCCAAGTGTTGGGTGAACACTGTAACTTAGCCATGTGGTGTTTATTTAGCTCCATCTGAACAAATGTGTCCTTTACCATGGAATACATGACATGAGTCTTTGGCCAACACTCTAATTTATCCATGTGGTGGTTATATCTGTCGAACACTTTCGGACTTGATTCGTTATATAAAGTCATTAAATTCACTTTTTCATATGCTTTGCCTACTATGGGATACATGAGACAAGTGTTTTCCCAACAATGTAATTTACCCATGTTTCTAGTCTAGTTGTCCAACACTTTCAGACTTGATTTGTTATATAAAGTAATTAAAATCACATTGTCATATCCTTTCCTTACCATGGCATACGCGAGAAGTGGGTTGGGATAGTAATGTAATTTATCCATGTGGTTGTTCCAGGTGTCCAACACTTTTGGACTTGATTCGATATATAAATTAACTATCTTAACAAAAATATAGTTGGAAACCATGGTACACATGTCAAATTATTTTTCTTTAGTTGTGTTGGAATCCATGGTAGTCAATATCTTCCTCCACGTTGGAGTAGTTATGAAGTTTTCCCTTACTTTGGAGAAACCACCTGCATGGGAAAATAGGAGTTAGCAATAATGCTAAGTAAGTTTAGTAGCTTAAACCAACAAATATTTACCAACTCTGTGATGATGAATTGGTTGGGCATAACTTCCAATTTTGCATTAATTTTTTTTTTACCGAGGATTTAAGTTCTCATACTTTTCGTATTTATACTTCGTAACTTTAAAATATGTTTACAATAAGGAATTCTTAATAATATTTTGATGACCAGATTGACATGATTCATGAAATTGAAACATATGTATAGTTGTCATATGTGTTAACCCTAACTAATTTCAAATAATCTATTAAGTGTATAGTCATCATATATGTTAACCCTAACTGATATAGTATATTAGCTTCTCCTATATCATGCATCCTAATATAGTATATCACTTTTGGAGTTCACTTGATAAGTGTTGCAATGCGACAAAACCATTAAGGAATTTATCATTTATACTTAAACCCTTCTGCGACATTCCAAATATCAATGTCAAACTTAACCCTTAACATGTGTTTTAGTATTGTAATTGTAATATAAAAAATGAATTTTAATAGTTATCAAATATAGTTATGAATATTGATTTTGCATATATATTTAATATTCCTAACTATATATGAAATATAGTTAGGAATACTGATTTATGAAAAAATAATTAAAATAACAATATTGAAATGCATTAATGAACGCATCCATCATGCATCCTAACCATGGAGAAATGTCTCAATCTAGCTTAAAAGTGTTTGAATGTTGTAATCGAACATATCACTCGATAAATGTAGCAATGCGACACTTATATTAAGTAACTACATTAATAATTTTAACAAGCTAAGTAATTATATTAACAAACTAACTACATTTAAAGACATAAATATCTATAAAGACATTTAAAATATACAAATATTTGAATGATTTAGTTTAACTCTTTTCAATATATCTAATTATAAAATAGAAATAAGAAAACATAGTTAGGTTAATAGTTATGAATATTTTTCATATCAATGAATGAAAAATCAATATTCCTAATATATATGAAATATAGTTTGAAATATAAAATATATTGAATCGAACATATCGCTGCACAAATACAGCAATGCGGCATTTCTCTTTAGAATATTTTTATGCAAACTGAAAACAAATCATTCTAGTATTTATATATCTTAAATGTCTTTAATTAGTATACATATACATATTTACTATTGAATGATTCTTATATATATATATTAAAAATGATAATTCTATATCTTAATTATTTTGTGTCTTAAATATTGAAATATTGAAATGCATTAACAAACGCATCCATCATGCATCCTAAGCATGGAGAAATGTCCCAATCTAACTTAAAAGTGTTTGAATGCTGTAATCGAACATATCACTGGATAAATGTAGCAAACAAACTAAGTAATTGAGCTGAGAGGCTCTCTACAACCCAGTATGGGGGAGATCTTGTAACGTTACGTAATGGGGGAGATCTTGTAACATTACGTAACGTTATGTAACGTTACGTAACGTTATTTTTATTAATAAAAAAATAGATTTTTTAATTATAAAACAAAATAAATGTCGGCCAGAAAAACAACCTAATACGGGGGAGATGTTGTAATCTTCCTACCTAACAAAACAATAAAAAAGTAAAAAATAACAAAACAATAAAAAATTAAAAATTTAATTATCCCCCCAAAAAATGTGGATCATAAAAAAAACACAATATGGGGGAGATGTTATAATGTTCCTACATAACAAAATAATAAAAAAATAAAAATTGAATTATTTGCAAAAAAGCGTTGTCCTTTTAAACAACCCATGGTTTTATTGTATATGGTTTAGGAGGACCGTGCACATGGTTTTAAAACCATGTGCAAGGCCTCCTAAAAAAACCCATGGTTTAGGAGGGCCTTGCAAATAGTTTTAAGACCATGTGCAAGGCCTCCTAAACAACCCATGGTTTTAGGAGGGCCTTGCATATGGTTGTAAAACCATTTATGGGGAGATGTTGTAATGTTCATTCATAACAAAATAAAAAATAATATTAAATATTATATGTTGGCCATAAATAATATTAAATATTAATAATAAATATATTATATGTTGACCTTAAATAAAAAGATGTCTCTTTTGGTTTGAATCAAATCAATGGTAGGACACACCAAAGTTGATAGCTCATTGAGTGTAATACTTAAGAAGAGGTTTGCACCTAGAGAGATTTGATCCCTCTCGGCTCTTGATAGAGCCTACGATTTGGATCTAGGCTGGTTATATTAACAAAGTAACTACATTTTATATATATATATATATAGTTTCTAATAGTAAATATGTATATATTTATTAATTTACTACTATATATGAAATATAGTTTCAAACATGAAATATATCACAAATATAGTAATGCGACATTTATATTAAATAACTACATTAAGAAATTTTACAAACTTATTAACTATATTATTACTGCGACATTTATATGAAGTAACTACATTAACTATTTTAACAAACTAACTACATTTTTTTAAAATATAATTATATATATATATGAATGAGAATAATTCAATAGTAAATATATATATATAATCATTAAAGACATTTAAGGTATAGAAATATTCTAATGATTTGTTTAAATTTACTAAAAATATTCGAGAGAGAGTGAAGAAAGGTTTAGTTACAATTTTAATTTTTTTATTTTCCCATTTTCAATTTATCTAACTATTAGTGTAGTTAGTTTGTTAGGTAATTTATAAAACATGCTAATAATGTATAGTTAGATAATACAATGTAAAAATTGAATTGGTTTTCCACTTTTTCAAATGATGAAAAAACAGTTTTCCATTTTTTGAAATGATGAAAAAAACAATTTCTTTTTATTATACAAAAAAAATGTTCGTAGACAAAATTGATGAAGTGTAACCAAGGATTCCACGTGACTGAACTATAGGGAACCAATGAAACCCTAGAAATTTAAATAGTTTTATAACAACTGAAATCTGATATTAAGGAACTACATTAATAATTTTAACAAACTAAGTAATTATATTAACAAACTAACTACATTTTGTAAAAATATAGTAAATAAATGTATATATACTAATTAAATACATTTAAAAATATTCCTAACTATTAACCTAACTACATTTTCTTATTTTTGTTTTATAATTAGATATATTGAAAAGAGTTGAAACTAAATTATTAAAATATTTTTCATATCAATGAAAAATCAATATTCCTAACTATATATGAAATATAGTTTGGAATATGAAATATATTTAATCGAACATATCAGTGCACAAATGTAGCAGTGCGACATTTATATTAAGTAACTACATTAATATATTTAACAAACTTATTAACTATATTATTAATGTGACCTTTATATTAAGTAACTACATTAACTATTTTAACAAACTAAGTAACTATGTTAACAAACTGTCTATTTTTAATATTCTTAATTATATATTTTTTAAATATAATTAATTATATATAGTTAGATAATACAATGTAAAAATTACCTAAACAAATATAGTTAAATAATACAATGTAAAAATTACCTAAACTAATTATATATAATTATATAATTAGATAATACAATGAAAAAATTACCTAAACTAATATAATACCAAAACTTTTTATTTTTAAATTATAATCCTATTTATTTTCATTGTAATTGTAATGTAATGGGTATGTCTTTTGAATGGTTGTGTCTTTTCATTAAAATATAGAAATAATTATTTGTACAAGTTTTCAAAACAAACATTCTAAAGAGAGTCAACAAAGGTTTATCATTGATTTCAAACATATATATTTGTATATATGAATGATTCAATAGTAAATATCTATATGTATACTAATAAAACACGTTTAATGTGGGGAAGACATTGACTACCATGGTTTTGAACTCAACTGTAGGAAATGCATTTGACAATGTTAATTTAATTACTTTATATAACGAATCAAGTCCAAAAGTGTTGGACAGCTGGAAAGCGCAAAAATTATCATGCTTAAGCTATGCTAAACTTAATAACTTAATAATCAGCTATGCTAAACTTAAGAATCAAAGTAACCAAAATACATATCTATGATACCAAGTATCATTTACATTTGTCATCATATGAACATCTAAAGACCACGGCAGAGGAGGGTGCCATAAGTCATGACCAAGATGGTGACCAAAACCAGAAATCCCAAACTCTCAATAAAGAGAACATCATCACAGTCCAAGGGAGTACAATACCAGTCCTAAAAGCTTATTGAAGGAGACTCAAAGAGGTGAAAGTTCCCCTGACTAATACACAATACTCTAGAGGAATCCATAAATAGCTCATAGATGAGTTGTGATAAAGAAACATCCTCCATACGAGTTACACATCCTTTTTGAAGAACATGATAGATTTTTTCCCCATGGACTCACCATCCAAAAATATCGTATAAGGGTGATTCCATGAAGGTGGGTAACACTTTTTGGCCAAATTTGGCGATGAAGACCTGATTTTTTACTCATGTGCTAGATAGAAGCCCTCGAACCGCATATATGCCATGTGAATTTTGACTTGCAGTAAAAAAACAAATTGTAGAATATTATGTTTCCTTCCCAACTATATTTTTTTTTAAATATTCCGATGTCATTTAATGTTTGAAATTTTGCATTTAATGAACTGTGTGACCTTTAAAATTTGAAGAAGTTAATAAGTGGCTCGTGTCCATCCCCAATAATTCAATCTTACATTAATAATTAAAAAATATATACGAGCATGATCTACACAAATGTATTGTGGTCTGCATATTTTTGTGTTAATTTATTTCGCAATATACAATTATTTATTATTTTTCAAAAGTGACCACATCTGATTTCATCATCATTTTATACACATGAGTGTCCATCCCAGTTTTTTTTTCACTATTTTAAAAAATTGAAAAACAAAAAATACCCTTTTGAAGACGACACGTTGATGTGTGGGCTGTATATTTTTCCGAAATTTTTGGATGTGTATTGTTTACCCTACGTATTTTTCTTTGAGCTGCTTCGAAGTTGTTGTTAGGTTTTCTAAGTGTAAGTTTTAGAACTAATTTAAAAAAAAACATATGAATGTCAAAATGCATGCATGATACCTCAATGGATAGAGGATTCAGTGATGAATCTATCGATATGAACTCCGCTCAATTGTGTGCCATGAATGGCAACGTTTACACCCCTAGAAGACACATAAAAACATTGATTTTCCTGTAAGAGGGATGAATTTATGTTTTTCAAGCCCTCAATCAAGCTATGGAGCTCGATCGAGGTTTTAAAATACCTCGATCGAGGTTTTAACCAAAGCTCGATCAAGGGTTTGTTAAACCCTCGATCGAGAAAATTATAAATAGCTCGATCGAGGTCTAGCTTTTGTTAAAAAATATTACGAAAGTGGTCAGGAATGAAGTTAAGCATTGATGGCATTAATGTCATTTCAACTACCTTCCTAACACCATTTCCCACCCGAATTCCTAAATAAATTCTATATAAACATAAGACATAAACATCTTACTAATTTTATCATTCACAATTGGCTAACCAATTTGAAACAATGCTTGTGTTTTAATGCAAATTTAGCATTGTGTATTGTGTATTGTGTTTACATATTGTTGTAGGTGTGAATTTGGATTTTTTTATCTTGATCACAATGGGAAGCAAAAAGCATCGAAGTAAAATATCTAGTAGGAATCAAATCGACACCGAAGAAATAAGAGAGAAAGATAGAGAAATAAAGAGGAAAAAAGAGCAATCTTGAGAGGAGAAGAAGTTGCAAATCAAGCTATGATGGGAGAGTCAAATGCCATTGCTAACAATATTGGTATTTAATCTAAAATTTATTCAATTTCATATTCATAAGTATAATTTTCTTTTCCTAGTGATATAGTTCATATAATTTCATTCATATTTTCATATAATTTCATATTGCATAATATATTTAATTTCATAGTGTTCTAGTTCATAATATATATGTGTGTGTGTGTGTGTGTGTGTTAAATTGTTTAAAATGTAAATATAATTTTGTAATTGTAATTTTGTAAATAATTCATGAACTTATATAAATTGTATGTGCATGTTTGAATTCATATATATGTATTCATAATTGTATGTAAATTGTATAATTTCATGTTCATATAATTTTATAAATTGCATATTCATATATTTAATTTCATAGTGAACTCTAGTTCATAATTTATATATATATGCATGTACATGTGTTAAATCAAGTTTAAAATTTATTATAATTTTGTAATTGTAATTTTGTAATTAATTCATAAAGTTATATGTATATTGTATGTGCATGTATGAATATATATGTATTTATAATTGTAATTAAATTGTATAATTTAGTAAATTTACATATTCATATAATTTTATAATTTCATATTGTATAATATAGACTCACATATATATAATTTTTATGTAAAAAATTACAAAGATTGTTCTCAATGGGAGTTGATTGCACTGGTCATCATCGATTTTAATATTCAATTTTAATTTCATATTCATGTATATGAACATTTTCATTGTGTTCAAATTAGAATTTTACATTACACTATGATAATGATGATAATTACATTACAATTACAATTACAATTACAAGATCACATTACAATTACAATTACAATTTTATAATTACATTAAATTACAATAATTACATTATTACATTACATTACAATAATTACATCATTACATTACATTACAATTTTACAATTACATTACAATTTTAATATTGATTTAATTTCATATTCATGTATATGAACATTTTCATAGTGTTCAAATTACAATTTTAGAAATTACATTACATAACATATTCAAGCAAAGAGGTAGATATAATATTAGACATGTATATAAGAGTATTTGTTGTACTCCAGTGTAGAAGGAGATGAATCTAAGTAGCCTTCATCATAAGGAAGAGAAAAAGATGACACAACTCTTCCATGTCAACATTCATATCATGAAGACCAAGGTTGACGCTCTATTGGATTCTACTTCACAATACAATCTCATAGAAGCACATTAATATGCATGGATGATTTAACAATGTTCTCAAAGAAACGCATAGACCATGTCAATAAGATACTGCATAGTTAATCTAAACAAAAATCAATTTCCTTATCTAACATATTAACTCTAGTAGAAGAAGATTGAAACACTTGTCAATATGTTGATCATTAGTCCGAAAATGTAATTTATCCTTCCATGTCTTGAATTTGTATCATAAATTTAGTAACATATTCTCCTTCCTTCATTTTCAATGTGTAGGACTAATTCCTAAGGTCATTCTTTTCAAAATTGCATGCTTTATATCAAGGAGACAATAAGAAGAGGAAGGAAATATAACAAAGGAGAATTCAATATGGACACCTTATTAATTATGAAATTATGTATCTACGGTAAGCATTTAAAAATAGGACAAATTAAGATATAAGAGGTCACCATTGATTATGACCTACAAGGTCAAGCAAGGAAAAACTTAGAACACTATTTTGAGTTGGTGTGGGTTTGCATGGGGCATATTTGGCCTAATTTATACAAGTAGATGGTTTATGTATATGGAAGAAAAGTTGGATGGCACTAGGAATCCCTTCTATGAATTATTCAACAACAATATATTCCCTCATTTTGCCACATACAATGTGTTCATTATTTGTTTCTGTAAGGAAGGCATGCTCGAAGACTTTAACTCTCAAGGTAGATCTTGGGTGCATTCTGAAAAATATATAAGAAAAAATGATTCTAATTGTATAAACTGATAAGATTTCAACATCCTAGTTGAAACCAAATAGACCTATGAGACTATAACATCAACCAAGTGAATCAAGGGTATTAATATAAACTTGAACATAATTGTACTCTAGTATATGATAATGATGATAATTACATTACAATTACAATTACAATCACATTACAATTACAATTACATTACAATTTTACAATCACAAATGACTAGGAATCATACTTAATAACCTAATTTACTTACTAACATCTGGATTGGGACATAAGTCTCATCCACAAAAACTGTGGGAAGTACTTGGGATTTTCCCTAAAAATCATTATGAGGAGTACCACAAGAACCCCGAAGTAGTTGGCCAATGAGAGGACCTGCCAAGCGAAAAGGGCAACGACCCCTACCGGATTGACTAGATTCCCACTTGTGAAGAAAACCAAAGAGCTATCGTTTGTGGCCAAGCGGTTAGCATTTTTACCTGTGCCGTGAAGTGAGGGGTACTGCCCCAATACTCAAGCCTAAGACAGCCTTGGTGGCCAAGTGACTACCTTTTAACCATTAAGAAGCTGATTTAAACCAGGGTCCATATTCATCTCCAGTTACTACTACAGCCACCATTGTTTACATTTATTTTTTAATTTGTTAACAAACAATGGCAATATGATAAACTTAAAATAAAATGTTATTCAAGCTTGTATAATTTATTTGCTAATTTTTTAACTAACAATGGCAATATGATAAACTTAAAATAAAATGTTATTCAAGCTTGTATAATTTATTTGCTAATTTTTTAACTAACAATGGCAATATGATAAGTAAAATAAAATGTTATTATTGAGATTGCATTTATTTGTATTTATTCTTGAGCTTGTAAATTTATTTTTGAGTTTGTATTTTTTTATTGCTAGATCATGGCCAGCCATCACAAGATCGTGCACCCTCTGATTTCTCAAGAGTAATTGTGAGCTTCAATGACGTTGGAATGGCTACTAATTGTTTAAGAGAGTTGGACGATGCCATTCAAGAAGATTTTGGGAACCCGACCCCTGATCAAACAATCAGAGAGCATGTTAGTAACATAATAAAGTTGTACTTTGAACAACAATCAGTGATTACACAAGCTCAAATCCTACATGGATTGAGAAAACACAAAAATTGAAACGTGCCACAAAGTTGTTGGGTTTTAAGGATGTTAAAAATAAAAATGCATGTGAGAATGTAACAAAAAATGTAACAATTGCACTATCTGCATTTGGAAAGTTAAGAAAAAATTATATCAGCACTACTCGTAGGGAAATTACAACTGCTATTGTGGCATGAAGCACCTCAAGAAATTGAATGGTCATAACAATGTCAAAGTTGCTCCACATTTCAAGAAAAACACTGCACAAATACACTAATTCAGGGTAAATATAGATGAAAACGATGAAGCTGCTTGTTGGGCTCTTTTATGCAGAGAAGCATATAAAGAAAGGATAGAAGAGGGCATCAGAGAGAAGGTGATAGAGTATTGGGACAACCATTCTTGTGCTATACTAGATCAAAAACATGTCCTGTGACAACGTTCTGGCAGAGGCATTTATAAGGAGCATTGCAAGCATGTTATGGAGATGACAAGAGTTACTTTGTTCGAGGAATTCAAAGAATCAAATCCTTGTGTCCAAATCTCATTTACCATGTTTGGTAAGTTGAAACCGTGGTATATTAGGCCGAATACAATTCGAGAAACTTGTTGTTTTCGATACCACATTGAATTCTGGTTATACTACAACACATTTGTGGATTTTTGTAAAAAACATTGGGATGGTGAACTAGCTCCTCACACAGTGCAGGATTTTATTTCTATGATACTATGCAATAGGAATCCTGAAAATGTGTTTTTCAATAAAAGGTGTGTAGGTTGGAGAATATGCCATGAATGTGGTTATTTGGCATTGCTCCATAGGAAGTTTCCTATCGATCCAACACACCCTGGATTTTCAGGTATCATAGTTAAGTGGAAGAGATATGATTATGTCTCCATGAATCCATCATCTTCTTCACATGTTCCATCTAAGAGGATCGACTTGCTCAAGGATGATATTCCTATTTCAGAATTCATGGACAAGTTTCAAAGTCAAATTTACAAATACATTAAAATCTCCCACAGGTCTAGGTGGCAAGCTTTAGAATTTAAGCATTCGCGTAAGGTTTTTGAGCCAAGCACAATCCTATCGATGGTAGACTTTGCCAAGAATTACACATTTGCTCCTTAGAGAGAGATACAAAGTGAGTATTATCACTCTGACCAAGTGTCCATCTTCTTACAAGTATTGTATAAAAATGCTCAGGCGAGCATTAATGGTAGGGATATCACTCCTTAGTCACGCGATGTGATCAAGGAATATCATTTTTATGTCAGTGATGATCGTGAGCATGACACATTGTTTGTTAAACACTACTTTGGGTTGATTTATGATTCATTCAAAAGAATGGGATGTCATTTACAGAACACTAGATTTGGTCAGATGGGTTTGCGAGGCAGGTCAAATTGGCACGCTCATTTTATTGGTTGAGTCGCCTTCACAAAGAGAGGAGAATTCGACACACCTAGAGCTTTTTTGAAACAGGGCACGGAAAGGGTGAACATGATGGCTCAGGTGCATGCATGAAACAAGCACTTCAGAGGTACCAAATGAGTCATGGTGCATCTCGAATCAAGTTCTTAGCAAAAGTAGTTGATTGGTGCACACAAAATTTAGGTCACCAAGGTCACGAACAAGCAAGGTCATTGCACAGGTAGGAAAAACCAACAACTTAATTGGAATTTAATAAATGTGTTTGTATTATATGTGTGTGTGTGTGTGTGTGTGTGTGTGATGTTTGTTATTCGATGCAGGCGTTTTTTAGATGTTTCCCTTGGAGATGTGAATAGATCCATGCCATGGTATTGCGAGACCATACCTGGTATGAGAGAACTACATTCAGTTCGTAGTAAAGACATGGGTGACATATTTTCCATTGAAACGAGGAAGTATGCATGCTTCTGTGAGTTCTGCATTGACGCCAATGGACTGGGGGTTGATCATTGCATGAACGATGCATATGTAAAATAATGGAAATATGTCCCATTTAATCCAAAGGGGCCACATCTGATTCCGACGTGGCAAGAGATGCACACTAACGAGGCAGTGGTTTCACTAGATCATGATCGGGTTTCTGATTTGGTTAAGCAAGGTACATGATACTTGATTGAATGTTTAAG
>LPNX011205502.1:662180-674570 GCA_001517045.1 Pseudotsuga menziesii | reverse complement strand
ATTATATTTTGTTTCTCACGAGTAAATTGTTCGCGGGTTCTCACAGAGTAACCAGAATTTTTTTTTCCTCTCCCCGTTTTCCAGGATCTGCTGAAAACATAATCATGAGGAGAAATCGCTGCCACATTTTTTATTTGAGTGGAGATTGCTGCTAACATTCCTCTAATTGATTGAGATTTCCAAGTGAAAGACTGCATTGTTTTGTCTTTTGTTCAAGAGTTCGCTTGCAAAGGTGATTGCCAAATTCTGATCATTGCCATAATCAACTGCTAAAGTCTGTCAGAATTATATTTTGTTTCTCACGAGTAAATTGTTCGCGGGTTCTCACAGAGTAACCAGAATTTTTTTTTCCTCTCCCCGTTTTCCAGGATCTGCTGAAAACATAATCATGAGGAGAAATCGCTGCCACATTTTTTATTTGAGTGGAGATTGCTGCTAACATTCCTCTAATTGATTGAGATTTCCAAGTGAAAGACTGCATTGTTTTGTCTTTTGTTCAAGAGTTCGCTTGCAAAGGTGATTGCCAAATTCTGATCATTGCCATAATCAACTGCTAAAGTCTGTCAGAATTATATTTTGTTTCTCACGAGTAAATTGTTCGCGGGTTCTCACAGAGTAACCAGAATTTTTTTTTCCTCTCCCCGTTTTCCAGGATCTGCTGAAAACATAATCATGAGGAGAAATCGCTGCCACATTTTTTATTTGAGTGGAGATTGCTGCTAACATTCCTCTAATTGATTGAGATTTCCAAGTGAAAGACTGCATTGTTTTGTCTTTTGTTCAAGAGTTCGCTTGCAAAGGTGATTGCCAAATTCTGATCATTGCCATAATCAACTGCTAAAGTCTGTCAGACTAATGAAAGTTCCTCAGTTCCTTGCATTCGCATATAAGGAGAAGACATTGATCAGTTTTTTCCATGTGATTGATTAGACGATGCATTTTCTGAGGAAGGAGAGTGCATTGTAGGTGCCTCCTTGTGACAGATAGAGCACCGATGACGCTTCTGGAGTAATTACCTGTGCACTAACAACGCCAAGGAGAAGAAGGGAAGAAGCATCGATCTTCCCTCCCTTAACCATTTTTTTTTCCAGCGCTGAATTAGGCCCATGCAGTGAGCGCCGGGTTATTTTCCTGTTTGACAGTGAAGAGGTGGGCCTATATTTTTTTTCTTCCTGTTTGGTTAAAATTATTTGGCCTACAGTTCTGTAAAAATGGTGTACATGTCTCTTGTTGACTTATATATTATGAAAGCATCAAAATTGACTGGGGAGAAATATGTAAATTGGAGATTCAAGCTAATTACTGTACTTGAAGCTCTCGTATTTATGGGAAATTGTGAAAGGGGATGAAAAGAAGCCCGCAGGTCCTTTGTGAAGCTCATATTGGAATTCACGAGAAACCCAAGAAAAGGTGTTGATTCGTATTTTTGTAAAAGACAATATAATACCTGACATCAAAAATTGCAAGACGTCCAAAGGTACAAGGGACAAACTGAAAGGTTTGTATGAGACGTCTGACTCTAATATAATCTTGTTTTTAAAGACCAAATTATTGTCTATCAAGATGGATGTGAATGAAACTATGAATAAATACATCTCTTGCATCATAGACTTCAAAGATAATATGGGTGACATAGGTGAATAAGTCTCTAGTACCGATCCGGTATCTATCACATTAAAAGGTCTTTTTCTAGATTACAAAGTGTTCATCTAAGATCTTGCAGTAAGACAGACCCCTCCTACATTTAAAGAGCTCGGTGGAATCCTGATACAAGAAGAAGAGTGAATGAATATTTATGAGCTAGAATTGCAGTCTCCAGATTAGGCATTGATGGCAAGAGGAAGATACCCACACATAGGGAATCGCTCAAATACACACAGAGCAAAGTTTCATGCTAGACACATAGGTATGTCATGCAATAACTCTAGTGCTAATAAAGATGTTGTATGCCATTATTGTGGCAAATCAGGTCATATAGCTAGAGATTGTTTTAGAAAGATAAACAATGACTCAAGCAACAGATACATAAAACATAATGGAAATTATGTTAGAAAAGTCAACCCTTATGTCAATGGATTTAAAAACATAAGACTATTTATATCTGAACATGCTTTGTCTATTGAGATGGATGATGAAAATGCACGGTTCATAGATTCGGGTGCATCTACCCATATGTCCTATAATAGAGATTGGTATGATTAGTATTATGAAAAGTGCGATGGCACACACATCTATCTAGGTGGTAATAGGTCTCACAAAGTCCTAGGTTATGAAGTGATAAGTGTTAACGTGCCTGATGGATAATTTAAACAGATACATAATGTGATGTATGTCCTAGGCATAAAAAAAAATCTACTATTTGTTTTTGCTATCACCGATGATGATATGAAAGTTGAATTTTATAAATATAAGTGCCATGTCAACGATGTCCAAGATAATTACAAGGTTATAGCGCTAGGATCCAGACTTGGTGGATTGTACAAGCTAAATGCAATCAAGGGAAACCATTAGACACTAGCAACATTATCTATTTCAGATTTTGAATTGTGGCATCAAATGTATGGACACCTCAATCATAATGATCTCATGTTATTACATAAAAATTCAATGGTTGAGGGTCTTCTTGTCATTAAAAATGAACATATTGAATGTGCTGCTTGTGCACTTGTAAAACAACACATAAATGAATTTCCTAACCATGAAGAGAAGAGACAGACTAAACTCCTTGAATTGATACAAATTGATGTGTGTGGACCTATGCAGGACAAATCACTTGGTGGTGCATGGTATTTTCTGATATTCGTTGATGACAGATCTAGGTTCACATGGGCTTACTTCATCAGAAGGAAAAGCAATGTCTTTGAATACTTCAAGGAATTCAAACTAACAAAAGAGAAGCAGACATATAAATACATTAAAATTCTCAGATATGATCAAGGTGGTGAATACACTTATGGTGCCTTTAAAAGATACTGTACAGAAAATGGAATCAAACAATAATTCACAGTCATTGATACACCTCATCAAAATGGAGTTGCCGAGAGGAGAATCAAAATGCTGGTGGAATGTGCTTGCAGTATGCTCCAAGGTAAAAACATTTCTAATGGATTTTGGGTTGAAGCAATTAACACTTTTGTGTATCTAAAGAACATGAGTCCAACAAAGAAATTAGAAATTCAAACCCCCTTTGAAGTATTTCATGGATATAAACCTGAAATTAGTCATTTAAGAATATTTGGTTCTAGGACTTTTGCATATGTACCTAAATATGACGGAAGGAAATTGGATGCAAAATCCATTGAGGGTATCTTTGTTGGCTACTGCGATGATTAGAAAGCATATAAACGCTTTCATCCTAGTTCGCACAAATTGATTGCCAGTAGAGATGTTGTATTTCATGAAAATACAAATGTATGTAACAAGATGAATAATGATGATGAAGGACTGATCCCAGATAAGCATGTAAAAGTAGATAAAATTATTCAAAATTGCAAGATCGGCAGTAAGTGCAAGAACAATGGCAGGTTCAGGAACAGGAATCAAGCATGAGTGATACTACCTTAGATGATTAAACTCCAGAATACAAAAGAATCATGGATGGAACTCCAACAGGTATTGTAGTACCCAGAAGGTTAACTCGTCAAACTCATCCTCCAATAAAGTTTAGAGTTTATGCCTTGATGACTAGTATAATGAATGTCATAGAACCATTAAATTATGAACAAGCCAAAGATAAGGAAGAATGCGTAACTGCAATGAATGAAGAATATAATTCTATTATGAGAAACAAAACTTGGGATTTAGTATAATTACCCAAAGATAAAGTACCCATAGGATCAAAATGGATATTCAAATCTAAACTTAAAGCATATGGTAGTATTGAAAATTTTAAAGCAAGATTAGTTGATAAGGGTTATTCTCAACAAGAGGGGATTGACATTGAAGAGACATATGCATCAGTATCTAAGTTAAACACTATCATATTGCTAGTTGCATTAGCTACTAAACATAGCTGGAGAATACACTAGTTAGATGTCGAATATGATTTTCTAAATAGTGATTTAAAAGAGGAAGTATACTTAGTGCATCCTGAAGGTTTTGTTTAGAAAGGACAAGAGCAACTTGTGTGCAGGTAAAGAAAGCTATCTATGGACTAAAACAAACTCCTAGATAATGGTATATCAAGATTGACACATTCTTCAAACAACAAGGATTTTTCAAAAGTAAAAATGATTCAAGCTTATATATTAAATTAGATAAACAGAGAAATGTTTGCTTGATATCCCTATATGTGGATGATCTTATCATTATAGGTGGAGCATATCAATTAGTTGCATATATTAAAAGTAATTTGTCACAATAATTTGAAATGAAAGACCTTGGTGACTTACATTATTGTTTAGGAATTGCTTTTTGGATAGAATCTGGTAAAACATTCATCACTCAAAGAAAATATTCAAGGGAAATACTTTACAGATTTCAAATGAGTGAATGAAAATCTGTATCCACTCCTTTAGATCAAAATGTAAAATTATACAACATTGATGGATCTAAAGAATCTAATGGTACTTTGTATCGTCAACTAGTGGGTATTTTGAACTACCTCACTACTATAAGGCTAGGCCTATGATATTATGTTAACATCCTTAGTCAGTTCTTGGCTAAGACATGTGAAACACATTTGAAAGCTGTAAAGCATGTCCTAAGATATTTAAAAGGAACTGTTAATTATGGTCTTTTATATACTCATGTATATGATGTTAAGTTGGAAAGTTACTCTGACTTTCACTGGGCAGGAAAT
Source organism: Pseudotsuga menziesii (assembly GCA_001517045.1). Lineage (NCBI taxonomy): Eukaryota > Viridiplantae > Streptophyta > Pinopsida > Pinales > Pinaceae > Pseudotsuga > Pseudotsuga menziesii. Next base: position 669,769 of record LPNX011205502.1, on the reverse strand, counting down.
CCTGGTGATAGAAAATCCACTTCTGGATATTCCTTTAACATTGGTTCAGGAGTCATATCATGGAGTAGTAAAAAACAACCAATTGTTTCTATGTCATCCATAGAAACTGAATATAAAGCTTTAACTAGTGCTACTTGTGAAGCCATTTGGTTGAGGCGCATTCTTGAAGATGTTGGAACACAACATAAAAAATCTACCAAAATCGAGCGTGACAATCAAAGCTCAATTAAGTTGGAACACAATCCAGTCTATCATGCCAGATCCAATCATATTGAGCTCCAGAATCATTTTGTCAAAGAAAAGATTGAGTCTCAAGAAATTGAACTCATCTATTGTAATACAAGGGAGATTGTTGCTGATATTTTTACTAAACCAGTTGGAAGGATCCACTTTGAGGATCTTAGGAAGAAATTAGGTGTTTTCAAGAATCCATTTCTACATTAAGGGATGTTGTTAGATATAATGCAACAAATGTATTCGTAATTTTTTTCTATATCAAGATAGCTTGTTTGAACATCTCCTATGCTATAGGATCTAATCCACATTTATTGTATCTAGATTTGCTTATCTCTTTGCTATATATGTAGCCTTTATTCCTTAATACAATAGAGTTGAGTGTTTCTCCTCCTGTCTGTCTGAGCGATCCTTTGTGTTCTACTGGTTTTCCTCATTTATTTCTCTAATTTATTTTAGCATCTAAAAGGAAAGGAGGGTGTTGATTCTCCACTAAAAAGAAAAACCAAAAACATATATAAATAATGATAATAAAAAGGCCCTAGTCTCTTATTCATACTCTCTCTCTATATAAATATCCTACGCTACTACCCATTTTATTCTTCTCTACACATGCAGATGATAAATAAAAGGAAATAGATTATGTCGATGAGCCACAATATTTCAATTTGATATCAGCTAGGTAGTGGTAATAATATATATTTAATCCAGCTAAAGTTATATCCTCTCCAAAGAGGGAGACACTCTCCTCGCTCACAACAATCAATATAAGAAAGAAAATGGGTTGCACCTTCAGAAGATATTTTGAACATAGAGAATTACCTTCCACTTTCACTTTGTTCCCCCTTCCTTTCGTGTGAAATGCTTCTAAAAAAAAGGAACTTGGTTATACTCCTAGATCGTCAAGTTCTCAATTCAATGCAAGATAAGATGGATTCAAAGGCTCACAAAATGGAATATCCTCAACCTTCTTATACTCTTTTTCAGTGCATCTTGGTGATTGCAGAAACTATTTTCTTTCTCGAGAGAATATGGAAAAATGATCCCTAAGAGTTCTCATGCAAGAAGTCTTATTCAAGTATGGAATTCCATCCTGTCTTTCGTGCATGTGTGTGTGGTAAGGTGTTGCAAACTGCGTTCCAAAAACTTGTTCATAGAGATGGTTCCTATTTTTTAAAGACCCCCTTCATTTTACCCCTTATCATAGAGTTTTCTCATTAGTTCCATAACCAACCCTAACTACTCTCAACAAGATCTTGAATTCCATTCCCTCGACCTTCTTTTTAATTGGATGAATCATTTATTTAACTAACAATAAGTGTAAATCCTCTATAGGTGTGGTCGTATCCTTATCAATAACTTAACTATAGTATTGAGCTTCTTTCCATTCATGAGTTTCAGTTACCAGGGATGTTACATTATATATATAATGTAATTCCTTCATGGGTAGTTGATGTTATTCTATATGAATACAATAATTTTTTCCTTGGATATATATATAACATCAACTACCCATGAAATACTTACATTATAGCTCCTTGAGCTGTATATTCATTCCAGCATTCTACCAAATGTCTTCCTTACATAATTGAGAATAACATCTAAATTTTTATCTTCTGAAAATTTCACTCTACAAAGCTTTTGTCATGTGCCAATCTTTCTTTAAAAAAACTATTTAGCTAGGTTTTTTTCACAAACCAGAGTTATTGTGGGATTTTTCTCCCATTTCCTCCTCCATGAGCGTTCCTGGGGCCAAGAATAACACACTCTTTGAGAGTGCATATGCCTCTTCATTCAACTCCATGTATATATGGTTGAAGGAAATGAAGCTGAATCTTTCAATTTGTTTTTTGATTTCCCCAAGTAAATGAGACAAGTGGGGAGATTTGATATGTATCTTGTTTTTTTCTCAATCTATGACCATTTTGGAGTCCCCAAAGATCTGTAAATTAAGAATGTTATGAGCCAACACTATGTTGAGGACGACCCAAAGTGCTGATAATTCTTCTTTATTGTCTGATCATTTTCCAAGACCATACTTAAGTAGACTATGCACCTCCTATGAAATATGCATAATTTCACTGGATCCTCCCAAGGGAGGTTCTCCTTGGCTAGCTCCATCGAAAAATTCCCAAGGGATATTTTATCAATGCTAGGTTCTTTTATCATTCGTTTATTTTTCTTCTTTTCCATAGTTTTATGCTCCCTTGTCCATTGAAAAATTGTGGCATATGTTATCTCCATTGGAATTCTGTTTTCTTGAAAGATGGTTGAATTTCATGCCCACCATATTCCATAAATAAATAGGGAAGGGAAGGCATCAAAGAAACGTACCAAGGGATTATTCCACCGGATTCTATAGCTTTGTTCCAGAGTGTTTTCCATAGACAAAACCATGTTGCTCATTTATTTAGAGGGTTCTTTCCATATGTTCCTTGCATAAGGTCATGAAGAAAATAAGTAAGAGTAAGTTTCACAACATGATTTACAAAACACACACAAACTAGGTCCTTCCTATCTTCGTTTCATTAAGTTTTCCCAAGTTAGCATTTTAGTTTTTAACACTAGATAGAGAATTATATTTTCCTTCAAGGGGCCTATATTTTTCTAGACAAAATGCCACCACCATTCTTTTTCTCCAGAGAAGGATTTGATTGCTTGAACGTCATACCCCAATTTCTATATATAATCACTTGTCGAGCTATTTTTTGTCCATATTAGTTTGTCTAGTTCATTATCTTCCAAGGTGATAAAGTTGGACTTCAATGTGTTTATTAATCCAAGCCATTCTGCATCGAATTCATTCACAAACCCCAGATATTGTGTGTATTTCCACTCATCACCATTCATTCATTAGGAGGATATGTTCCTTGCATCTGCTAATGTTTTAATATCCTGCCTCCTTGGCAATGAGACAGTGTTTGAAGACAAAGAGTAATCACCTTCAGATATGACCCATGGGTCCTCTCCTAAACAGACACTCCTTCCATCTCCAATTTTCCACGCCGTCCATTTTCCTATTAGAGCAAAAGAGAGCACCATTGCTTTCCATCCAATTGAACCTCCCTTTTAACTTTTTTCCTGACTTCTGAACCATTCAATTATTGAAGAATTTGGGTAATAATTGGAGGTCATTCTTTTTCCCCATAGAGAGTTGGTATTTTCCATTAGTCACCATATGGATTTTGGTGCAAGATCTTGGCAAAATAAATTGGGGTTCTTTATCCCCCATCTCCCAAGTTCCTTTAGGTTGGCCACTGTTGTCCATTTTACCAAGGGAATTCCTTCCTTTTTTTTACTAACTATCCACAGAAAGGAGAGGAAAATATTTTGTGTCTTCATCAAGATACCTTTCGACATATAAGAAATGGTTTCCCACTATAATGGTATACTCTGTAGTACTGCTTTTAGAAGTACCAAACATCTACCTCTAGAGAGAAATATATTAGCCCAACATGAGATGCGAGATTCTAACTTTTTATATAGCCAAATCTAGTCCTTAAAGGAGTAGGCATCGGGCTTGAGGAAGAACCCAAGGTATTTGAAACCTTCATTCATAGAGCTAAGAGTATAAGCAAATTCTTCCCAGAACCTTTGTTGCAACTCTTCAGGAACATTATTTAAGGCTAGATTAGATTTTTCCATATTGATTACCACACATGTAGCCTTACTGTAAAGATATAGAATCTGTGTTATGGACTGCTTATTTTCTAGAATTCCTTTGCCCATCATTAACACATCATCCACAAATAGGATGCTTGTTAATTCCAATGTATCTGAGACTAAGACCCCCTTTAGTGAACCTTCTCTTTTTTCCTAGTGTACCAATTTTATCAAAGCTTCTACTACTGGTAAGAATAAGAAGGGAGAGAGGAGACCACCCTATTGTAATCCTATTGTAGGCCTAAAAAAGGAGGATGGAGATCTATTGATTAACACCGCAAAGGAATTTGAGGTTACACAACCCATGATCTAATTCACTAGCTCTATTGAGAAGCCTAACTATATAAGCAGGAGACGTAAGAATGTCTAGTTGACTTGAACGTAAGCTTTAGAGAAATCAAGTTTTAGGGAAAATGTGTTTATCTTCTTCTTGTTTATTGAGTGAATTGTTTGTTGGGCCAAAGAGATCGCATCATGTAGCTATTTGTTAAGCGTAAAACCAAACTATTCTTCTGATACAATCTAGCATAAGATCAGTTTTAACCTTTGTGCAATTATTTTGGTTATTATATTATAGATTGTATTGCAACAAGAAATCGGTCTAAAATTTGCAACGTCATTGGTTTTTTATTTATTTGGGATTAAGGCCAAAATGGTGGAGTTCATTGATTCGATTATCTTACTTGAGTGTTGAGATTCTCTTACAACTTTCAGAATATATCCCTTTATTAATTCATAGAAAACCAAGAAATATTCTACTGAAAAACCATCAGGCCTTGGGCTCTTACCTTTTGAAATGAATGTACTATACTGCATAACTCTTCTTCTATAACATCAGTTGTTAAGAAAGCATTCATAACATATGTTAAATATTTTGGAAAGATTCTTAATACCTGTAAAATTTCTTGGATCAAGAACCCCTCTGTTTCACTAAAAAGGGTTTTGAAATAGGAAACTCATGCTTGACATTAATTTTCTTTGAAAGAGCTTTCTTTGAGGCCTTGCTTGTTCTGAATTTTTGTTATAGTATTTACATTTTTCCTATGTGAAGCGAATCTATGAAATAATTTGGTGTTGTTGTCTCCTTCTGCTATCCAAGTTTCTATACTTTTTAGTATCCATAATTTTTCTTCATTGTCTAGAAGGATAGTTTGGTGACCTTACATTTCTTTCAATTTCTTGAGTTCCTCTTCAAAAAAAACCTAGCTCATTCTCCTTGTACAGATCCAAGATGCCTTCTTCAACCCTTTTTAATTTGAACTAATGTCGCGCTCGAAATTTTTTTCCCCGTTCCTTAGAGGATTTTTTCACCTTGGCCAGATTATCCATCATTTGCTACATATATGTCATTAAAGGGGACCAAGTTTCCTCTATTAGTTTCTTATAATCCTCTTCTTTCATCCATATCGGGTTGAACATAAAAGGAGAAGTTGTTTTCTTTTCCTGTAGGTTAATTGACAACATTATGGGATGGTTGTCAGAAATTCCTCCATATTATACCCATGAGGCTATTGTAATAGGACTTTAGTATAAGTTCTATGATACCAAGAATCGATCCAATCTTTTTGAGATTTCATTTTCCCCACTTCTCCTATTCCTCCTAGTAGGTTCCAGTTTTTTGTTGTTGTACATCAACTAGACCTTTCGAGTCGAAGAGAGAAATGAAGATATTTCTTTGTGATTCTGAGTGAACATGATTCCCCCATACTTCTCTCTCCGACAATGTTAAATTTAAATCTCCCCCCATTACCAAATTGTTGTTGTCCTAGATTCCTTTAGTTGATAAATTTTCCCAGAAGATTCTTCGATTGTGAAAAAACCCATCTACACTTAGTATCATGAAGGATACTCCAGTGATACTATCCTTAAGAAATTTATTCAAAAAATTATTAATCTTACTAGAACTTAGCTTCTTTAAGCTTGGTCTCTAAGCAGAAATCAACCCTCCAGAGTGTCCATCTGAATCTGTGTATGTGAAGGACCAGTCTTTCAAAAAGGTTTCTAGAACCTCCTGAGATGTTTTTCCTTTGGGCATTGTTTCCTGTAAGAGGATGAACAAATACTTTATTAAATAAATCATCCTCTTGAGGGCATTTATTTTTGGGGAGCCCCCTAGCCCCCTTACATTGTAGGAAAGACATAACATTATTCATCCATAGGAAGGGTGTTTCCCTCTCTAAGGGCCCTATTTATTGTTTATTGTTTTCTAGCTTTAATTTCTATAATGGATTGGTTTTTTGCTTTCATTAGTTGATAATTTCTTCCAATAATTACTTTCAATGAAACATCTTGTTTTAGTCCACAGAGATTACTTCTACGCTTCCCGACATTGCTCAGGCCACTCTATCCCTAGTGTTATAGACTCTAGAGTTTTCCAACATATCATTTTTTTCTTTTTCCCTAAGCACTGAGAGTTTGTCCAGAGCTTTTGTAATAGACAAGATGTCTTTTTTGGAAGTACCCGGGGAAATAAAAGTTCCCACCATCGAAACATTCTCTATTACTGGTGTAACTGGCGACAAAGAAGTTATAACATGAGAGACAGCTAGAGAAGCATCACACTTATTGAATTGAGAAATTTACGTTCTTTCCATCAACTTGTATGGATCAACATTATGGACGTGATCTTATGGTGCATTCAATTCATCACCTTTTTCCTCATCCCTTTCCATCTCTATCTTCTGTATAATTCCCATCGGTTTTTTACCCATGTCTTCCTTCTATTCTGAGTATTCAGAGCAAGGAACAAGAAATATCATATTATATGGCCAAATTTTCTATAGTCAAATCATTTTAATAGAATTTTCCAGTAATGCAGTCTCTGATTCCACCTGCTTCCATGCATTTCTAGCTTGACTTCTTCTTATAGTCCATTGCAGAGTTCCAACCAATATTTTTGAACAATGTATTCCAGTCTTCATGTCCAAGTTATCCTCCAATGAAATGAATCTTCCAATCTTGTCTTCTATCGCCTCCACTACAAGTTTTTTCCAAACTATCATGGGAAACCTCAACAAACTAACCCATACCTATTGCATATTTTGACGCTCTCTTTTTGCATCAAAATCCACCAACCATTTTTTTAGTATTAGACCCAACGGGCTCCAACTCCAATAGTGTTCCAATAATATTTGTTTATCCTATTCCCAAGAAACTCTAAATAGTATCCATCCTCTCGACATGATATGGAAGGAAGGGATTAGGTCCAGTATGTTTCTCCAATTGGTTTCCATCCAGTTACGTAAGGATGTTTCACCTACGTTCTTGACACAGAACCTTCCAACAAGGTCCGATGCTAAGTATTCTAGAACTTCATCGATTCCAATATCTCGAGGTCCACTACCAATAACATTGGTTCCTTATTTGATCGAGCCCCTTTCCTACTCCTGGGTTTATCTCTAGGGTCAGTTTTCAACGTACTATTTTCATCATCGCTTTGTTTAGGAGATAAATGCAATTCTTCCCCAGGAACATTTGACAGCATTTGATATATCATATCACATCCATGCGAGCCCTTGAAATTGTTGCAACACCTTATCTCATCATTGGTTGTGAAAATGGGTCTCGCAGGTGAAGGACTATAGTACTCCACCTCATCCAGTTCCATCTTGTGTACCTAATGTACGATCTGATGCACAAGAACGGAGGCAGATCACATGACTTGTGTTCTATCAAAGGAAACCCCAAAAAAC
>LPNX011205502.1:577747-647169 GCA_001517045.1 Pseudotsuga menziesii | reverse complement strand
GGTAGGAAGTCTTATCTACCTTACAACAACTAGACCAGATATTTCTTATGTTGTTGGCATACTTTCAAGGTTCATGCATAAACCTTGTGAAGGACACTGTTAGCTGCAAAAAGAGTTCTAAGATACTTGAAGGGGACTCAAGACGTTGGACTCAAGTACTCTATAGTGGATGAATTCAAACTTATTGGGTACTCAGACTCAGATTTTGATGGCGATAAGGAGACAGGAGTATCAACTTCTGGATACACGATGAGTCTTGGATCAGCAGCTGTCTCATGGAGATCACGCAAACAATCAGTTCCGGCAGATTCAACAATAGAAGCAGAATATGTGGCTGCAGTTGAATCAACGAAAGAAATAGTATGGCTTAGGAAGATACTTGAAGATTTGCAAGAAAAACAAGAGAAATCCACTCCATTACTGGTCGACAATACTTCTGCAATCAAGCTGGCTAAGAATCCTAGATTCCATGATCGAACCAAACACATCAACACAAAGTATCATTTGATTCGACATCATGTAGAAGCCAAGACAGTCCATCTTCGACATTGTACCACAAATGATCAAGTTGCAGACATCTTCACCAAAGCGCTTGGACGAGAAAAGTTTGAAAGGTTCAGAAACATGCTCGGACTTATGAACACCCCTTCGGATTAAGAGGGGGATTGTTATAATATAATCCGTTAGGGTTATATAATGTAAATAAATAAATAAATAAATAGTAGGAAGCCAAACAAGCTGAGCAGAAGGTGAAACCCAACCACCATGTGATTTGTATAAATATAGGCATTTGGATTGGAATAATAATCAATTGGGAGTTATTACCAACAAGTTTGTACCGTACATTTATACCTTTATGAAAAAATCACATTTTTTCATAAAAAATATATATTTGAAGGAGGCTGTTAAATCGGCTCAAATCTTAAATCTTGAGAAAGGGTGATTGCGTTTCCAACCCTGTCATGGGTCAAAGTTTCAGATTTCCATTGTTCACTCCTATGATGGATCAATGTTTAGAAATGTCAGTAATGGAAATAAAATCTAATAACCTTGGGTTTATAAAACTCATCAATGGAAGAAATTAGGCTAAGAGGGGAGTTTAATGAGAAACAAAAGTAATTTGATTTTTAATGTTCACTTGTTTATGCTTGTATGCTTATTGACAAATGGAAACTACATTAGTGATCCGGCTTATGGAACTTGAACTTGAGCATCCTTGAGATCTCCAAGCTTCTCTAGCTTCCATGACCCCCTCCATTGCTCAAATGCACCGACTTCAACTCTCTCTCCACACTATGGAATCTAGTAGGTGCACACACTAATTCAAGCATGCTCTCAAACTCTAGAGTCTGGTGATTGTACACATTAATTCAAGCAGGAACTCAATGAAATCAAGAAAATGGATCTTAGAATTATGGTAGAGAGAGATTACTAGGTGAATCAGTACATTAAGCATGTGTAGTGTTATCTGCAGCAAACAAAGCAAATGTTGTATCTGATATTACTTGAAGGGGGAGCAATTACCAGTCCTACCACTCAAACTCGGGCCTCAAACTAGTCCCACCACTCGGGCCTCAAAATCCCAAGCCTACAGACTGCAGCTACTAAACCGAATTACCAAAGCCCAAAGCATTAATTTCATTAAACCTATGGTACTAGATTAATCCTCGAATGTCAAACCTGCAGAGTGCCATGCCCCATTCGATGTGGCATTAACCTAGAGGAAAATCAAGTTTCACTTAAACTACGGCCACCGTGCCAATTGTCATGCTTGGTATAATTGATTTCCTTCTCAACGCAAGATTTCTTCCCGCGTAGACCGCAGGCATGGTTTTATACGAAACAATCTTGTTTTCGTTGTTGTTGGTTTTGTTTTTTTGTTATATGTCCCTTACTAATATTGAAATTCAAGGAAAATAAATCCCGAAGTGGGGTTGTCCTTCATATTTCTTCGAGCACAAATAATGCAAAACTTACTTAACTTTCACATGATCGAATTTCTTTTTTCCCAGGGTTGAGTACTCTGTGGTTTTTCTCGTGACTATCAACTTTCACTTATATAATATTCACGTCTTAAATGTAAACATTCTCTGTTGTAATACATTACAGGAGAAGTAAGAGACTGCAACTTGTCATGAGGGTATCCCTAAGTTGATTGATGCACCCACTACTAGAAATTATGACAGGTGATGTATAGGATTGGACATCTAAATGACAGCTTTCATTTTTTGATAAACATAGACAATGACGTGTGGCAATTAATATTAAATGTCAAATATGTTAAAAATTTCTAAATATGTCCTACACAACGTCAAATTCCATGCCTGTCCCACATAAATCTTTAAATGATTTTCCTTCTTCAACTTATTAACAATTATTTCCACATTTTTTAATATGCAACAATTTAGTAGATTTCATATAGGAAACTTGTGCTCCTCTTCTCTCAATATTTTTGGAGAATTTCTATTGTCAATGAAGTAAAAATAATTAATGAATGGGATTACTTCAAAATGCAATGTTACGCTTATATTATATTGACTTTAGTAGCAATACAATTTTAACATCAATGCATCCAGTTATTTCCATTGAACAACACTTCAATTTTAACATAATTGCACCCACATGCCTAAAGGTTCATAGAAAGGAAGAGGGAGATCATCAATGTACAAAGTATTGCTTTGAAGCATTAATAATTAATGAATGGAATTACTTCAATATGCAATGTTACACCTATATTATATTGACTTTAGTAGCAATAAGTTAGTTATGCATGGCTTTCAATATACCTATGTTGCACCCCTGTCTTTAAATACGTACCTACTTCTGTATAAATTAATACGCCTTACTTCAATTAAGAAAGCAAGTCTTGGCTCATTAAAAAGAAAAAAGAAAACATCGCTTCCAACATAATAAAATGTGAATATATGTGAAATTTTGTTTGGGAAGAAGGTCGCCTGGGGGTTTGGCGACAGAAAGGAAGCTGATCAGGTCTTGGCCAATAGCGCTCGTAGAGGATCTGACCTAGCTCAAGTAGCCACCAAGGCAGATCCGAGGAAAAAAATCTTGGTCATGGGGGGATGGTGCCATTTGGAGGGGTAGAAAACCCTCCCTTTCATGGTCCCATTTGGGAAATACTGAAGGTAATTCCATAAAACAACTGGATCTAGAGTTAGCCAGGGAAGGGATGAAAGAAACAGAAAGAAAAAAGACAAGGGGAGGTTGCTTACCATGATCTGCAGAAAACCCATCTCTGCAAATCACGTCTGAGAAACTAAGCGATCGGGTGGAACAATGGAAGGAAAGATCCCTAATCGAGAAGTTCATTGGTATTTGGACAAAAGAGAAGGATCGTGTTAGATGGATTAAGGTAACATGGAACCTGAAGGGGCACTATGACCTACAATTGGGAGAGAAGGGATTTTTCAATATCATTTTCTTCAACCAAGAGGATTAGGATCGGATCTTGATGGGGGGGGGGGGCATATTTATTTTATTCAGCTGGTTTATTCCTTGGGCCTTGGAATGAGAGGTTCAACCCTGATATGGAAGATCTAAGTATTTCACTCATTTGGATCAGACTCTATTCACTCCCCTGTTAGTATTGGGAACTATAAATCCTGGAGGCCATTGGGAATGCCCTAGGGAAATTTGTGAAGGTCTCTGAATAGAAAAAAAAAGTCCAAATATATACCACTAATGCTCGGATATGTGTCTGTGTGAATCTATTGCAAGAACTCTCGAAGGAAGTCAATCTAACTTCGGAAGATGAGGACTTCGTCCAGCCTCTCGACTATGAGCAGCTCCCATTCTGATGCAAGCAGTGCCATGAGTTTGGACACCTTAGCAGGGAATTCCAAACCCTCAAATATGAGGTTATACCCACCCAGGAAAGGAAGGAAAATGAAAAAGAGAAGGACTATGAGGAGTTTACCCAAGTCCAGCACCGTAAAAGATAAGAAAAAAAACCCACCAACCCGACTCAACCGAAGCAAAATACTGAGAAAAACAAGTGCTCAAGGAACCGATTTGAGACCTTGAGCACATTGGATTCCAAGGAGGAGGAGCTCATAAGGGATAACCATAAGTCTCAGATCAAGGAGAGTTCTAAAACCTCATCTAAATTAGAAATAATGAAGATGAAAGAGCTAATGGAGAACATGGAGGAAGATCTACTGGAAGAAGCGGAGGATATGGATCTAGGTGAACTAGATATGGATGAAATATAGAAAGAATGCAGTAAGAAAGGACAAGGGTACGTATCTAGGAGACAACTAGAACTCATAAAACATGCAATCTTGAAAACTAAGGCTTCCCCTCATTCAAGAATTAGTAAGGATCCTATGAAGGGTAACAAATGAAAACAAACCGAGGAGGGGGGAAAACGCAGCAGAAATAAAAATAGGAAGAGAATAACAGATATTGACACAAGGATGATAGAGTGGGTGCAAAATACGACGATAAAAGCATCCTTTACAGAGGTAAGCATAAACACCCAATGAAGATAATATCCAGGAATATATGAGGGATCAACAATCCCAGGAAAGTGAAGACCCTATGGAATAAGTTAAGGAAGGAGAAACCTAATGTCTTATTTGTGTAGGAAACAAAATACAGTTTAGACAATATGCAAGCAATTAGTAGTAAAATATGGTGTGAAATTCTAGGGATAACTACTGATGCAAGAGGAACGGTTAGCGGACTTGTTATTCTCTGGCATCTTGATAACCTCAACGTCAATAATTTTAGGGAAAATCACTTCTTTACCTGTGCAGACTCTCAGGTATGCAACTCTGAGGCAAGAGGGAATCTCACCATTGTTTATGGGCCAAGAATTATATCTCAAAAACCCACATTTGTATCACTCCTAGAAAAGGAAGCACAGGAAATAGAAAGCCACTTCTGGATTGTGAGAGGTGATTTGAATTTGATTACTTCCCTGGAGGAAAAGAAGGGAGGAAGAAGATCTTTGGAAGTGCCCAATATCTCCTTTAAAGACATGATACATAGGAGACAGTTTGTTGACATAGAGATGGGGAACATATGATATACATGGAATAATAGGAGAAGATGGGAACATCATGTGTCTTTTTGGTTATATTGATTCATCCTATCTAAGGCAATGATTGATGGAGACAAAGAGACAAAAACCAAGGCCCTTCACTCTGTTGGATCTGATCATTGGCCAGTTAGCTTGGTATGGGAAGAGGGGGGGGCACCCATAAGGAACCTTTTTTTATTTGAACACAATAATTTCAAGGAATTGGTCGAGAAATGGTGGGAGGATATGGAACCTATCAGGGGAACTCTAATGTACCAATTCCAACAAAAAATGAGGAAATTAAAAGAAAATATTCGCACGTGGAATAAGGAAGAATTCGGGGACATATTCCAAGAAAAGAAGATTCTCAATGAAAAACTAGAGGAGCTCCAATGGATGGAAATTGACAATGGGCACATTGACGATCTGGAATATAGAGAACAAGCCATCTTGGACCATCTGAATTCTTGAGAATGTCAGGAGGAACTCTATTGGAAACAAAAATATAGGAACCAATGGTTGCTGGAAGGAGAGTGAAATACAAAATTCTTTCACCACAAATTTGTCCAGGACCTCTAGAGGATAAAACTATGGAGGTTAAAAACAGATAATGGGTAGACTATTGAAACGAGGGAAGACATGGAAACTAAGCTAGTTCAATCCTTTGGAACCATCATGAAGGAAGATCGTTTGGACAGAATCGAAGACATTAGGAAGATAATTAGACATATCACAAGGTAGGTCTCAACAAACCAAAATGAGGTCTTATTGAAGCTGGTGGAACTCCAGGAAGTGGAGGAGGTTGTTAGCCAATTGTGGTATGGGAAAGTCCCGGGACCTACTGGTTTCACAACTAACTTCTTTCACTATTTTTTGGATTTGATCAAGGACTAAGTTTGGAAAATAGTACAAGACTCCATAAAATATAAGGGATTCATAAGAGCTTTCAACTCTACCTTTGTAACTCTCATCCCCAAGGATCCATGATGAATATCCATGTAAGTTTAGACCTATATCCATGTGTAATGTCATTTACAAAATAATAACAAAGGTGGTGGCCAATAGGTTAAATCCTATCCTATTGGATTTAGTATCCAATGAACAATGAGGGTTCGTGGAAGGAAGGCATATTCTAGACATAATTATTTTAGTTCATGAGGTCATCCATTCTTTGAAAGATTAAAAAAACAAGGTATGTGGTTGAAATTGGATATCTCATAAGCATATGACAAGTTAAGTTGTAAATTTATGAAAGAAATGCTTGAGGCCTATAGTTTCCACCAGGAATGGGTTTAGTAGATAATGAATATTACTTCTACATATTTCTTTTCTATTTTACTAAATGGATCCCCAACCAAAACGTTCCAAGCTTCAAGAGGCATCAAACAAGGGGATCCTCTTTCTCCTTTTATATTTATCCTCATGGCAGAAGGAATGAGCAGAGTTATCAAAGCCAAGGTTTAAAAGAGAGAGCTCAAGGGGTTGAATCTCCACACAGGTTCTGAAGTCATATCCCACCAGCAATTTGTGGATGACACAATGCTCATGGGAAACTCATCAGTGCAGGAAGCATGGGTTCTGAAGAAATGCATGAACACTTTTTCTAAGGCCTCCAGTCTAAAGGTAAATAATTCAAAGTCTTGAGTCTTCTTTTGTAACATGCCAAGGATCCACTAGTAGAACATTCTGCGTATCCTGGGATTTCAAGGAAGCTCCCTTCCATCCAAATATCTTTGTGCTCCACTTGTTGAAGCTATGATCAGTAAAGTATCCTGGGAGGATTTACTAGATCGAATGAGAAGGAAATTGGAAAATTGGGCTTTTAGACCTCACAATATGGCTAGTAGAGTTGTGTTAGTAAAAATTGTCCTCCAAGCCATGCCCATATACCTCTTTTCCACCTTGTCGGCGCCAAAATTGGTTCTCAAACAGATTAGGGAAATTCAGATAAATTTCTTATGGGGAGGCAATCATGGTAGTCATGGTTGGGATTTGGTAAGCTGGGATACAACGTGTAAAAGAAAATACCATGGAGGTATAGGATTGTGAGGCATGGCGAAAAATAGTCAAGTTCTAGGAGCAAATATTTGGTGGCAATGGGTGTCACATAAGGATGAGCCCTAGGAAAAATTATGGCATAGCAAGTATGCACAAGAAAATCCAAAACAAGATCGTATATGGTTTAATGAAGGAAGACATGGGTCGCATATATGGAATTATGATAATATGCATAGAGGGATTATCCAAGATCATAGTTTTTGGGAGATAAGGGGGGGACAAGATGCCAATTTTTGGGATGACTCATGGTAACAGATGCCAAAGATTATTTCACAAATTGATGTCTAAGCCAGTTGGATCAGAGCTAAGGAAATGGGATTAACTAAAATACACCAAATTTGGAGAGAAGCACAAAACAATGAAAATTTTTATGAATGGTGGAATCGAAGATTCCCAGTTGAAGACACCCAAAGGATTATGAACGTACTCCAAGAATGGTGCATTTGTATCTAAGAAGGACCCGATAATTTGAGATGGGGATATCTAACTAACAGATTCTATAACACTAAGGAGGCCTATAAACTCACTTTCAACCAGGGGGAGACCTTGCACAGTGATGCTTGGAATAATATTTGGAATTTTTATCCTTGGCCCAAAATTGCCACCATTATCTGGTTGGTCGCTCACAAACGAATCCTGACAGGTGAGAATTTAATGAAAAGAGGCATGCATGGCCTGTTCTGGTGTGCCCTATGTGAGCATAAGGAGGAAAATATGGATCACCACCAGGACTCATGACCTTTGGTCTCTTCCGTATCAGATTCTCGTGCTGTAATTTTTTGTATAACAAATCGATTGAGAGGCCAACCCCACCAAACGATAGAAACTTGGGACAAGGAAACTTTCAAAAAACCGGTCATTCGTAAAATTTGGATAATGTTACTCAGAACTTTGATCTGGGAAGTTTGGAAGGAAAGAAATGGGTGAGTTTTTGAAGGATGGAGAAACCCAACTCAATTGATCTAGAACCAAATTGTCAAATACATTCAGGAGACCATCAAAATTACCCAATGGAATGAAAAGGACCGGGAGATGGATGACCGAGACAAAAGGATATTAAGTGGTTGGGGTATGGACTATTCCCCCTAGGGCTGGAAAAATATCAAGATGAAAAAAATTCTCCCTATGAATCTGAATACCTAGCTGCCTCCTCCAAGAGGCCACTTCAAGTTGAATTTTGATGGTGCCTCCAAGGGAAATCCAAGGTCACCTGGGTTCAGAGGATTTTTTAGGAACAATGAAGGAATGGTCAGTCAACTCTTCCATGGGAGCCTCAGGCATGAGACCAACAATATTGTAGATAGCATGGTAACATTTCATTTTTGCAAACAAACTTGTAACAACTTACATGCCTACAACAATTGAAAATGCTACTCCTTTAGGTTTTTATGCCCCAACAAAAAAATAACCAAGGGTTATTAAATGAGTTTGGGAGGCATCTTGCAACTCAACATAAAATGAATACCATGACTTGGATCAATGAAACACCAAATCTAATGGATTTCTGATAGCCAAATATATCTATGTGCCCCTCACCCCAAGATTTCATGGATCATAACATGTTTTATTCTTCGATTTGAAGAACTAGGGTTTTGCTCAGTAAGAGGAAATGCAAATTTTGTATTTATGGATCCATTATGGGAAATACTAACCATAGATAATGCATATAACATGGTCACATATGTATCTCCCAAAAAAGATTGCAAAATCTCATGACACTCAAAACTACTACTCTATTAGGTTTTTATGCCCCGACAAAAAGATAACCAAGGGTCCCTTAATGAGTTTGGGAGACAAATTGAAATTCTATATAAAATGAAAATTGTGGCTCAGATCAACAAACCATTGAATGCATTGGATTCCCAGGAATCAAATAGAGCTAGGGCACCCATCGACCCAAGGTTCCATGGCTCAAAATGTGTTTTATTCATTAATTTGGTGAACTAAGGTTTTTCTTAGTAAGAGGAAATGCAAAATTTGGATTCATTGGTCTAATTTGGGAAATCCTACTTGGACAACATGCCAATATAATGGTCACATAAGACCTTCCCAAACAACTTACAACACTTAAAAATTATATTCCAAGTAAATGATACTCCCACAAGGCTTGTCCAAATAAATGATACATTGAAGGTGCATAATTAACATATTCTTATATAAACTTTAATCCTCTTTTTGTAAAATTAATTATGAAAATATAATTAGAAGTCCAATAACCATGAATGCAAAATGCTAGAGTTAAGTAGTTGGAAGGGAAATTTGAATAAGAGTATAGGATTTGGTAAATATATATCACACCCTTTTCCAGCATGGGAGAGGGGGTATTTTTGGTATTTACATATTATTAGCTTAGTTTATTTCTACATATGGATAAAGATACTCAAAATCTTATCATGGTATGATTCATTACCCATTCATTACATTTATTGTTGTACTATGTCATGGTGTATTAATGGTAATAGATTTCACTTAACTCCTTTAAATGTAATCTTTTATGCATATGAATCAATATTTCTCAGATCATAAAATAGTTTTTCTCCATGTCCAATGGTTGTGTGTGTTGTGTTATTGATGTATTAATGGTAATAGATTTCACTTGATATATTAGGGTGTCCCTACGTTAATATGCAGTATCACACTTTTGTGTCCATATATCAATCCTCTTTATAAAATTATATTATAATAAATGTGCACTTTTTTTTATGTAGTCTTACACAACTACACTTGAGTTACTCTTCTTATTACAATTTCTTCGTGTAGTAAAAAGGAATCAGCTATGTTCCTTGTTTATAGTGTTTAGAGGGTATCTCACACTACATCATGTTTTTTTAATGCATAAATCCATTACAATCAGTTTCCTAGGATCATTATTATAGGTGCGATCTACATGATGAAACAAATATTCTTTCAAATCTCAAAGTTAGATATCAATTTATTAAAAAAAAAATCCTTTCAAATCTCAAAGTTAGATATCAATTCATAAAAACAATTCCTTGCAAAGAGCTAGTAGATATGAAATCAACAACCCTTTGGTACACGGTTTTAACGTATCATTTAGTCACATTTAATTTATTAGTAGTGTAAAAGGATTTAAAACTACTTTGTCATTTGACGTGTAACGAATTTTAGATGTGAATTTTAGTTATGAAGAGAATATAAACTTAGTACTCAACTATATACTTATGTTTAGATCTCTAACATAACTTCAAAACATATTTGACTTATTATTGTTCAAGTTCAATCCTTCAAGTGAGACCCTTTCTTTTGGTGTAACAAGAAAGTTTTTTTTTCAGAGGAAAAAATACCAGTCTTTGTTATTCATTATGAATCAAAAGACATCATTTACATATCGGTATGAAGATTGTCAAGATCCAGAACCATCACATGCAATGAGATGACAAAACATAATAGCAAAACCACAAGCAAAGTCTGATCGTAGCAGACTTTTCTCATCATCCTTGATAAATCAGGTCAGAAAGTTCTGAGAAAATCGAAGATGAACTTCAAACAAACAAGTCAGAGCAATACATGCTGGCAGGAAGAGCTCACAAAGAACAAATAAATATAGGCCATCAACAGCTAAATACCAGGCTGAATAATAGAGAGAATCAGCCACTCTAAAAGAGAAAAAGATTTCCATGATTCACAATCAAGCCATCCATAGTTTTTGAAAAAGAAACAAATCCCAAATCCAAATTCAGGCCTTGTTTTGAGAGATCATCTGCCAGCGTGTTATGCTCACGAAATGTGTATTTAAAGATCATCGGCGGGACCTTTTGAAGCATAATTCTTATGTCATAACACCAGTGCATCAGTGCTGGAACATCAAGTGCGGAATTGTAGTTAAGCCAAGAGATAATAACCATGGAATCCCCATAGATCAATTTCATTGGAATTCCCATCAAAAAATTGACTCTAATTATTGCCCAAACAGCTAATAACTCTGCTCTGGTATTCGTACTACTCCCACAGCCCATAGAGAATCTAAAGAAATGTGAATCATTGATAAAGATCACAAAACTTGAACCTCCAATATTTTCCACAGCAGCGCCGTCGAAAAAACCACAGGGGAAGCATTTCAATGGTTCAGTGCCAATGTTTCGAGCTTTAAGAATTTTTAATGGCACCGGATAAGTATTTACCAATCCTTCAATTCTGGAGATCAAAGCAGGGAGGGAGGGACGCTTGTTTTCAAATAAACAATGATTTCTGTGGATCCAGATTCCCCAAAATATGAACAGAGGCAAAAATATATAAGGGGCAGATCGCGCTGAAGAAGAGAACCAACGCTCCAAATATGAATGGACCGAGCCAAATAAAGGAAAAGAGTAGCTGTATTTTTCCTTAAAATACCTGAAGATACAAACAGAAAAAGGACAGCAAAAAAATAGATGTTAAAGATCTTCTACATTATCTTCGCAGAGAACGCAACGGCTGGGTTCATTGTAGCCTCTACTCTGCAATTGCTCCCATGTTAACATCTTTTTATTTATCATTAACCAGATAAAGCACTTTAATTTCAGAGGGATATTCAACGTCCACAGAATTTTCAGAACTTTGTCACATAACTCTGAACAGCTATCAGAGATTACACAGAGATAACCTTCAGCAGCAATTAATGGCCCTGTATAATTATTATGAGACCAATATAGAAGATCATTTTGATCAGAGAGCCTAATACAACCATATTCCAGACCTCGAATATAATTATCCCAGATAGATTTCCATTCACCAGAAAGGTCGAGCTCTTCTGCAGAGAACCAATATCCTGTAGTAGATGGAGTATGGTTGCGGGCTTGAGCTAAGGAGCAGATACCAAAATCCTCTAAGTAATCTCACAAATCTCTTGGCAATATAAAGGAGGATCCCATACCAACTATCGGATATGCACCCAGGCAAATGGATTCACCATTTCCAACTTTCCATATTATTCCTCTGTCAATCCAAGCTAAAGTAGTAATGAATACCTTCCAAATTATTGAAGCATTATTATAATTGAAACTCTTACCCCTGAACCATAAATGAATGGGCTTATTTTTCAAATATTTGACAGTAATAAGATGATTCCAAATACCTTTGCTATTTAAAGCTAGGCAAAATCTTTTCATTCTGAATGAAAGACTAAAGCTAGGGAGATATTTAATTCCCCAGCCCCCATGGGAGGTGGGCCAAGCCAAGAGATGCCAATCCGCAAGGTGAAATTTTTTGATCTTAGATGAAGAACCCCACAGAAAGGAAAAAATCAACTTCCTGAGCTTGTCTAGAATAGAGGATGGAATCGGGACCAATGCCATCCAGTAGACTGGCAGGCTTGAAAGAACAGAGCGAATAAGGACCAGCCTACCTCCCAGGGAGAGAAGCTTGTTAGTCCAATGTGAAATTTTCTTCTCAAATTTTGTAACCATCCATAGCCAATCCTTAACCAAATAACAAGACGGTTTCAAAAAATATCCCAGATAACCAAAACATTTCCTAATATCATCAAAACTGAAAGGCAGAATACCTATAATTCTTTGGAGGGTAGCCACATCTATATCATTTTGAAGAAAACAGGATTTACTTACATTGATACTCATACCAGAGGCCTCACAAAAGATATCTAAAATGACTTTGAAAGCCAACCATTCATCAAATGAGCCCATACCAAATAATAACACATCATCCACAAATAGTTTAAATGAGTGAGGGATAACCGAGAAGAGAATTTGATGCCTTTTATCTTTCCATTCCGTTTTGCATCCTCAATCAGAAGACTACGCCCTTCTATAATCAAAATGAAAAAAAGGGGGGACAAGGGGCAGCCCTGCCTTATACCCCGAGAGGCAGGAAAGAAAGAAGAAGATGAACCATTAATGAGAACAGTGAAGTTAGCTGAAGTGATGCAGCCCATGATCCAATTTACTCCCACAAGGTGAACCCCAATTTGAATAAGAAGGAGGCGAATGAATTTCCAGTTAACTCTGTCAAAGGCTTTAGACAAATCCAATTTGAGAATGAGAGCAGATCTATTTCTGGTATTGACAGTATGTAAGACCTCTTGAGTAATAGCAATGGGTTCCATGATTTGTCGGTTTTTTAGAAAACCAAATTGTTGAGGAGAGATGGAGGCATCCAGAAATGGTTCAAGTCTCATAGCTGCAACTTTGGAAATCAATTTATAACAGAGATTACAGAGGGAGATAGGGAGAAAGTCAGCGAAAGACACAGGCAGGTCAATATTAGGGATGAGAGCTAAGAAAGTATAATTGAGTGCTGGAGCCACTCTACCCGAGATTCTAGCAAATTCCACCACATTAACAAGGAGAGGACCCAAGAGATCAAAGAAAGATAAGTAAAACTCAACAGGCCAACCATCCGGCCCTAGAGCCTTATCTTTTTTAAAGAGTTTGAGAGCCATTTCCACCTCCGAGCTAGTAAAAGGGCTTGAAAAAACATCTTTTTCCTCCAAACTGATATAAGAAGGGAAAAGATGAATAACCTTCAGCTGAGATTCCAGAGTAGTCAAATTATCATCTTCGAATAAAGTCTTGAAGTGTTGAATACCGAGAGCTTTAATTCTTTGATCATCAAAAATCCAATTGCCAAAATCATCTTTAAGACTCCAAATAGCATTATGCTTTTTCCTAGCAGAAGCTACAGCATGAAAATACTTAGTATTAGCATCCCCTTTTTGAGCCCAGGTGATTCTACTTTGTAATCTTGCAGAAGATAGTTCATGGTCAATCACTTTTTGGAGAGATTCTTTGAGAGAACTCAATTTCAGTTGCTGCTCTTGATTTAATATTGTTGACTGAGAGGAGAGGAGAAGAGAGCTGATTTCTTCTTCCAAAGCTGCAGATTTATCCTTCAATTTTATGGCCTCAGATCTAGTCCAAGTTTTAACCTTTTCTTTTAGCATACAAAGTCTAAAGGAGAGATCATTCATAGCATCCAAGGAGGGGTCCACTTGAATAAGTGGCCATTCAGCACGAACCATCTGAACAAAATCTTCATTGTCTAACCAAGAGTGATTAAACTTAAAAGGATAAGCACAAGAACTTTTTTGATCCATCCATTCCAAAACCTCAGGGAAGTGATCAGAAATCCCACATCTGTGAACCCAGGCTCTATACTTGGGCAAAATGTTAACTAGCTGTTCTGATAATAGAAAACGATCAAGTCTTTTAGAAATACCATCTTCCCCTATCCTTCCATTCCTCCAGGTAGGACCAGCACTAGGAGGAGCTACATCCACCAAATTATGATCCGAGAAAAGCTTAGTAAAGAAAGGACCCAAGGGATCAGAAATAACTTTGGATCCCCAAATTTCTAAAGCATTCAGGGTAAGGTTCAAGTCCCCGGCTAGAATGAGATTAGGCAGAGAAAGTAGACCACCCGAACCTGCAGCACTCTAGAAAGAGTCCTAGTTTAAATAAGGACCGTAGTAGTTTAGGATAGAGGGATTGAAAGAAGATCCCCTGAGAGAAGCTTTCAGTAAAATGCCAGTAGCAGTATGAAAAGCTTTTCATTTAAAAACTTTCGGATTCCAACCAGAGAGAACTCCTCCAGAGAGTCCATTCGAGCTAAGGGCACAAAACTCCCATCCTCGGCAGAGCTTGGAAAAGGCAAATAAAGCGGGGTAAGGACTAGTCATAGTTTCCTGTAGAAGAACAACATCAGGAGAGAGAGAAGACAGCAAGAGACGGAGGCTTTTTTGTTTGGAAAAACCTCCCAGGCCATTAATATTCAAAGAAAGTATACGCATTAGGAATCAGGAAGTAAAGGGGTTGCTCTAAGGACCCTTTGAGGAGGAGAGAGGGAAGAACTAGTTGCTTCTCGTAATCTCATAGATAAAGGAGTATAAGGAGTCGGGGATAAGTCCATCGAATCAGATGGAGTCTTAAAAGACTTTTTATTTTTCCTTATAGTGACATTCTTGAATCGGATAGAGTCAAGAGGAAGAACTGAAGGGGAAAGGGGCCTCTTATTCGAGAAAATATTTAGATTTTTCTGCAAAGAAGGGTCTTTAAAGGAGGGGGAATCCGTCGGGCTGTGAGGAGGAGTTTCTAAATTCAAGGGCCTTGAGTTTGGTAAGGGGGGAAATTCAGCCTCAGAGAACAAAGGAGGGGGAGCAACATCTTCCTGAATACAAGTAGTCAAAGGGGAAATACCTGGAGAGGCTTCAACCTGAGGAGTTACAGTAACCCAAGAGGGAGGAATCAGATCAGGCGGACGGCAGATATCGAAAGGCAAGGGAACGGGCTCCAGAAGGGCAGTCGAAGAGTCCACAGGTTTAGTGTAACAAGAAAGTTATTATCTATAATCCGTATTTGTGAATATATTCTATGATAGTTAGTGTAATGCGTGATACTACAATTGTACATGGTTACTTACCATCGATGTATTGGTTGGATTAGCCAACCAAATTTAACTTCAGTCATTAGGTATTGAACAGAGGCAAAAGCTTCTGTAACAGTCGTACAATAGTAAAAAGTCATAGCAGAACCAATAGCTACTTGTACTAAAAAATAGGTGAGTGTGCAATGAAGGAATGGCAGGAGGGGAAGTCCATAGGTATCCCATAAGTATCCTAAAAGCTTGAAGAGGGTTTCATGGCCCGACGAAGGAGGGGATCTAATGGATCCTTTCTTATTCAAAGAATGGGTACCCTAGGGGATTGAGGAAGAGAACTAAGTCATGGTTGTAACTACCCCTTCTTGATCTACTTACAATTAAATTTTAAGCACATAATACTAACACCTTTACAAACTCAATAATCACAACTAGACTTTCCTTCAAAAGAAATTTACATAAAATAAATTAAAATAACATTATATCTAATTTGTTTTAACCCTTATTCAATAATAATAATTATTGAAGTACTATGTTATATTTATACAACCATTTTACTAATTTCTTTTTACTGAGCAAAATAACAGCAACATTGATGTAGGGTAATTGCGTAATTTGTTCACATTGTATATTATATTTCTAAAACCATTTTACTAATTTCTTTTTACTGAGCAAAATAACAGCAGCAACATTGATGTAGGGTAATTCGGTAATTTGTTCACATTGTATATTATATTTATAAAACCATTTTACTAATTTCTTTTTACTGAGCAAAATAACAGTAGGGTAATTGCGTAATTTGCTCACATTGTATATTATATTTCTAAAACCATTTTACTGATAATTTCCTAAAACGTGTTTGTTAACAAATTACCAATTTTCTAGTTTCATAAATTTATTTTAACCTATTTGGTGACTTCTATATGACGGTGGTTTTTGGAACTGAATAAATAGTACTGACAATTTAAAGATAACGACCAGTTAAGAAGAGTGAATAAACCGTGAAGAGAACCCGATCCTGTTATGGAAACCTGAGAGAGATTTTCCATTTTTTTTAATTGTGTAGTTCATGGATTGCATGTAATGTATAAAGAAGAAATTTTCGCTTTCAAAATGAATGTTTATAATGAGCTTATATATATATATATATATATATATATATATATATAATTTAATGCAGCTTGTAAAGAAAATTTACAGAGAAAAACATATGATTGCTAAGGTACCGAAATGAATGGAACTGGGATGTATGAAATTGAGGATTCATATTGTTTAATTATTGATGCATGAATGTTGGCAATTAACAAATCTACATGGAAGGAGCTTTCAAAAAATAAAGCATTCATATTTCTAGCTATTTCTTTAATTTTATAAATTGATTCAAATGTGTGGCTTAAACTCATGAGATGCACAGCCACTTCCAGATTTCTATTGGACTTGCAGCTAGGTTGCTTCTCATATTTTTATGGTGGTCGATATTTCCCCTACGTTTTGAAATCATGTAGGTCAATTGATGTCCAATTCTCTAGAAGGATACATTTACTTCATGATCCAAACCAATTTTAAACCAAGAGGATACATTCAATCCAAAACCCTGGTTTAAATTGAAACTTAAATTAAGCCAAATTTAAACCGATGAGTAGTGGATGAAGATCCGTTCATTCCATCACCCAGCAGTTCATCGAATGGGTAAAGAGACAACTCTAAGGAAAAGGATTCGTCCCTCAGTCATTTTAAATTTTAATGGGTAAGAGGCGTCGCCTTGGAACCCATTCATTTCCATGGAAAACTGGTGCTGCTCAAATTCATTAATAACGATCTGGAATCCATCATAATTTACATGGAATTTATTTCCTTGGTATACTGGGTGTTGTTCAATTTATCTATAATGGGTTGGGTTCGGCTTAAATCTATTATTAGTTAAGAATAATAATTTTATGGATAGTGAAGCGAAATCTATCTAATCTAATATATTCTGCAAAACTTAAAGAATTAAATTCATTTATTCATTTGGCATAATAGCTTATCAGTATCATTTGACTCAAAGCATACCGATCTCCAATTTAAAATACAAATCTAGATCTATAATAAAATATAGCACATATCTAAAATATAAATATAGATCTATAATGAAATACAAATCCAGATCTATAATGAAGTACAGACACAGATCTAAAATACAAATTTAGATCTATAATAAAATGCAAATCCAGATCTATAATAAAATACAAACACAGATCTAAAATATAAATCCAGATCTATAATAAAATACAAACACGGATCTAAAATATAAATCCAGATCTATAATAAAATACAAATCTAGATCTGTAATAAAATGCAAGCACAAATCTAAAATATATATCCAATTCTATAATAAACTACAGAAACAGATCTAAAATACAATCCATATCTATAAAGAAATACAGACATGGGTTTGCAATAAAATTCAAATGCCCATTCGTGGATCTTTAACAATGCATTTCAAGAATCGAAATTATAACAACAATTTAACAATCCATAAAAACCTGAGTTTCTTTGTGCAGGCTTTTTCTTTCTGAGGTTGCCGCACCATGAACCTTGTCAGGTTCCCACGAACGTTGATCAGTTCCCAATCACAAGAGATCCATCGGTTGACCTCCCTACCATTCCAATGGGTACTCTCCTTCCCCAAGGACCCCCGAGCTTAATGGGGTTGTAGGAAGAAGTACCCTAGTATGATCAGAGTGTGTAGAATCACTAAGGGCCTCCCAACCCCGTTCACACCTGATGAACCAAACTCTCCACAGTCACCATCCGCCTTTGCATTATCTCATCCGTCCAATATTAGGGCAAGCATCCTCCTACCCAAACCCTGCCCCTTTATTTATATCGTTTTTGAGATTTATGCATAATGTAAAATTATTATTATTATTTTTTATTCTTATTTTGAATTCATTTTATTTTTATTTTATTTCAAGGGATATTTTGTGATATGCATTTATGTAATGTCATATGCATTTATGCAATGTGCTTAATTTATGATTTCTTTGCTTAACTGTTCCTATATTTCATTTATATGATTCCTAGATTTTTGCTTTTGATTTCGTATTTTTGTGTGTGCAATGTGTTTCTATTTAGAATTTACTTTATCTTCTTTTATTTTGTTTATGATGATTTTTTTTCTTTTTATTTTTATTTCAAGGTTGCACTTTCCATTTCTTTATTTCCAAGTAATGAGTTTATTGTTTAGTTATTACTTATTTACAATCTTATAGTTTAATAATTTATTTTGTTTATCCAGGTAATATCAAGGGTTCCATGACCGTGTTCATGCCCTTCAAATATCCCACTTTTCGTGGTGGGGAGTTAGTGCAATGGCTGAGACCATGTTAACTCAATCCGATTCACACTGTAGAGAGACTCATGGTTATTGAGGAATAAGGCCAAAACCTCATTGCATGCCCCTCAGTTAATCCTCGTGAATGACCGAGTCCATGGCCTATCCTCACGGAAACATACCTCTTGCAAGTAAAAGCCTCTCTCTCTTTTCAACCCGTCACATGGAAAATATGTGCTAACCATACTGGTACTTTCTTTCGTACAACCCCATCATCCTTTTGTGGATCGATTGGAAACCATGATCATGTGTCTGCCCACATGAAAACTGTGTGCATTAATCGTACTACACAATTTAATCAAAATATTATTAAAATAAATTATATCACATGATATTCTGTTTATACTCAAACTGAAATTCATGTGGCATTGACACCACCTTGTATCATTGCGCATTTGGGTCCCTATCACACTAGAAAATTGTCAAAGCATCTACCAATATATTGTAAGAAATGAAAATTGTTTATATATTTCATTCACACATTATAAGATCAATCATATCGCATTATATAAATCTATCTACCAATATCCATTCATTCATAAGAAACCATTGTGACACAACAATCAATACATATATATAAGTCGTTTTAATTCATCGTATTAAACCGGGTCATTTGTACTCAAAATGCCTTCAAACCATAACATATTTCAACACTGAAATAGTCTGTCCAACAAGGCACTACAATGGTGCATTACAAAATTCCATTTATCCATGAGTACCCAAATGTATCACCATGATCAAAGCATATATTCTAAAATTTAACCGGGTCATTTGTGATAAAATTCCCTCAAATAATAATATAGCTGAGTAATAAAAGAGTCTAACAATATGGGGCACTACATACACCCCCTCTTCAAGAAACTTCATCCCGAAGTTTTCAAAACAAGTAAGGAAACTGCTGGTGCATTTCGGATGCATCCTCCCAAGTAGCTGAGTTAGAATTGTAGCTATCCCATTAGACCTTTATTTGGTCGACTGATTGACACCGAAGCTGTCGAGTTCGTCGGTCCAGTATACGGATCGGTTCAGCCATCAAGACCCCATCGTCCGATATCTGTAAGTTACTCAAATTTATAACATGAGAGGATCTGAAATATAATGACACAAAATAGAAACATGAAAAACATTATGCATACGACTCAATGATGGTGGCAATGCAAGATGATAGGCAACCGGTCCTAAATTCTCGAGTATCACAAATGGTCCTACAAATCGCTATGATAATTTATCTCCCTTCCCAAATTTAATTGAGCTCTTTTGTGGCCTAACCCATAGGAATACTTTATCACCTAATTCATAACTCTGATCAATTCTATGTGCATCTGCATAGCTCTTTTGTCTATCCTGTGCTTCCTTTAACCGTGCACGAATAGTTGTCATCTGTTCTTCCATATCTTGAATCAATTCTGGTCCTACAAGGACTCTATCTTCTAGATGATCCCAACTCAATGGGGTTCTACACGGCCTCCCATATAAGAATTCAAATGGTGCCATCTTAATAGAGCTTTGATAACTATTGTTGTAAGCAAACTCGACCAATGTTAGATATTCCTCCCAACGCTTTTGTTGATCCATCACATACATACGTAACATGTCTTCCAATACTTGGTTCACCCTTTCTGTCTGGCCATCTGTCTCAGGGTGATATGATGCACTAAAATTTAGCCTTGTCCCCAAGGCACCTTGGAAACTTGTCCAAAATATTCCAGTGAATACTGGCCCTCTATCTAAAATTATCTTGCGAGGTACACCATGTAACCTCACAACTTCATTTATAAATACTCTTGCAATCTCTGGTGCTTGATAGATTGTCTTTACAGGTACAAAATGTGCACTCTTAGTTAAAGTATCTACGAACACAAAAATAGAGTCATGTCTTCTTGCGGTCATTGGTAACCCAACAATAAAATCCATTGATATAACTTCCCATTTCGACTCTAGGATTATATGTGGTTGTAGTAATCCCACGGGATGCTTATGCTCAGCCTTGACCGATTGACATTCTAGGCACCTTGCCACAAAGATAACTACATCCTTCTTCATTCCATTCCAATAAAATAATGGTTTTAAATATGCGTACATCTGCTTAACTCCAGGATGTGCCATATACACAGCCCTGTGAGCCTCTGACAAGATCAAATATCAAACTTCTTCATTGGATGGTACATAAATTCTTTTGTTATATCGCAATAATCCATCTTCCTCAAACACATACCCTTCATACTTTGGGTTCTTCAATACCTCATTTTCTAACTCGGTCTTAACCTCTCTATACCACTCATCTTCCAATTGTAATTTCAATATCTTTTCCCGTAAATTTGTTTTTAAGGGCACTAGGGAAAAGATACGAGGCCTTCGACTTAGAGCATCCACCACCTTATTCATCATCCCCTTGATGTACGATATTTCAAAATCATATTCGCTCATTAATTCAGACCACCTCCTCTATCTAGCATTGAGGTCGCTTTGGGTAAAAATATATTGTAACCCATGGTGATCTGTCTTTAACTCAAATTTCCTTCCTACCAGATAATGTCTCCATAAACGCAAAGCATAAACTATAGCGGCAAGCTCTAAATCATGCATTGCATAGTTCTCCTCATGAGGTCTAAGTTTCCTTGAAGAGTAAGCTATCACCCTACCTTCTTGCATCAAAACAACTCCTACACCTTCTTTTGATGCATTAGTACACACTAAGAAGTATTTATCCATATCCGGTACCTTAAGAACTGGAGCTTTCGTCAACAACTGCTTAAGCTTTGTGAATGCCTCCTCACATCGTTCTGTCCATATGAACTTCTTATTCTTCTTTTGTAACTCCGTAATTGGGCTTGCAATTTTTTATAATCCTTCTACAAATATTCTATAATACCCTGCTAATCCCATAAAACTGCGCACCTCATGTACATTTTTCGGTGTTGGCCATTCAAGAATGGCCTCAATATTTGTGGGATCCACCGCTATACCATCCCCAGTTATAACATGTCCTAAATAATGAATCTCTGGCTGGAAGAAGGAACACTTTGATAGTTTGGCGTATAGCTTGCGCTCTCTTAAACACTGCAACACAAGTCTTAAATGCTCTTCATGCTCTTCTTGCATCCTTGAGTAAATAAGGATGTCATCTAAAAACACTTGCACAAATTTATCCAAGTAGTCTCTGAATACACTATTGATCAAGTTCATGAAAACTCCAGGTGCATTCGTCAACCCAAATGGTACTACAACAAACTCGAAATGTCCATATTGAGTTTTAAATGTAGTCTTTAGTATGTCTTATTCTCTAATTCTTAGTTGATGGTATCCCGACCTTAGATCTATTTTCGAAAATATTGTTGCCCCTTTCATCTAATCAAATAGATCATCAATTCTTGGTAAGGGATATTGATTCCTTATGGTTGCTTTATTCAATTGACGATAGTCAATACAAAGTCTCCATGAACCATCCTTCTTCTTCACGAATATCACAGGTGCTCCCCAAGGTGATATACTAGGGCGAATGAAACCTAAATCTAAAAGCTCTTGAAGTTGTATCTACAATTCTTGTAACTCGAGTGTCGTCATACGATAGGGTACTCTAGATATAGGTTCAGTTCCTGGCTTAAGTTCGATAGTGAACTCAATCTCCCTCTTAGGTGGTAATCCAGGTAATTCTTCAGGGAATACATCTGCAAACTGGGATAGTATGGGGTGTTGACTTACATGGACAGTGTCTTTCTTGTTATTCATCACTACCACCGCATACAACTCACGTCCCTTACGCATGCTCTTTTTCAATTGCAATGCTGAAATAAACCTTAATGATACCCCTCTTTTAGTCCCTATTAGGATTCTCTTATGCTCGAAATCATCTATGAATATTAGATTTTTCTCCTTACAGTCTAACAAAGCTAAATGGGTTTCTAACCAATCCATCCCTAAGATAATATCATAGGATCCTAATGCTGTAGCACAAAGGGATACTTTTGTAATACACATGCCCAAGTCTACCGCACAATCCTTGACCAATTCTCCTACTCTTTGAGTGATACCTGATGCCATTTCGACTATGTTGAAATCATCCTGCTTGCTTTCCATCACCTTTCATCTAGACAATGCTTCATAAGAAATAAAACTTTCAGTTGCTCTTGGGTCTACTAAAAGAGAAAATTTCATACCATTTATTTTACCTATCGCCTCTAGCACGGTGGACTGATGTTCTTCCTGGCGGCTGTTGATTGAAGCATGGATTCGATGAGCCTTGCCCAAGTCTCCAACTGTAGTCTGTCCCTTTCCCTAACTAGAATCTATCTTGGCTTGCGGACAGTCTCTATGGAAATGTGGTTCTCCACAAGTCCAACACCCCCTTTTTGGGGCTGAACTCTAGATACTCGATTGGGTAAAAGTAGATCCACTGCTATACTGGGGGTGTTGCACTATTGGATTTCCACTCTGATTCTGTGACTGCACTGGTGGCCTATATGGTGGTCTCTGGCGACCGAGTGCATGTCTCTGACTCCCTGTTGTGGGACTCTTAAATGAATTTTGGCGTCTGGTTGTTGGTCTCGAAGCACTAGCTGACTGTACTCCTGGTCTCTGTACCACTGCTCCTAAATATTGAGGTGGTCAAGACTACCCACCTCCTACAAGCTCTTCCTCAGCTATGATAGCTTTTTGCACTGCTTCATGCAAGATACGTGGCATCAAAATACGTACTTTTTCCCTGATGTTGAAGTTGAGCCCAAACACAAATTTATTTACTCGCAACTTCTCCGTACTCAAATGTGGAGCATACCTCAATATATCCATAAATTTAGCTTCATACTCTGGGACTGATTGACCTCCTTTCCTCAAGGAATTGAATTCATTCAATTGCCTTTCAATAAACTCTTCAGATAGGTAACGTTCTCGAAAACTTTCTTCAAATATTTCCCAAGAGACCTCTGTTATTTCAATTCCAAGCTGCAGCAACAAGGTCTTCCACCATAGCAGTGCACTTCCCTTAAGTTGCAATATCACCATGCGCACTTTCATGTTTGAGGTATAATCGTGTAATGCAAAGCACATGGACATGTTCTCAAGCCATGCCTCAGCTACAATGCCATCAGGTGCGCCCCAAAATTCTGGAAATTTCACTTTCTCAAGTTCTCTTTGAGCATTTTCCTTTAGTGGTTGCCGAGATCCTTCTACAGGTGCTATGGCATTTCTATCCTCTTGGTCTAACCGACTAATCAATGCCTCAGACATCCGTTAGAATGAACGCATCATATTCATTACTTCACCTGTAGGTATATGGGTCCGCTCTTCCATTGCTGGTGGAGCACGTGGAGGCGAAGGATGCAAAGAAGGTGGTGCACCACGCCCCCTAGCCCCTCTACCCCTCCTTCCTCTTTTTCCCCTAGCATCCATGCTTCCTGATTTTGCAAGGTGAATAGTTCATGTATTAGTTTCCAAACACTACATAAAAAATAAAAAATAAATAACTTAAAGAGCAATGATCCCAAGGTCCTAGAGTTAGAACCATGCTCTAATACCATGTTAACTCAATCCGATCCACACTGTAGAGAGACTCATGGTTACTGAGGAATAAGGCCAACACCTCATTGCGTGCCCCTCAATTAATCCTCATGAGTTACCGAGTCTGCATCCTATCCTCATGGCAACATGCCTCTTGCAAGTAAAAGCCTCTCTCGCTTTTCAACCTGCCACATGGAAAATATGTGCTAACCATACTGGTACTTTCTTCTGTACAACCCCATCATCCTTTTGTGGATCGATTGGAAACCATGATCATGTGTGCATTAATCGTACTACACAATTTATTCAAAATATTATTAAAATAAATTATATCACCTGATATTCTGTTTATACTCAAACTGAAATTCATGTGGCATTGACACCACCTTGTATCATTGCGCATTTGGGTCCCTGTCACACTATAAAATTGTCAAAGCATCTACCAATATATTGTAAGAAATGAAAATTGTTTATATATTTCATTCACACATTATAAGATCAATCATATCGCATTATATAAATCTATCTACCAATATCCATTCATTCATAAGCAACCATTGTGACAAAACAATCAATACATATATATAAGTCGTTTTAATTCATCGTATTAAATTGGGTCATTTGTACTCAAAATGCCTTCAAACCATAACATATTTTAACACTAAAATAGTCTGTCCAACAAGGCACTACAATGGTGCATTACAAAATTCCATTTATCCATGAGTACCCAAATGTATCACCATGATCAAATCATATATTATAAAGTTAACCGGGTCATTTGTGATAAAATGCCCTCAAATAATAATATAGTTGAGTAATAAAAGAGTCTAACAAGATGGGGCACTACAATGGTTGTCAAGAGAGAAAATAAGCAATCCCTTATATTAGGAACCTTTAGCTACATATTAGGGACCTTTCACAAGTCAATGGAACCTCAGTGAAAGAACCTTAGTCATAGGAAGAATACAATTCAGAAGACGAAGACGATACTATTAGAAAATAAATATCTTCATATATTATTTTTTAATTTCTTTTTATTTTTGGTAAGGTAACATTACATCACATGACAATATCTCCCCTATACTAGAATATAGAGCATCTCTCTCCTCTCATTGTAAAAATAAATCTATATTAACTTTTGGAACTCATTATTAAAATAAAGCAAAATGTATTGAAATAAAATTAATTATCATATATCCATTTTAACTCAAGTATAAAAATGATCAAATCCCTTAAAGTGCAAACTCTTTTTAAAGTGAGAAGTTTGAGGAAATGTTTGAAACTCAAAATATTTGATCATTTTCCACAATAGATCTATGATGTTTTACTAAATTCAATATATTTTATAATAGTGCAAGTTCAACAAAAATTGACGTATACTCGAAACTAAAAATACACTTTCCTTTTGAACCATTAATTTTCACAAAATTAAAAACCACATTGTTGATAGTATATGATGCACTTATAAATATACCATCATAGATCCATCTAAACTATGGATCTACAATCACTAAGAGGGAATAAAACCCTCAAGGTGCAAACCTTCTTTTAGTGTGTAAAAGTGGATGAAGGGTTTGCACCTCTATGGATTTAATCCCTCTCGGTGCATGATATATCCGAATTTTAGTTGGAACTATGGTGGTTCCATTTCTGGGTGGATGCATTAGAAATTATATGATCATCATGATTTATATGTATTTTGAAATAGGCTTGTGATTTTCTATTGTTGAAGTCATTCCAAGGATGATAATTTTCTACACTGCTATAGCCTATTATCAATAGTATTATGTGGAATCAAAGTTTCACATTTTTCAAAGAGATGATAAAGTCAATAGATTGAGGTTGGTTTGACATTGAGATTCACTTATGGGCTACTAAGGATGACCCTCGTATTCTTTCACGTATCAACTTCATTATGAAGTTAAAATGAAATTTATATAGTAGTTTTTGTTAACTAATTGATTAGTCTAGATCACTTTTCATTGTATCATCGATGAGATGATTGCAACCTATTTTATTATTATTATTTCATTATCGAAATCAATGCAACTACTTGATTTCTCTAGATCATTTTTCACCGTATCATGATTGAAATCAATGCACCTCATTATTATGCATTATATAATTGTTGAAATCAATTCAACCATTGGTTTCATGTGCATTATATTATTGGATAGATTGATCAATCTCAATATATGTTCTTCAACTTTCATATAGCGATACCTGTTTTTTCATCTTTTGATATCAGTCATATGAAAAAAGAGTTTGAAATATGAGACCATCCAAACCTTCAACTCAATATATTACAGTAAATGCCATACCCTTCCTCTATTGCTTCCCAATATTAATAGTAACTTTCTCCAATCTCAATTATATTAACAAGTTACATAATTCCTTTGCAAGACCGTTGAATGGATATAAAGGTTTATCAATAACATGGCATGCCTATTGATATTATTGTATGAAGTTACTGTCTTAAAATAAATGCAACAACCATTGAATTAAATTTATTCTATTTTAGCTAATCCATTTTCATATTATGTAAGGACATTGAAACCAATGCATGGAAGTGATATATTGAAATCAATGCAACAAACAATGAAACCAATGCACAAACATTGGTTTGAATATTGTGCACTAGGTGTTTGAAAATGCCTAATCAAGATATAGTTTTTGAGGATTTGTTTGAAATGTAGATGGTTTTGAACTTCAACTAGATCCAATAATTCTAGAAGCACAATTTTTTTTAACAATGTTGGGTTATTATACCTATTTATAGTGGTTATGGATATGATTCATATAGTTAAGTGCAATTATACATAAAGCAATGGAACACAACACATCCACACAATACACAAAAATTACCCTAGAAACCCCTCTACTAGGGGAAAGTGAGCAAACTAGTGAATTTACTACTCATCTATTCATCAAAAAGTATTTTAACCAGTGTTTACAACTATGATTTACTAGATTGAAAATCACACTTTATTACATCTCTCGGTTTGCATAGACATTACATATTATCTATAGATATAATACAACCAACTGCTCATTAATGGAATTCCATATATTTCTAAACACTTTTAGTTATTCTTTTATAGTCGAGTTGACTTGGTCAAACTTGGTCGATCACTTGTTGAGATTTTGGTCATTCCACTGACTTCCAATTGGCTAGTCATTTGTTTTCGTCCAAAAAACTATTATAGTTGGATAGTTTACCAAACTTCCATCATATGCTAACTTTTGACTCCAATTGACTTATATTTTGTCAATTGTCAAATTCAACCATCAAAATCATGCAAATAATATACCATTCCCAACATTCTCCCACTTGTTGTATTTTTTTATTAATGGGAGATTTCATAACTTTAATTCACTTAAAGGGGATGTGCAAACTATTTTTAAAGTGAAAAATTTAAAGTAATGTTTGAACCTCAAAATATTGTATCCCTTTCCACAATAGATCTATATTGGTTTACTAAATTCAACATATTTTATAATAGTGCAACTTTAACAAAAAAGGACGTATACTCCAAACTAAAAATAAACTTTCCTTTTGAACCATTAATCTTCAAAAAATTAAAAACCGCATTGTTCATGATATATGATGCACTTATAAATACACCATCATAGATCCATCTAAAATCCAGATCTACCAAGCAATGGGAGCGATCAAAACCCTCAAGTTGCAAGCTTTATTTTAGCGTGTAAAAGTGGATGAAGGGTTTGTACATCTATGGATTTAATCCTTCTTGGTGCATGGTATATGCGGATTTTAAATGGAACTATGCTAGTTCCAGTTGTGGGTGGATGCATTAGAACTTATATGATCATCATGATTTATATGCATTTTGATGTCTGTGATTTGTTATTGTTGAGTCCATTTCAATGATAATAATTTTCGACATTGTATTGTCTATTATGAATAGTATTATGTGGAATCAAAGTTTCACATTTTGCAAAGAGATGATAAATTCAATAGATTGAGGTTGGTTTTGCATTGAGATCCACTGATGGGCTACTAAGGATGAGCCTCACATTCTCTCACCTATCAAATTCATTTTGAAGTTAAAATGAAAGCTATATAGTAGTTTTTGTTAACTAATTGATTACTCTAAATCACTTTTCATTGTATCATCTATGAAATGATTACAACGTATTTTTTTCATTATTTCATTATTGAAATCAATGCAACTACTTGATTTATCTAAATCATTTTTCACTGTTCATCATTGAAATCAATGCACCCCATTACTTTGCATTATATGATGGTTGAAATCAATGTAACAATTGGTTTCCTATACATTATTTATTGGATAGATTGATCAATCTCAATATATCTTCTTCAACATTCATATAGTGATACCTACTAGATTTTCCATCTTTTGATATCAATCATATGAAAAAAGAGGTTGAAATATGAGACCATCCAAACATTTAACTCAATATATTACAGTAAATGTCATACCCTTCCTCTCTTGCTTCCCAACATTAATAGTAGCTTTCTCCAATCTCAATATTAATGAGTTCCATAATTCTTTTGCAAGACTGTCGAATGCATATAAAGTTTTATCAATAACATGGTGTGCCTATTGGTATCAATGTATGAATTTAATGTCTTAAATAAATGCAACAAACATTTAAATAGATTTAGGCTATTTTAGATGATGCATTTTCATATTATGTAAGGACATTGAAACCAATGCATGGAAGTAATATATTGAAATCAGTGCAACAAATAATAAAACCAATGCACAAACATTGGTTTGAATATTGTGCACAAGTGTTTGACAATGCCTAATCAAGCTAGAATTTTTGAGGATTTAGTTGAAATGTAGATGGTTTTGAACTTGAACTAGATCCAATAATTCTAGAACCACAATTTTGTTTGATTGAATGTTGGGTTATGATACCTACTTATAATGGTTATGTATATAACTTATATAGTTAAATGAAATTAACCATAAAGAAATGGCACACAACACATCTACTTAATACACAAAAATTACCCTAGAAACCCCTGTAATAGGGGAAAGCTAGAAAACCAGTGAGCTTACCGCTCATATATTTATCAACACTTTTAACCATTGTTTACAACTATGATTTACTAGATTTAAAATCACACCTTATTACATCTTTTTGTTTGCATCATCGTTACATATTATTTATAGATGCAATACAACCAACTGTGCATTAATGGAAATCCATATATTCCTAACCACTTTTAGTTATTCTGTTATAGTTGACTTAACTGAGTCAACCTTGGTAGATCACTTGTTGAGATTTTTGTAATTCCCTCAACTTCCTGTCGAGGAGTCATTTTTCTTAGTCCAAAAAATTACCATAGTTGGATAGTTTACCAAACTTCCATCATATGCTAACTTCCGACTCCAGTTGACTTATATTTGTCAACTATCAACTTCAACCATCAATATCATGTAAATAATATAACATTCACAACATTCTTAGAGTTGTATTTTTTCATAAATAAGATATTTCATAACTTTAGTTCACTTAAAGTGGATTGACAGGCCCATTAAGAGTTCGTACACCAATAAAATTTCTAGGTACTCACAAAATTGGTCAATGATTCTGCAACAATCTTCACAGTGTCTACCTTCTTCAACAACACCTTTTGGTTCTCCACCATTTCTTTCACAAAATGGTACTGCACATCAATATATTTTTTCTTTGAGTTATATGTTTGGTTCTTTGCTAGGAATATTGCACTATTATTGTCACAATCCAACCTAAACACATGCTGAGAAAAATCAACCTATGCAACCAAAAAATATTCTTACATACATGAGTAGCTTCAATGTACTCAACTTGAGTAGTCGACCGTGTTGTTGGAATATTGGTCAATACTGAGAGGGGGCAGGATGAACCAGTATTGTTAATTTTTTACCATTTTAACCACTTATTAAATTTAATCAAAACATATAATCAACAAGATACTCAAAACACATATTTTTATTGTAGAACCCCAATTTGGTAAACCACCAATACTTCCTATTACTGCAAAATTTTTATTTACAAATAGTTTTTCCTGCTTCTATAGACAAGGATGGTATTATACCCTATTTACCAGCAACTAATCGAAGGCGGATTCAACCCCCTGTTTTGTTAGCTACAATTGAGAGGATGCTACTACACCCTATTTACCAGCTTCTTGCTGGAAGGAGGCTACAACCGCTTGTTTGGTCAATTGCAATTGACAGGATTCTACTACACCCTATTTACCATCTTCTGCTACAAGGAGACTACAACCCCATTTAGGCCTTTTTCCTTCCTTAACACCACCCTACCACACTGATATGTTTAAATTAACAATCCTTTAGATTTATTTTACCTTTCAATCTCTGTCATTACTCACTCGTCTCTACTTCTTCTTCTATGATCTAGACCACAGAGACAATTTCTCTCACTCATTCCTTTGTGTATAAACACCTTCACGTTTCCTGTGGACGCATCTCTTCACCATTGCCCCATTTCATTCTTTGATCGCACCTCTTCAAGAGAACTCAATTCCTCATTCTAACACTGAGTCATCGAGTCATCCATTTCCACTGTGATTCTTCAAAACAACTAAAAAAATTCCCTGTTAATCGATCTACTATTTAATCGTCCAGACGTGACCTTCCGCAGTATTCATTTTCGCAACCATTCTGAGCCGTTTATTTTATATCAGGATTTTTCCTGACCATAGATCTAATGTTAGGATGTGATATGCGGATTGCCGAACTATGATATTTCTCAAAATGTCTTTCCGCAATTATCTTTTCGCATCAACTGTTCTGCACCATTGATCTCCTTCAAGCTCCCCATGATCGTCAATCTAAGATGGAAATCAAATATCAGATATGTGAATTTTTCCAAATATCATTCCACGATTTCCACTTTCCAAACCAATATTTCTGCACCATCGATCTCATTCGAGTGCTATCCTGACCGTCGATCTTCCGGATTGCGGATTGTGGGTTTGTGAAATTTTCAACATGTCATTTCGTGATTTTTTATTTCCGCACCAATATTTCTACACCATCAATCTCATTCGAGTGCTATCTTGACCGTCGATCTTCCAGATTGCGGATTTGGGGTTTTTATTTTTTC
This sequence comes from Pseudotsuga menziesii, assembly GCA_001517045.1. Classification (NCBI taxonomy): domain Eukaryota; kingdom Viridiplantae; phylum Streptophyta; class Pinopsida; order Pinales; family Pinaceae; genus Pseudotsuga; species Pseudotsuga menziesii. The sequence goes on along the minus strand of LPNX011205502.1, from coordinate 615,757 downwards.
AAGATGTCATTTCGATATTTCCTCTTTCTTCACCAATATTTCTGCATCATCGATCTCATTCGAATGTTTTTCGGATTGTTTATCTTCCAGATTTTGGGTAGCATAAATGTGACATTTCCCAAAGTCTTTTCGTGATTCTCTGCCTTCTGCATTCTACTGGCAGACTTCGGGTTGCGAAACTGTGACATTTCCCAAAGTATTTTCACAATTATCCGCCTTCCACTTTCCGCCTGCTGCATTCTGCTGGCGGAATTTGGGTTGCAGAACTGTGACATTTACCAAATCCTTTTCATGATTCCATGCCTTTGTCTTTCCTCCTTATTCCTTCCGCCTTCTGCATTCCGATGGCGAACTTCGGGTTGTGGAATTGTGACATTTCGCAAAGTCTTTTCGCAATTCTCCGCCTTCCGCATTCCACTAGCGGACTTCAGGTTGTGGAAACCCATGTTATTATAGACCTTGATTTCTCATCTTCCCCATTCTGCCTTTCACTCTCCACTTTTTTTTAACCCTTAGCCATTTTTTATCTCAACATGCAAACTAACATTTTCCTTAGTTGTGGCAAGTTGATATTTTCCTTATCTTATCATCATAAGGAAAACCAAGAGCAAGGCTACAAAGCCATTTAAACAATGAAAAATACCATATCACCTTTAAATCTTACTGTCAAACACACAGCCTTTGGAAGGCATTTCAAAATGGATTCTCAATCTCCTTTTTCAAGACTTAACCAATTTTCTTAATTTGTTCCAATCTGCCTAAAACACTATTTTGGAAGGTCCATAACATTACCTTTAGACAAAACACCAGTATACAAGACCCCTATGTGCTGCAGGAATTTACTCTAACCCATGATTTATGGTGTGCATCTTTCTGAGGCTACTTAGCCATTTTTGCTTGCTCTGGTACAAACCCTTATTTTGGAAGACCTAGAACTTTCTCCTCAGAAGTGATGAAGGAAAAATGAGACCATGAATAGATAGACACTATAACAATATATAGTCAGGTACCATGGTTCATGCATTTTACTCAAACCATGAATGATGGCAGGCATTCTCTTAGACCCTCTTACACCAGTTTTGACTATTTATTCCATACTTGGTCAATTTCCCAATTTTCACCAATTTGCTATATTTCTCCAGAATGATGTCATAATGAAACAATGATTTCAACTTCATGCCACATCCTCAACTATCCCATGCCATGCCATTATATATTCCATTATCCATATCATCATCCATGCCATGCCATGCCATCATATATGCCATTATCCATATCATCATCCATGCCATGCCATGTCATCATATGTCATACCATCATCCATGCCATGTCATCACTACCTTTGTCTTTCATTGAGTTAGTCCTGCCATCGTATCCTTGGTTATTCCTTTGTCATTACTGAACTCCTTTGACATCAATGATGATCCATGTATTTGATCCTTTGTGATTAACTGATTTCATCCTGCTACCATGTCTATTTGTCATTCCTTTGTCATTTGTGAACTCCTTTGATATCAATGACAACTATATTCTCAACAATCTCCCCGTTTGGATTTGATGGAAGCATATAGACATTCTCCCCTTTTGATAACAATGACAAAGGATAACATGTTATACCATTGTTGTACCTATTTTGATATAGGATTTCTCGTCTTTCTTCTTTCTGATAACTCCCCCTGTCATCATATCTCCCCCTTGCTAATTGTTCTTGGTACTAACCATTGTATTATCATTTATCTTAACATTTCCTTTCTTGCAACAGGTTCTTGAATGAAATCCTGAATGATAGATCCATAGAGTCCCCCTGTCACTGTACTTCCTCTCTTTTGTCAACATTTTTGTGACAGAGTTTACACTCAGCATTACACTATCCTTTAGAAAATGTATTATGTAACTTACTCTTCTTTAGAAGTCTTCACATAATCCTTGGTCTGAGATAAAAACAGGTTTTGATACAAGTTTGAGAGATAAATTTAGAAATAACTTCCTTAAACTGATATATATGTATATATTAGTGAAATACCCATTGTTCCTTCACAATCTTCATTGTTAATTTTTAATTATCCTGCCATATTTTAATAGACTGAATTTTTTATTTTTCAGATCAAACTTGGGTTTTCTTCCACCATCAACAATTTTTATGTGTCATGACTTCAAATTATAAGCGACCATAAAATATTTATCTTCTATTGGATTGCAGACTTCATGGTCTTCACACACATTTTGTTGTTCTCATGTTACTTCATAGGTCTTACACTTTCTCTATGTCAACCATACACCAATCTTATCATTTAACCTTGATCATCTTATTGTCTTTGAGAAAGATAGCTTTCATCATACTTTAACATTAGATACGAATTGGAATTTTCTGACTTTAACCCTCTCCTAATTATATGATCCCTCTTGATGTTATTTTCAGGGTTCTCTTTAAATCATGAGATATCTTAGAAAATAATACCACAATCATCACTATATCCTTTTTCATTATCTTCATCTTCATTTTCATCGGTGTATTCTTTTACATCTCCATGTTGCTTTTCCTCATAATGGATGTCATTTTTATCTATTGCAGTATTATGCTCAACATCATCTCTGGAGACATCACTGATGTTTGAAATCTTTATTTATTCTATATCTTTGGAGTCTTCCTTTCTTCTCCACATCTTTAATGGAGGTACCCTACTTACTGACCTTGTTTGATTTTTTGATTCTCTACTTAGATTTTTCCTCTTGGTTCTACAATTAATAGCCTTGTGACCAAACTTGTGAGAGTAGTGACAATATCCATAAAATCTTTCTTTATGTTTGAGGAATATTAGGTCTTCCATCTTCTTCCATTCCTTCTTTTGTTCTTGACCATCTACTAAAGCATTCTTCGTTAGCTTACATTCTTTGGCCATATGTCCAAAATTATGACATGTGTAGCAATGACCAAGAAAGATTTGTTGGACTCTACTTTTCATTGGTCCTTTAGTTATCATGCTAGTTTTGTCTTTATTATGGGAGGAGGGAGCAAACTTCTGACTTTCCTTCTTCATAAATGGACTCTCTAGTGCAGCAACACAACCTCTTTTATTTCTTCCTTGTTTTGTGAAGGAGGAACATCTTGGCTTCTTTACTTTGTCATATCCTAGACCAGTTTTATCATTTGATGGTATTTGGCTACTTAAGATATCATCTAAGATCCTTGAGTTGTTCTCAAACTTTGATTTGATATAATTTCAATCAACCCCTTTTCTAAGTTGAATAATCTCTTTTTCAATTTTTTCAGAGTCTTGGATTCTCTCCTTGAGAAGAACTACTGGATCATCTTAAGTCTTCTTGGCCTCTTGAATTTGGTTCTTCAAGTCCATAATAATTTCAATTGTTTCTTCTTGGTACTTTGACAATTTCTCTTTCAAAACTCTGTTCCTTTTCCTACATTTTTCAATTTCATCAACAACAACCATGTATTGAACTTCTATGTCCACTTCTAATTCCCTATATGATTTTGTTGTCCATATAAATAGGGTTTCTGCATTTTTACTTTCATCGTCAATATCTTCATTGGAATATAAGTTCTTCTTCTCTTTCTTAAACTTCTACTCTTCTTGATACTTTGATAATTTTTCTTTCAAATAATTGTTCTTTATCCTGCTCTTTCTCAATTCTTCAAGAGTGCTTAGGAGTTTTGCCTTTAGATCCACCTATCCTTCCATTTATGAATAATATTTTGAAGCTTTTTGTCCCCATAAATGGATTTTTTCAACTTCACTATCATCCTTGAGAATAGCAAGTCTTTCTTCTGCTCTTTGTTCAACTAAGCAAAGTTTTTCTAATTTGACCCAGAGTTCCTTAGCTGAGATACATTTCCATATCCTCTCTTTGATGGGTTGAGGTAATCCATCATGTATGGCCTCCATTGCCCTTGTGTTATTTTTCTTGGACTCTTTCTGAGATGTAGTCCTTACTCTTTTTGGTAGGATGTAATCAGATATAACTACACTCCATACACCACATCCTAATGACTATAAGTATACACTCATTATTTTTCTCCATACTGAATATTCTCCTTAATTAAGTGTTGAAGCACTATTGGAATCCATCCCTTCTTGTTGATCCATAGTGGTTTCTAATAATATCTTCCTTCTGGTTGTTAAACTGTAGTGAATGAACCCACTCTTATACCAATTGTTGGAATATTGGTCAATACTGAAAGGGGGCTGAATCAATATTGTTAACTTTTTACCATTTTAACCACTTATTAAATTTAATCAAAACATATAATCAACAAGATACACAAAACACATATTTTTATCTTGGAACCCCAATTGGGTAAACCACTAATACTTCTTATTACTACAGAATTGTTATTTATGAATAGTTTTTCCTACTTCTACAGACAAGGATGGTATTACACCCTATTTACCAACAACTACTAGAAGGAGGCTACAACCCCTTGTTTTGTCATCTACAACTGACAGAATGCTACTACACCCTATTTACCAGCCTCTTGCTGGAAGGAGACTACAACCCCCTATTTTCTCAACTACAATTGACAGGTTGGTACTACACCCTATTTACCAGCTTCTGTTGGAAGGGGGATACAACCCCCTGCATACATGTTTCCTGCTCTAGCACCACCCTACCACCCTAATATGGTTTTAGCAATATTTCACATTTCTTTTACCCTTCAATCTCTGTCATTACTCACTGGTCTCTGCTTCTTCTTCTATGATCTAGAACACATAGAAAATTTCTCTCACTCATCCTTTTGTGTATAAATACCTTCATGTTTCATGTGGACACATCTCTTCACCATTGTACCATTTCATTCTTCGATCACGCCTCTTCAGGAAAACACAATTCCTCATTATAAAACTTAGTCGTCGAGTCATCCACTTCCGTCGTGATTCTTCAAAACAAATAAAATAATTCCCTGTTAATCGATTTACTGTTTAATCTTCCAGTCGTGACCTTTCGTAATCTTAATTTCCGCAACCATTCTGAGTTGTTGATTTTATATCAGGATTTTTCTTGATCATAGATCTAATTTTAAGATGCGATATGTAGATTGTCGAACTGTGATATTTTTCAAAATGTCTTTTCGTACTTAGCTTTCCGTATCAACCACTCCACACCGTTGATCTCCTTCAAGCCCTCCATGACCATCGATTTGAGATGGGAATTGGATATCGGATATGTGACTTTTTCCAAATATCATTCCACAATTTCCCCTTTTGGAACCAATCTTTCCGCACCGTCTATCTCATTCGAGTGCTATCTTGACCATCCATCTTCTGGATTGCAGATTGTGGGTTTGTGACATTTTCAACATGTCATTTCTAGATTTATACTTTCCACACTAATCTTTCCTCATCATTGATCTCTTATGAGTGCTATCACAACTGTTGATCTTCGGGATTGCGTATTTCGGGTTTGTGAATTTTTCAACATGTCATTTCAATATTTTCGCTTTTCACACCAATATTTCCACACCATCGATCTCATTCGAATGTTTTCCAGACAATCGATATTCTAGATTTCAGGTAGCATAACTATGACGTTTCCCAAAGTATTTTTGCGATTATACGCCTTCTGCTTTCCGCCTTCTGCATTCTACTAGAGGACTTCGGGTTGCGGAACTATGACATTTACCAAAGTCTTTTTGCAATTCTCCCCCTTTTGCTTTCTGCATTTTGCATTCTCCTGGTGAACTTTGGGTTGCGAAACCATGAAATTTCCCAAAGTCTTTTCGTGATTCTCCTCCTTCTGCTTTCCTCCTTTCTATTTCCTCCTTCCATATTCCATTGGAGGACTTCAGGTTGCGGAACTGTGACATTTCCCAAAGTCTTTTCGTGATTTTCTGCCTTCCTCTTGTTCGGGTACACAGGGTACTCACAACAGACTGAACACCTTCAGATACTGCTTCACACAAACACATCCCTGATCAACACATCGATATTTGTCATGTGGTTAAAACCCTCGAGAGGGAAACAGTCCATGGCCCCAGCCAAATAGCTACTTGGAGCAATTTATTATGCAAAAGAAAGAAAGTTACATGAGCTTCTCATAATCGATCAACTAGCCAAGGACCCTCTATGCTCTTTAAATAGATATCATAGACCAATCGGGTGTTAAGCCACAGATCAATGGTAGGTATGATTTAAGAGAAGTTGAACCATCGGATCACTCTATGTCTAGAACATATCATGACCATCGGATTAGAATATTTACAAATGCATACTAATGCATACTAAAGAAACACACTTTTACCTAATGGATATATTACACAAGTTGATCTTAACTAACTCCTAAGTGTTTAAATATCCTAACATCCCTCCTTAAGAACAACTTGGGATAGGATTGAAGGATTTAAAAAAGTGACACTATTAGGAGAAGGAAGGAGGCATTAGAGCCTATCCTCCCTTAAGGACACATTCCTAAACTCCTAACATAGACTGAAGTTTAGAAAACTTTGCTTCTGTAAGAGACTTGGTGAAGATGTCTGCAACTTAATCATCTGTAGGGCAATAGAGAACTTCAATAACACTATCATGAACAAGATTTCTGATGAAGTGCATCTGTAGCTCAATGTGTTTGCTGCGCTGATGTGTAACTGGATCTTTGGCAAGCTTGATGGCACTTTGATTGTCGCACCAAAGTGGAGTAGGATACTACTGCTTGAATCCAAACTCTGAAAGGATCTATCGAAGCCATAAAGCTTCCTGACTGGCATTAACTATGGCTCAATATTCTGCTTCTGCTGAAGAAAGAGCAAGAGCTTGTTGTTTCTTACAAGCCCAAGTGACAAGTCTAGATCCCAGAATGAAAACATAACCTGCAGTAGACTTTCAATCATCAAGATCACCGGCCCAATCTGAATCAGTGAAACCAACCAACAAAGGTTTCCCCCCTGTATTGTAATGAATCCCGAACTGAATTGTACCTCGAATATATCGAAGTATTCTTTTTGCTGCTTTCCAATGACTTTCATGAGGAGTTTGCATATAACAGGCAACACGACCAATGGCAAATGAAAGGTCAGGATGGGAATGAGTCAAGTATAAAAGACTACCAACAAGCTGACGATACAAGGTGGCATCTACTTCAGGGGAAGTACAAGTGGTAGAAAGTTTGACTTTAGACTGGAAGGTAAAAGGGGCTGGTTTACAATCTTCCATGTGGAAGCGATGAACAAGGTCACAAGCATACTTAGACTAGGAAAGAAATATTCCTTCTTTGGTTTGCAAGACTTGGAGACCAAGAAAATAATGCAAATGTCCTAAGTCTAACATTTCAAAATTTTGCTTAAGACTGGATTTTACATGGGTTATAAGGTTAGGGTCACTACCAGTAAGGATAATATCATCAACATAAAGAACAAGTATGATGAGATGGTTTCCTACTTTCTTGGTATAGACATTGGGGTCAGAATGGGATCTAGAAAAACCAGTGTCAAGGAGAAAGCTATCCATTTTGGCATACCAAGCTCTAGGAGCTTGCTTAAGGACATATAAGAATTTCTTAAGGAGACAAACAAGGCTAGAGTTATTCTAAACATATCCAGGAGGTTGTTCCATGTAAATTTCCTCATGTAAATCACCATGTAAGAAGGAAAACTTGACATTCATTTGATGGAATTCCCAGTTATGTAAGGCTGCAAGGGAAAGAACAAGGTGGATGGAGTTCATTTTTGCTACAGGGGCAAAGGTTTCATTGTAGTCAATCCCTTAAACTTGGGAAAAACCTTTGGCAACTAACCTTGCCTTAAGTCTTTCAACACTTCCATCTAATGCATACTTAGTTCTATAGACCTATTTAAATCTGACAAGTTTTCTTCCTTTTGGAAGAGGAACAAGATCCCAAGTATCGTTCGCCATTAAGGAATGATATTATTCATCCATAGCTGCATCCCAATTTGGATTTCCTGGGGCTTCTGCAAAAGTTTCTGGATCATGATTCTTAGAAACTTGAGCCAAAAGAGAAGAGGCTCGCTGAAACTGAGAACGTGTTCGACGTTGATCTCTAGGATCACCTGCAAGATCACCAGCTACTTCCTTTTTTGGTTTCAAATATTTCTTAACTTTCATTGATGACTACTCCATACGCACTTGGGTTTACTTCCTAAAACTTAAGAGCGAAGTATTTGACATGTTCTTGGCCTACAAGGACCTTCTTGAAAAACAATCTGTTCATCAAATTATTAAGTTAAGATCTAACAATGGAGGAGAATATGTTAACAACAAGTTCACTACTTTTTGCACTGAATAAGGAATCCAACAATAACACATTGTTCCATATACACAACAACAAAATGGTATAGCTGAACGGAAGAACCGCACTTTAAAAGAAATGGATAATTATATGATCCAATCTAAGGGACTAAGTCTTCAATATTAGGCTGGGGCCATAAATTGTGCAAATTACATAGTTAATCGCACACCCACTAAATTTTTACAAGGTATAACACTAGAAGAAGCATGGAGTAAAATTAAACTAGATGTAAGTCACTTTCGTGTGTTTGGTTGTAAAGCATGGGCTCATATTCCGGATGAAAAAAGGAAAGCATTGCAGCCTAAAAGTGAAAAGTGCATATTTGTTGGATATTCTGAATATGTAAAAGGTTATAGACTTCTTTAGCCCCATTCACATGATATAATCATTAGAAGAGATGTTAAATTTGATGAAAATCTCTTGGCCTGCGATCCTAACTTGACGGGTGTGCCACCTTTGTCCTACGAGCCTGCTTCAGCGATTGTGCCTTCTTCTTCTTCTTCTTCCAATTTCCTTGACAGGTTTCCAACTCTAGTTTCTGATGATGACAGTGAGGATGAAAATCCACCTCCGCCTGCTCATGTTTCTCTAATTGCACAAGTACGAATACTTCCTCAATGGGTCCGTTCAACATGTGAAACGGTATTTGAAGGTGTTCAGTCTTTTGGGAGTACCCTGTGTACTTGAACATGCTTCACAACCAAACAATCTTGTTCCTTTGGGAGTACCCTATGTACCCGAACATGATTCACAAGAAATATTTGAAACCAGAAAAGGAAGCAGATGGAAGAGGGCCACACAAGTCACTATGCACAAACTCCAATGGAACCGAGGTGTGCCAAGAGGCATGTTTGTCAAAACTGTCTCGATTATGTTTTCTGAGTACACAATCGAAACAAACACCATCCTTGCAATATACCAGCGGAAGACCAGTCACCATATTGTCTTTACATAGTTGTTGCAATGAACGATAATTTAAGTGACCAAATTGCTCAAGTTATCACTATGAGCAACAAAAAATGAAGGAAAAGGTGATGACCCAAAGTTGTTAAATTTGTACAACCTAGTAATATCATCAACAGTTCCAGCAGCAAGGATATTTTGAGGATTTTTAAAATCCTTGATTACAAATTGGTGAGGTGTAAACGTCATATTTTTACCTTCACCTGAATGAGTAATTTGATAGATTGATAACAAATTGCAGGAAATTTTTGGAACACGTAGTACATCACTGAAATTATTATTTTCTACTTGAACTGTTCCAGATCCTACAACACTTAGAGATCTATCATCACCAACAAATATTTGTTTGGTGTTACATTCATGCATAGTAGAAAAGATGGCTTGATCCTTAGCCATATGATAAGATGCTCCAGAATCAATGAGCCATTCATTTGAAATAGAAGAAGAAGATGCAGTATAAGAGTAACCAGAAGCACAAAGTGTATGTCCATGAGAGTTAGATTTTGAAGATGAATCTAGGCTGATGTGGTGCTTCTTCATTGCTACTTCCAAGGCTGCCATCTTCTTAAAATATTTAGATTCATCATGATTATCTTTTCCACAAAAATTTCAATGACGCTCAGTCTTCTTTCCTTTTTGCTTGGATCCTTTGTCATTTTTTGAAGAAGGAGCTGACTGAGAGGGTTTGGGACCCTTGTTGTTTGGCTTATTATTGCGAAAATTCTGTTTCTTGGTGGAGGCCTAGACTTTTCTTTCTGTTGGGACAATAAGGATTTCCCAGATGTATATGCATTGTTAATTATTCCAAGATGAATGAGCTTATCTTTCTCTCTAATTAAGGAATCACAAAAGGATTCAAGATTAGGCTCTTGATAGCTAGCTGTAGTCAAAGATTCTTTCATGGAGTAGAATGTAGATACAAAAATAGAATATGCAGGTCCAAGTTTGGAAAGAATATGATAAATACATTGTTTGTCTTCTTTCTTAATCTTGCATTCTGCACATAAGAGTCTAAGAGTTTTATACTTAGATAAATAGTCTTGAATGCATGAAAAATCATTTGGATTCAAGGAAAGCAACTCAATATCAAGTTGATGACCCCAAATTTCATTGTGTTTACCAAACATAGATTCCAACTTTTCCCAAGCTTTATCAGGTTCACCAATGCCAAATATGTGGAATCACAAATCAGTAGAGATTGACATCCCAATCAATCCACGAGCTTCATCACAACTATTTGCCCATTTAATTTTCTTATCATCATCAGTGGGTTCTATTTCTTTCCCTGAGGTTATCCTGAAAAGTCTCATACTTCGCAGAACATCCACCATACGAGATTTCCATGAGAAATAGTTAGAACTTGTAAGTATAATATCACAAGGGGCAGCCATACTATAACATAATGGCTAAAAGAACAGAAACTAACTGTCTGGATGCAAAGAGCTCGAACAAATATATGGTTTTAAAAAAAACGGCACTTAAAACAGATTCCGGATGATGAAGTTATGCTTGATCAAAGAAAATGTTGAAGATGTCCCCAATAGTGACGTGGTAGATATTAACTTGACTAACTAAAAAAAAGAAGCCCCCTCTTTCCAAGATCAAGTTTTGATAATCACTTTTACAATAAAGTTGCTTTGAAGTGAATCACTTTTGTAGAATAAGTGATGTTCACTTTTACAATAATGTGACTTTTAAATAGTGCAGCAATAAATTAAAAAACTTAAGTGACTCACTTTTATTTTATTTTATTTATGTGAGATGCACTTTTACAATAAAGTAACTTGAAAATAGAAATTGCATGCACTAAAAAGTAGCTTGATAAGACTTGAACTCAAGAATTATCAAAGTGTAAAGTAACTTTGGACCAAGTGAGCTAAGTTTAAAAGGTACATAAAAGTATGGAAAGGAAATGGGCTTTTTTTTTACTCTTCTCTCTCATTTTCCGTGCTTCCTTTCTTTTCCTGCAAATCACAAAAAAAAAATGAAAAACAAAAACAAATTTTTTTTTCCACACAATGGAGTTAGATCTAGATTAGCTTACCCAGAAATTCTATGTTTTCAAGTTTTTTCATTGTTTATGATTTTTCGTGATCTCACAAGGTGCACAGCAAAGAGCATACGTAGCCGAGACGACAAGAAAAAAAACTTTCCCTTACTGTTTCTGATTCGCCGCGATCGCGTAAGGTGCATAGCAAAGAGCATATGCAGTCAGGGAAAACAATAGTCCGAGACTAAAACATAAAAGATCTAATAATAAACTGATAAAATATGAGAGATTTAAAAAAAACAAATCCATCACTGTAACATTATACCTTCAGATTTGCTGAAATGGGTGTTTCTGGAGCAAGCGGAAACGGTTTTCGATTTTCGGTGAAATGAAAACTATCTCCAAATGGAAACGACACTCTAGATGCAATGGAATAGCTCCCATAGGCCACAAATGCATAGAAAATATAGAACCAGAAACACTTTCAAATTTTCAGCAACACCGATTCCAGATCCTGATCAAAACCAAAAGCGGCTCTTCATAAAAGCTCTGATACCATGTTCGGGTACACAGGGTACTCCCAAAAGACCAAACACCTTTATATACCACTTCACACAAACAGATCCTAGATCAACACACCGATTTTTGTCACGTGGTTAAAACCCTCGAGAGCGAAACAGTCCACGGCTCCAGCCAAATAGCTACTTGGAGCAATTTATTATGCAAAAGAAAGAAAGTTACATGAGCTTCTCATAATCGATCAACTAGCCAAGGACCCTCTATGCTCTTTAAATAGAGATCATAGACCAATCGGGTGTTAAGCCATGGATCAATGGTAGGTATGATCTAAGAGAAGTTGAACCGTCGGATCACTCTATGTCTAGAACATATTGTGACCATCAGATTAGAATATTTACAAATACGTACTAAAGAAACACACTTTTACCTAACGGATATATTACACAAGTTGATCTTAACTAACTCCTAAGTGTCTAAATATCTTAACACCTCTTTCCTCCTTCTATATTCTGCTGGAGGAATTCGGGTTGTGGAAACCCATGTTATTCTAGACCTCAATTTCTCATCTTCCGCATTTCACCTTCCACTCTACGCTTTGTTTTAACCCTTAGCCATTTTTTTATCTCAACATGCAAACTAAAATTTTTCTTGGTTTTGGCAGGTTGGTATTTTACTTATCTGATCATCATATGGAAAACCAAGATCAAGGCTAGAAATCCATTTCAACAGTGAACAAGACCATATCACTTTTAAATATTACTATCAAACACACAGCCTCTGGAAGGCATTTCAAAATGGCTTCTCAATCTCCTTTTCTAAGACTTAACCAATTTTATTAATTTGGTCCAATTTGCCTAAAACATTGTTTTGGTAGGTCCATAACTTTTCCTTCGTATTCTTCTAAGACAATATAAAATCATGGTTAGGTATAAAAGACACCAATATACACTACCCCTATGTGCTACGTGCATTTACTCTAACCCATGATTTAGGGCGGGTATCTGTATGAGGCTACTTAGCCATTTTTCCTTGCTCTAATACAAACCCCTATTTTGGAAGACCTAAACTTTCTCCTCAGAGTGATGAAGGAAAAATGAGACTATGAATAGATAGAAACTATAAAAATATATAGCCTAGTACCATGGTTTATGCATTTTAGTTGAACCATGAATTATGGCACACATTCTCTTAGACCCTCTTAGACCAGTTTTGACTATCTATTCCATCGTCAATTTCCTGATTTTCACCAATTTGCTATATTTCTCTAGAATGATGTCATAATGCAACAATAATTTTAACTTCATGACACATCCTCAACTATGCCATGCCATGCCATCATATCTTCCATAACATCATCCATGTCATGCCATGTCATCATATCTCATATCATCATCCATGCCATGTCATCACTACCTTTATCTTTCACTGGGTTTTTCTTGCCATCATATCCTTGGATATTCCTTTGTCATTACTAAGTTCCTTTGACATCAATGATGATCCATGTAATGGATCCTTTGTATTTAACTTATTTCATCCTGCTACCATGTCTATTTGTTATTCCTTTGTCATTCGTGAACTCCTTCGACATCAATGGGAACTATATTCTCAACATGTGCAACAACTGACTGCCTCCTATTCATCTAACTATCTTCTTCATCGAATAACTTGAACATATATCCATTGTTCGACCGTCTATGGTCGATATCTCCAACCTTTTCAGAATCGACAAATCCATGTACATTGGTTTCCTTAGTGTTCCATGTTCCCCTCCATAATAGATTGCATAATCCATTGTGTCACATAGGTACTTGGATACTCTCTTGATTGTGATTTAGTGATTTTTTCCATGTGGAAACATGTACCTTCTCAATACTCCTACTATTTGGGAAATATTTGGTCAAGTACAAACCATAGAATACATTAGAATGCCTACAAAACTAGCATAGGATAAATGTGACATGTATTCTATTTCTTCCTATGTCTTAGAACACTATTCAACATATAATTTAACTCCCATGGAAATGAGAACCTTGATCGGTTTGCACTCATGCACATTGAAGAATTTCAAAGTTGTCTCAACATATTTAGTCTGATTTAACTAGATCCTTTTATCTAATCGATCTATATTTATTTCCATTCCAAGAATGAAATATGATGCCCTGAGATCCTTCATGTCGAACTTGGAGGATAGCTACAGTTTTACCTCCTTAATAATATCCATGTTATTTCCAACGAACAACATGTTGTCAACATACAGAACTAAATATACAAAGTGATCACTAACATTCTTTTCATACATAGAATGATGACCATGTCTTCTCACAAACCAGAACTACTAGATATGCATATCAAACTTCTAATACCACATCCTGGGTAATTGATTTAGACCGTATAGAGACTTCTTGAGCTTACATACCAGCTTTGTTTCACCTTTCACTATACAACCTTTTGTCTTATTCATATATATTTCTTCTTGAAGATGACCATGAATTTTTTTTGTATTTACATCCATTTGTTCTACCTCAATATCAAATGCTACAACTAAAGACATTAGTACCCTAATGGAAGTTAGCTTAGAAACATGAGATAAAATCTCTCCAAATTCAACTCCCTTGATGTGGGAATATCCTTTCACTACCAGTCAAGCCTTGTACTTCTTGAATTGTTCTGCTACATTCAAATTTTTCTTGAACACCCACATACTGCCAATGCTTGTAACATGACCAAATTGCATGTTTCATTCTTTCTAAAGGATTCCATTTCTTCTTCCATGTCCCTTTTCTAGAGTTTACTCTCTATCAATGCAATCGCTTCCTCTACCTACTTTGGGATAATATTCTATGGCAGATAATGCAAAAGTAGAGAGAATTTTGAGTGGAATGTACCTTTTTGGTTGTTACCTTTCTCGAGCAGACCTTTTGATGACCAAAGTTTGTTGTTCCACCTCTTCGTTAGATTCCGTCGCATCACTTAAATCCATACTTCCATCGTTCATTTCAAACACTTGATTTTCTGGTTATTTTTCTCTTTTAACATCTTCATCCTTGGAAGCACCTCCAAATTCCCTAAATATCGCATCTCTACTATAAATTTCCTTCCTTTTGACCAAATTCTATAGCTTATACCCTTTCATGCCATCCTTGTACCCAATGAAGATGCATTTCTTCGACTTGTTGTCAAGTTTGCTTTTTTTTTCCTTTTGGGATATGCACAAAAGAATCATACCCAAAAAATTTGATATGCGTAAGAGAGGGATTTTACTAGTGAATTCCTCATATGGAATCTTATCAACCATAGCTATTGACGATCACCTATTCACCAGGTAACATGCGATGCCTGCACCATTGATCATGCTCCTTTCTTTCTCCATCAACATCCTATTCATTCTTTTAACAAATCCATTATGTCGAGTCATGTACAAAGTTTTATTTTGTCAATCTATACTATGTTGTCTATATAAATGTTCGAACATCTTCCCACAAAATTCTCCTCCATTATTAGTTCTCAACACCTTGATCTTTTTACCAGACTGATTCCTTACAAGAAAATTGAACTCTTGGAACTTCTAAAACACCTCAAATTTCTTCTTAAAAAAATACAACCATCTCATTATGGATAAATGATATATGCAAGAGGCATGATACCGTGTTCCTCCTAGTAAAGGGTCTAGAAATGGTCCAAACACATTACAATGAATTAAATCGAGTATTTACTTATCCCTAGAAGCATTAGATGAGAAACTTACATGACTCTATTTACCATAAATGAAATGTTCACAAAACTTGTCTTCTTCAAAATAATTAGGGATACCTTTGACCATAACTTTACCAAAAAAAAATACCTTTCTCACTAATATGTCCCATCTGTTGATGCAACAACATGGCCGAGTAGACTAGAAAAGAATATAGGTTGTCAGAATTAGGACAAACTACATTAACATTTATTTTGGTGTCTATTCTTCCCAATACCTTGTATAAGTTTCTAGACTAAACTTATCAGTCGATATATCTTACCATCAAGGTGACAAGGGTCAAACCTTCGATGTTCTTTTGCCTCATCTCTTTCGATAATAGAGATGCAACCAAATCCTTGATATTCAATGTGATATTATTACTTCCAACAGCCATGACCACACTATCCTTGGAATCTAGTAAAGAACACGACATATTGATGTGTTTTCCTCAATTAGTTTAATATCCACCAACAACAGCTGACTAACCACAGTTTTGAACGCGTTCAGGTGCTTTGTAACCATGCCAACTTTACTTATCCTTAGAAGGTATAACTTATTTTGAAGAAAAAACTTGTTAAGTAGATATTTTGACTAGTACACGTTCCATAACATTTCCCATAGCTTCTTTACATTGTCTTCTTTTGAGACATTTTGTAATACAAAATATGCTAAACAAAGTCAGATTGTTCTCCTTTCCTTCCTGTCAATTTTCTTCCAATCTTCCTTCGACACACCAAGCGTAGTTGTTCATGGTTTGACTACCACCCATTGTTCTCGATGCAAAAGGAGATCCTCCAATTTAAGCTCCCAAAGCTCAAAATTCTTCCCATTAATATTTCCAATTTATATTGTTGACGTGTAGGACATTCTAACTATAAATCAATGTTTCTAGAAACTCCCAGTGAAAACAGGTATACACCAAATCCAAGAACAACCCAAACCCTCATCATCAAAGGTGTTCCCTTGCATCCAAATATAGTTTTGATACCAACTACTGTTGGGACGTGCACCCTAATGGTCCTCAAGATGGGTAACTCCGTGGGTGTTGACTCAAAACAGTCTTAGGGGTGTCGGGGTTGAGTCAAAGTCTTCTGTTGTAATAAACCCAGGGTTTAAATCCAGGGTTTAGGGTTCGAGGTGCCCATGGTTTTGTAAAAGTGCGCAGTATAAATAAGCACTTGTGTAAAGATGTGAGGTTAGGTTTTATGATGTAAGAAGAATTAAGGCGAAGCTAAGGCTATTGTAAGAAAAGGTTAAGTCCCAGCTGTGTGCGTGGACGACCTCTGTAGCTGTGTGCGCAGAGGGTTTTGTAAGAGATTAAGGAGATCTGCTGCTGTGTGCGCAGAAGCCTACGGCTGTGTGCGCGGCTTAAGGACTTGAAGGGATCTGCAGCTGAGTGCGCAGATCAGAAATGTGATTTTGTAGAAAGAAGAATAAAATGCAGTTCTGTGGATGCAGCCCCTACACTGGGGGTGAACCACGTTATATCTGGTGTTGTGGTTCTGTGTGTTATTTCTGTTATGTTCTTTTATGCATTAATAAGTATAGATATATCTGATAAATGAGATCACTGCTTAATTAAATAGCTTCACTTTGAATTCCCAGTAAAGGGTTAAGCAAGTCACTGTGTGTTTATCTAACTACGAAGCTATATATGTGAATGTCGGACCTCTGTGGTAATTGATTTTAAGTTATTAAAGGCTAAAGGTACAGTAATATCCCTCTTCTACTTGCAGAAGCCTGATTCTGCAGCACCCCATAGCTTTTTCGGGTGAGACTGCAACCTGTTCGCAGGTTGTTGCTGAAAGGGCCAACACTGTGGGTCTTTTGTTGGTGCGAAGCAAAAGGTATAAACTCGGATCTGCCCTATTTCCCAACAAATTGGTTCCGTTGCCGATTGAACTCAGCATCTGCTCAAGAGGGGTTTACGTCGTACTTAGAGGGCTATGTTCTGGAGGCCCTCTGTGAAGGAAATTGGTGATTGGCTTGATGAGACTTATTTGAAATTCGTTGAGCAAGAGAACACAAATCCACGTCGTAGCACAAGTGACTTTTTAAAAAGGCATGTTTTTTGTGATGCTTATGAAATTTTCTTTGGTAATATCCACATAGAATTGCACCAGTGGTTATCCAGGTTAGCTGAGAGAAGAACGAACTTCTGCGAGGGGCGGTTTTCTGTTTGGACCCCCGCAAGAGTTAATCTATTGAAAAGCATGAACAACAAGATCTCCCGCGCGGTTGATTTCTGGACCACGCGGACCCTTGAGGCCTTTGTGACGGAGTTCGCCATCAACACGAGCACTTCCTTTAGTGAAGCTGAGCAACGGTTCTTCCAAGGACCAAGGGGTAAGTTTTTGAATTTATTTAGTTTGAGAATTAAAATATTATTGGTTTAAAAAGGAATCCTGCTATTTGAATCAGACTGTTATATGTTGTATTACTAACATATGTTTGCAAGTGACAACACCCTCGTTGAGCAAAGTGGTTTGCTGCGAAGTGGAAATCGGTACAAGAGAGATTTTCGGTCCTATTCTTTAGGTCAGGATACTGTGCCTTCCCCTATAAATTCTGAAGAGTCAGAACCTGACGAAAACCCTTCGGTTGGAAACCCTCTGGTCACCCCGCAGCGCAGGCCTATTCCCCCGGAAAACCCCTCGCAGTCCGAAAGCTCCCCTAGTCAGAGTATTCCTGTCACAGGTCAAGCCACCCTAGTAAATTTCCCCCCGCCTACTTCCTGCCCCCCTCCCGCACCCCCTCGATCTACCATGGCCCATCTGACCGATGATATTAGGCTCCCTATTTTCAAAGGAACTGGATTAGAGGATCCAGAACAGTTCTGGTTTTTATGTGAAGCAGTGTGGAATGCTAAGAACATTACAGATCTAGTAGAATGAAGCGCACAGCTCGTTACTTCTTTCAGGGACCGAGCTTTGACCTAGTTCATGAAATTCTCCAGTACTCAGAATCCTACTTTAGATGATATCAAGGCAGCAATAATTAAAGAGTTTAAGAAACCCAAATCTAAATCACAGTGTATCACTGAATTTAAAGAGATTCAGCAGCGGCGTGGCGAATGAGTGTGGGACTTTGACCAAAGGTTCAAAGTTCTACTAGACCAAGTCAGTTTTACCATTGGACCTGCGCAGCACAAGGAATGGTTCATCGTCGCGTTGTTACCACATATCAGAACTCCTCTCATGCAACAAAAGGTTGCTGACTAGCAAGAGGCGCTGGAGATCGCAATGAAACTTGAGACTGCCCCTGTCGGAGATAATTCTGGTATTGCTCAAATCCAAGCACAGTTGGTAGCCATGGCCTTGGAGCTCCGCGATATGAAGACTGGAAAAACTGGCCGTGAAGAGGTTTGGTGTACTCAATGTCAGACAGAAGGTCACGACAAGGACCGATGTCCTACGGTAAGAAATTACCTGAATACTGGCGCACCAAACCCATTTCCCCCGCAAGTTCTATATTGTGAGCTCTGTCGAGTAACTGGTTAGCATCGACCTGAGGACTGCTATCTGTTGAAAAGGTATGGACAAGGACCTAAGAACCCCTATTGTAACTTCTGTAAGTCTATCGGGCATAATGAAGATGAGTGTCGTAGCTATGACCTCATGAAAGAACGTACCTACGACACTTACCGGGTGCAAAATGAGGGACAGAACAATGGTGGCTATGGTTACCGCGGTGGTGCCGCCAGTAGAGGTGATTTTGGTGGTCGTAGTCGTGGTGGTATGGTCGGCAGAGGCCGAGGCCAGGTTGTGTGTTACAACTGTAACCAAGGAGGGCATCTAGCTCAGGATTGTCAGAACCCAACTACGACATGTCGATTTTTCTGCGCAGTAGATCATGTGATCGAGCAGTGTCCGCAACTGATAGCTAAGATCCAGGAAAGAAACAGTGGCCCTACCCAGAATATTCAGTTGATTTCTGTCGAACAGAGACCGGCCCCAGCCATTAATGTTGTTACGCGGAGTGGAGCTACGACGCACCTACAGAGTACGGAGAAATATCCTGCCGAGGTGTGGGTTCGAAAGGCTCCAGAAAAAACCCTAACCTTTGATCTCCAACAAGAAAAAGAGACATTCATGGAGGCCAAGAGAGATTTCGATGGCCCTAGCAAGTTAGTAGCACCTGCGCAATCGCATCAGCCACACTCGCAGCCGGAAGAAGCTTCGACAGATAAAGTAAGTACATTGTCCTCCTTTTTACGGAGTTGCTTAAAACTTTTGAGAAATCAGGAAGCTTTGAGTGAATTACAGAGAGTCATTGCTTCCTGCGAACCTCAGCAAAGCTCTGGCCGGGAAAAAACTGTTAATAGCATCAGAAGAACTGGTAGGGAAATGTGATTGAATGCCCAAATAGGAGAGGATGATATGACTGATGTCATTCTGGACCTGGGATCGGAAGTCAATATCCTAACCAAGCAAACCTGGGAGCAAATGGGAAAACCTACTCTTGCTTGGTCCCCTATACAGTTGAAGTTAGCCAATCAGCAAAGGATTATGCCCCTAGGGAGGTTCCCTAGTATCCCAGTAGATATTGATGGGGTTAATACTTTAGCAGAATTTGAAGTAATTGACATCATGGATGACAGTAATCCCTATCCCGCTCTGTTAGGAATTGAATGGGCAATGGAAAATGTTTCAGTCATTAACCTTAAGAAGTGACAAATGACCTTCGAAGGGAACGATTTGAGAGTCATAGTACCACTGGACCCCTCGCAAGGATAAAGGTACACAGAACCCCTCAGAGACGCAGATCAGGATGATCTGGAGCACATCTATAATATTATAGCCAAGGAATAAGCTCATGTTGGTCCTACTGACGAAGGTCTCACAGATTGGGAGAGTGGCAGCTCCTATATGTCGGACTCAGATGATGAGTTGGGGAACTGGAAGAACAGACTGCACGAGCTACATGGACATAGATGCGCCCAAATTACCAAATCTCTCAGATGGATTAGTGCACAGGTTAGCGTCCTACCTATTTATGATGGCTTGTCAGATCTAGGACAGTTTATTGCTTAGTTCTCAGCGCAGGTACCATACCCACAGAAGATGGATATTTTGGACTCAGTATTCAGAGCCACCGCAACCAGATGGTGGAATACCCACAAGAAAAACATTTCTAGTTGGGGAGCCTGTCAGAAGCTCCTTCGCCTGAGATTTATGGATCAACCCCAGGAAGTGCGAGGCAGGTTTGATGGAACATCTAGCTCCCAGAAACATTTGGCACAATGCTATGACGCATGGACGCATATACCTCAAGAGGAGTGGGTACATAGATTTGTGCACACTCTGGAACCGATAGCACGGAACTGGTACGCAAAGGCTGAGCTTCGCCGAGATACTGTAAGTTGGGATTGTCTTGTTGATATTTTTGTGCTTACCTTTTCCACTAATGAAGTTTTCCCAGCATTAGACGCAGCTATCAGATTGATCCACATGAAGGTATTTGATGACCAAAAAGTAGTAGAGTATCAACCTGATTGGAACATACAGGAAGCTTATGCAGTGGAATGTTATAACCTTGTAATCGACGAGGATGATGATCCGCGCAATGTCGCTATCCCTGAATCAGAAGGATACTGCGAAGTACACGGACCTGCTATTGAAGCCCCTGAAGTGACTCAGCCCCTAAAGATGCGGTCCATCAACATTGGATCAGAAGAACAGCCCAAGTATGCTACCATTGGAGATTACTAGGATGAAGAGATGGTAAGAAAAGTGACCCAAATTCTCCATGAGTATCAGGACCTATTTCCGACGAATTTCTCCGAGATGAAAGGTATCCTTGGAGACATTGGTGTGATAAAGATTCCATTGAAACCTTATGCGAAGCCTGTGAAGCAGCGTCCGTATAGGTTGAACCCCAAATATAAGGAAAAAGTTAGGGTGGAACTGGATAAGATGCTTGCTGCAGGCATTATTGAGCCTGTTGAAGAATCTGAGTGGGTCAGTCCTATGGTGGTGCAAGAGAAGAAGACTAAAGGTGAAATCCGAATCTGTGTTGATCTGAGGAAGCTGAATGATGCTTGCCTGCATGATCCTTTCCCCACTCCCTTTACAGATGAAGTACTAGACAATGTCGGGGGTCAAGAAGTGTACTCTTTTACTGATGGATTTTCAGGTTACCATTAGATCCGAATTGCTCCAAAGGATCGACATAAGACAACCTTTGCTACAGAAATGGGATCCTTTCAGTACACAGTTATGCCCTTTGGCTTGAAGAATGCCCCTGCTATGTTTTCAAGGGTAGTTATCTCTGCATTTAAGGAGTTTATACATAAATTCCTAGAGGTGTATTTTGATGATTGGAACATCTTTGGGTTAGTAAAGGACCATATAACTAGTTTAAGACTAATGTTAGATAAGTGCAGACAGCACCAGATCTCCTTGAATTTGAAAAAGTGTATATTTTGTGCACCTTTTGGGATTCTTCTTGGCCACATTGTATGTAAACAAGGATTGATGATGTATACTGCAAAGATAGTTATTAATGTGCACCTGCCACCTCCGAAGTCTGTTAAACAGCTCCACACTATGCTTGGTCACAATGGATATTACAGGAAATTCATCAAAGGCTATGCCCAGATCACTGCTCCAATGGAAAAACAGTTGAAGAAAGATATTAAGTTTGACTGGACACCTGAATGCCAAGCAAGCTTAGACATTCTGAAGGAAAAGATGGTCACTGCCCCTATTCTAGTATTCCCTCACTGGAATAAGGAGTTTCATGTACATGTCGATGCATCCTCTATTGCTCTGGGTATCGTATTGGCCTAGTCAGGCGAAGGTAATATCGATCATCCTATTTCTTTCGCAAGCAGAAAATTGTCCGCAGTAGAGAAAAATTATACCACAACAGAACGCGAAGGCCTCGCTATGGTATATGCACTACAAAAGTTTCGACATTATTTGTTAGGTTCTCACTTTAAGATGTTCACTGACCATTCTGCTTTGAAGTATTTGGTTAACAAGCCTGTGCTCAGTGGAAGGATATGCAGGTGGTTGATTCTGTTTCAAGAATATGATTTTGAGATCATTGTTAATCCAGGACGACTCAACCTCGGACCAGATCACTTGTCGAGGCTCGAGTCAGGAGAGGAACCTACCATTTTAGACGAAGCTCTTCCTGATGCCCAGTTATTTGCTATCCAGATGGTTGATGAATATTTCCAGGATATTGTTTAGTATTTGTCCACAGGTTTTCCACCCGCCAAGTTGACCACGCAGCAGAAGAAGCAGCTAGTGGTTCGGGCAGCAGACTTCACCCTAATCGCAGGACAGCTGTACAAAATGGTCCCCGACGAAATACTATGCAGATGTGTTTTGGAACATGAAAAACCACTGATTTTGGCCGAGGCACACTCTGGTGCAGCAGGAGGACATTATGCAGGGAAAGCCACAGCACAGAAAATTTTGACAGCAGGGTTGTGGTGGCCCACGATCCACAAGGATGCAAAAGAATATTGTCATAGTTGCGACATCTATCAAAGAACAGGCAAGCCATCTAGGAAGGATGAAATGCCTCTAGCCCCGCAGGTAACCTTGCAAGCATTTGACAAATGGGCTATTGACTTTGTTGGCCCTATCAACCCCCTTGCGAGGAAGTCAGGAGCGAGATACATTATTACAGTGACTGATTATCTTACTCACTGGGCTGAATCTCAACCAGTCAAGACCTATAGCGCTGCTACAGCTGCGAAGTTCATCTTCGATAACATCTTGTCCAAATTTGGGTGCCCTAGAGTTCTCATGAGTGATCCGGGCTCACATTTTCTAAATAAGACTATTGAAGTACTGACTGCTGAATTTTAGGTTTATCACCATAAGAGTACTACCTATCATCCACAAGCAAATGGAACTGTCGAAGCTTTTAACAAAATTTTGGAACATGCTCTGACGAAGGTCTGCAATGTTAACAGAAACGATTGGGATCTTAGAATTCCGGCAGTACTTTGGGCTTATAGAACTACCTATAATAATTTGACGGGCCATACACCTTTTAGGCTAGTCTATGGACAAGAAGCAGTCATGCCCATGGAGTACATTGTTCATAGCCTCATAATATCTGCTTTTACAGCGATGGATGACCCAGCTATGATGACAGCAAGGTTGACGAAGATATTAGAATTGGAAGAGGATCGATTTATTGCAGGATTTCAGCAGCAAGTGCTCTTATATGATCTTGTGCTCTTATATGACAGCAAATTCATGAAATTCCCAGGAAAATTCAAGACACATTGGAAAGGACCATATATAGTACAAAAAGTTACTGATGGTGGCGCAGTCCAGTTAGCTAAGTTGAATGGCGAACTTTTGCCTTCCATGGTAAATGGAAGTCGGCTAAAGAAGTATAGGGACAGGCTGGGACCGCCCAATCAAACATAACACCAGGAAGGAAAATTCTAAGTACCAAGAACAGTTGGAATTGGGTACTAGACTATAAGCGAAGCTGTTCTTAGCATTATGGAATGTAGCAGTCTGTTTCATCTGAAGGATTAAATATGGGAAGCCGGAGATTGGTCGTGGGTCACAGGTTCATACTGTGTCGAAGTTGAGGGGTCGTTGTTCTGTCGTAGGTCCAAGATGTGTCGCAGCCTAGAAGGTGACGGATGGGACAAAATGGATTTGGCGGCGCCGGCACGAGAGCTACTCTTAATGCCCATAATTATGAGATTTTGGGGAAAATCTGAGGCCGTGTGTGACAAGATTTCCGGCATTCCAACAGATTTGGCGTCATTAATGCACCATGATGACAGATTCTGTTGCGGGATTACATAAGGAATCTACATTGGTCCGTGAGTCCCGTACTCAGCACTTCTTTGAGTTTGCTCAGCTCGAACTATGTCGAACAATTGTGAAGTCTAGGAGCTTTTACGAGAGTTCAGAGAGAGAGGTCTGCAGAACCTCCTGAGTAATCCTCCAATACAGTCATATTCGACTAAGTACACAGGCAGGAAGAAGTTCTCTCTAAATCGGCGAAGGCAAGCCAAAGTTTGCTCTAACGTAGAGCAACGACAGGCATAAGGCCTTGCAAGAAAATTCTGGAGAATCCCACCATATACCCTCTTGGTTTGACAGAACTGGGGTAGCTGTGTATCTTATGCAGCTTGACATGCAACTCCAGGGGACCCCAAGTTGTGGATGGTTAAGCATTGGCAACATGAGCGAAGGATGGGGTTGCAGATGGATCTAGAAGGCCTTCATCAGCATAAATCGTACGAAGGAAAGAAGCAAGCAGCCCACTCTGTTGATGCGCCAAAGGGATTCTACTGCCTGAATAGCAAAGGAGTGTCCCGAGATGGGCCACTAATGAGTCTTAGGGGCCTGTTGGGACGTGCACCCTAACGGTCCTCAAGATGGGTAACTCCGCGGGTGTTGACTCAAAACAGTCTTAGGGGTGTCGGGGTTGAGTCAAAGTCTTCTGTTGTAATAAACCCATGGTTTAAGTCCAGGGTTTAGGGTTCGGGCTGCCCATGGTTTAAGACCATGGTTTTGTAAAAGTGCGCAATATAAATAAGCACTTGTGTAAAGATGTGAGGTTAGGTTTTATGATGTGAGAAGAATTAAGGCGAAGCTAAGGCTATTGTAAGAAAAGGTTAAGTCCCAGTTGTGTGCGTGGACGACCTCTGCAGCTATGTGCGCAGAGGGTTTTGTAAGAGATTAAGGAGATATGCTGCTGTGTGCGCAGAAGCCTGCAGCTGTGTATGCGGCTTAAGGACTTGAAGGGATCTGCAGCTGAGTGCGCAGATCAGAACTATGATTTTGTAGAAAGAAGAATAAAACGCAGTTCTGTGGACGTAGCCCCTACACTGGGGGTGAACCACGTTATATCTGGTGTTGTGGTTCTGTGTGTTATTTCTGTTATGTTCTTTTATGCATTAATAAGTATAGATATATCTGATAAATGAGATCATTGCTTAATTAAATAGCTTCGCTTTGAATTCCCCGTAAAGGGTTAAGCAAGTCACTATGTGTTTATCTAACTGCGAAGCTATATATGTGAATGTCGGACCTCTGTGGTAGTTGATTTTAAGTTATTAAAGGCTAAAGGTACAGTAATATCCCTCTTCTGCTTGCAGAAACCTGATTCTGCGACACCCCATAGCTGTTTCGGGTGAGATTGCAACCTGTTTGCATGTTGTTGCCGAAAGGGCCAACACTGTGGGTCTTTTGTTGGTGCGAAGCAAAAGGTATAAACCCGGATCTGCCCTATTTCCCAACAACTACTTGGTATGATACCTATTGGTAGTGTTTATGGACATTATTCATATAGTTAAATCACAATTATACATAAAGAAATGGCACACAAAACATCCACACAATACACATAAATTACCCTAGAAATCCCTCTACTAGGGGAAAACCATCAAACTAGTGATCTTACCACTCATGTATTCATCAAAAAATTTAACCAATGTTTACAATCATTATTTACTAGAGTACATATTACATTTCATTGCATCTCACTATTTTCCTAGCCACTACTTCTCATTGATAGATGTAATACAACCAACTACTCATCAATGGAGTTACATAGGTTCCTAAACACTTTTAGTTACTATATTATAGTCAGTTTAACTAGGTTAACCTTGGTTGATGACCCATTGAGATTCTGGTCATTGCATTGAATTATTGTTGACCTATCATTTGTTTCTGACCAAACACCTATTCCAGTAAGACAGTTGACCCATGGGGAATTCACCTTGTTGAGCAATATCTTATCACGTTCATTCATAAAGGCGAGTTTTTTAATTATGAAAATAAGGTCAATATATTGTAGATATTACACAGATATTGGGGGTCGAGAAGTAGGGTATGAAGATTTTATAGGTATTGGGGGGGGGGGGGGGGGTTATAAAAGTGGTTTCTAGTAAAAATAGGGAATACATCATAAAAATCAGGTTTTTTTAATTAGTAATATGTATTGGGAGGGGGTCTCAACAAAAGGATTTTTGTATGTAATTATCAATATCTAGTGAAATTAGGGGTTTTCTTTAATATCCCATGAATAAAGACGCTATGGCATGGTTTCAATGAGTGAAAACCTCATGAGTTGACCATACTTCCATTGTGTGTACACTTATGACTCTAGTCGACTATTGATTTCGACCATCGATATCATGGAAAGAATATAACATTCCAAATAAACAATTGATAGATTATTCTAGTGTCGATATTAGAGTAAAGGACACTCATGCCCATGTCCATATGCAAATCTACTACTCTGAGATATTGTTGTTTCCCTGAGATGTATGTGCATATAATGGCCTTCGAGGTAGGATAATTTTTCACATCTTTTTTTTTATCTTATTGTAGCAATTCTACATATTGTTGCATAACATTTCACCTAAAAATAGAGAAATCCAAGCCATTCTTTGGTAAAGATTATCCTACTCCTTTATTTATTGTTGCTTTCATATTTTTAATGACAAATGTTAAATTTTATAGTGAAGAAGGCATATCATAATAATCTGAGGCTGATCTAAAACATCTCCTTTTCTTAATTTTATTGAGGTTGCAATGTTAAAAACGTTTGTTTCATCTTTGATTTTATGCTTGATGTAGCTCCTTTGCAATACAAATACATTGTTCAACATTTCAAATTCTAGTTTTTGTCAAGGATTGAATATGATTAACTATTTAATTGAACCCATCCACACTTAACCCTCCATAGATATTTTATAATCTTTTGTAGCAAATTGTAAAGCAAGACTATCCACCTTTCATTAGTCATTTTATTTTTAATTGATTTCAATATATATCTTTAGTTTTGAACTGTAATTTAGAGCCAACACTATAAAGTTCTTATTCACTTATTTGTTTATTGTTATTTTAAAATGCCATGATGCAATCTCCACGTTGAGCATGAAATTACACTTCTCCCTCATATGGGGTTCTAGAAAGCACCTCTACCCATGCCCTTTTCCTCCCTCCCCAACCACACAAACATGCATAATTTGGTCACAGAATATACTAAGACATTGGTCCTCTCCCCAACCACTACAAAACATGCACAATATGGTCGCATCTTCTATAGAAGTCAAGCCCTCCTCCTTGCAAATAATATATAACTAGCAACATTACTTGGGGACACAATTTGTAGTAATCTAAGTTCCCCTGAACTCTTGCGCTTGGATTCTCATAATCATCTCCATCAATAACTTGGTGGCAATGTAGGCGACAAACCCTCGTGTCATCCTTTCCACCAAAAAGTTACTTATGTTGACGATATGACCACCGACCTTGCGAACAACCCTCTTCACAACTTCTCTACTACACATAAACATCCTCTTGGACTTCATTTAGAAAGTGTGGTGCCATTCTTGCTCAGAGGTTTAGGCAATGATCAAATACTTAATTTTATTGAAGTTGTTATTAGTGATAGTGATCCACTAAACCTTGCAATGAGAGTAAGGTGCCCAAATATCTCCTTCAATTGCTTCTCAAAAATGACTCCATAACACTAATTTATTTTGATTAATATATAATTCTAGCATTTTATACTATCCAATTCCACATTATTTCATTTTGGATTTGTTAATTTCGGATTTTATATTTTAAAAAAAAAATTTAGTTATACAAAATCCTTAGTGGTTAAGTTGAAAACTAGAAAAGAGTTGAAAATCATATGAAAATCCTTTTAAAATAAGCTTATGGTTGAAGTTTTATAACATCTAATGTTATTCAAGTTGTGCTCAAATTATGTAAATATTTTTTTTTAATAATTTTAATTTAGTAATATATATAGAGGGGAACATTGTCATAATTAAAAAAATTTCTTTTTAAAACTCAGTTTAAATTGAATATTAAATTACATTTCTCATTTATTAAAAAAATAAAATAATAAACAAAATATGATAAACCACATAATAATAATAATAATAATAATAATAATATATATATATATATATATATATATAATCAAACTTTATATTTATAATCATATTATTCAAAATCCAAATTCATATAACAAACTTAACATCCATGATAATAAAAGATAAGTACATAATAACTGCCATCACAAAACATAAGAAGATGTTTTGAGAGGGATATTCTTCCATTAAGACACAGAACTAATGAAAACCCAAATAAAATATACAAACCATATAAAATACAAATAAAATACTTCAAAAACAAAAGACTTTAACAAACTGAAACACACAGACAAGAAAGCTGCAAGATAGTTGCAATGACAAGATGGTCTTACAACATACACAAAACTAATATTGTTCCCATGTTGGTAATAGAATCCATGTTGTCAGTGAAGTATGCCCAATTTTTGAAAATACTGGACGCTGCTGTCAATAAGCTCCTCCATACTGTACTTAAAATTGAATCCCAAATCTGATAATTTCTTCGATGAAATGGTGAAACGACGAGCAGCAGCAACAGACTCGTCGAACCTGCATCAAAGGGAATTTAACAAATTACAAAACTTTATTTTCTTTGTAATATGATCACATAGTTTTATTTGCAATGCTGTATAATCTCACACAGGGAAAAGGGCATTACTGACTTTGCTTTGATTGTGTACTGTGGATAGCGTTCAGAGATGAGATGTGCGAGCTCTGGAATGGTAGCTGTGTGTCCACAGGAAAGATAACGTCCTTCCGCAGCTGGGTGCTCCATCAGAAATAGATGAGCATTGCAGGCATCTTGAACATGGATGAACCCAAGAGAATTGCCCAAGACATGGCTAGTTTGCAGCAATGATTCATACAACTGTTGATTGCCTGCGGATTTCACCAGCTCATATTTTAGTCAAAAATTCTAAAGAAAAATTATATCCTACTGGATCAACTACCACAACAAAAAAAAATTAATCATTAAAAAATCAAATATACTTTTATATATACACTTCGACAAATAAATTATTGACTTAGAATACTAAGAATACTATTAAAGAAAAAACAAAAACATTTCAAAACCTACAAAGACACAATCCCACAAAAATGTCTCTCATCAACTAATACTCATTTAAACTTAAAATATATTTTTATATCGACATCAACAAAATAATCATTAAAAAATAAAATATACTTTTATATCAACGTTAACCATTTGTTTTGTTGACTTGTAATATTAAGAATAATTGAGTTCAAATTATATATAAAAAAAATAAAAATAAAAATCTCAAAATCCCTAAAGCATTAATTCAAACATATACCTGTTATCAAAGACAACGCCATATTCACACTTAAGGGGGCTGTGCTGGTCATGAAAGGCCCAGCAACTACTGGCAGCACAATGCTCACCACTGAAGGAGGCGGGTTCTCCATTCCAAATTGCAACGCAGCTTTCTCTGCAAGTGTTTTTGACTCCATGTAGAACTGCAAAAGAACATGAATGCATTTTACACTAGTACAATTTTAATTTTTAATCTTTCCTATGAATAAAATTGAGCTGACTCAGCTTACCCGACCCTGGTTACTCATTTTTCTGGTGATGTCCAGTGAAGTCCAGCACGATTCATCTAGAACAAGTAGAGACTTGTCAAGGGGAAAGGCTGCAGCCAAAGATGATGTGAACACTACACGCCTGACGCTTTCTGCTTTCTTACATGATTTAAGAACGTTCAGAGCTCCTTGAACGGTAGCTTGGATTATATTTTTCTATTTATACATGAAACAAGTATATTGTCAAAATTGATTTTATAAATTTGTTCTAAATTTAAGATAAACAATTATAAACATACATATAGCTAAAAAAACCTGTAAAAATACATAAGTAAAAAACATAACATAACATAGCTAAAAAAACCTGTAAAAAACATAACATAACATATAGCTATATGTATACATAACATACATATAGCTAAAAAAACCTGTAAAAATAATGCATAAATAACTGAGATTTCTTAGTATTTAAAAAAACATATTTACCAACCACAAATTAAGTAGCTATGTTACTAATTATTTTTCTGTTAACAAATTAAATATATACAAACTCACCTCAGGATCGTTGCATTCACCATAAGGCATGGGAGTAGCAACATGAAAAACGCCGTGGCAGCCATGAATGGCAGAATCGAAGCTCCCTTCCTCGCATAGATCTGCTCTGAAAAGATGAAGCCTCTCTTCGGCTCCTGGAAGTGAGAGAAGGTATGTATTCTTTGATGGATTTCTGAGAGTTGCATGCACTGTGTGTCCATTCTCCAGCAGAGTCTTGACAAGCCATGACCCGATATATCCTCCTCCTCCTGTGACACAGTACACCTGAGCGTGGCTTTCTAGTTTCAGAGTGGGAGAAGGATCAATATCCATAAGAAAAGAATGGATGGATGCAGATCAGATCTGATCAGAAATCAAATGGTTCTCTAGTGGCTACTCTTCTTTCGTATTTATCTCATTATAGTGTCCCACATGGATTAAAAAGTCGAGTTAATAATTTCGCTAAACGTGTCCCACTTGGATCGGCGGGTAACTAAGCGTCACATTTCATTAAATTGCAGTCAATAAGTTCGTTCTGAGACATAAATCTTATTGGCACACGTCATTTTTTTTATCGATTCGAGGAAATAACGTAATATTTTTTTTATCGATTCGAGGAAATAACGTAATATTTTTTGATATATAATATGTATATCTCTCGCCAAAGACACAAATCTTTCAATGAAAGAAATTATAATATTTTTTTGCATATATAGTACGCGTCACGACAAAAATTATGTACGCGTCACGACAAAAATTATGGAGCTGTTACATCTTTAGGCTACCGCTATTCAAAGAATGAAGCCAATGAAACAAATGAACCATTGTCTTGCTTTTATTGGCTTCAATTTTTTATGTGTGTTGGTGGCTATGTAAGGGTCTTAGTGGATATCTTTATTTAGTTAGGCCTTCTAATTAGGGTCAATGGTTTACTTTGGGTACCATCCTAAAAATGGAGAGGAAGTACCCAGGATTTCTCTAGACATATTACATGTAGCATACCCAACTTCCACTTTACTACTTTTGTGGAAATTGGATATAAAAATCCTCATTAAAAATCTTTGAACTACCCAATATTGTTAGTCCCAATAGTTAAATTGACATTAATGATTATGAACAACTCTTTAATCATACTCATAGTTTGATATACTATTATTCCATTTGAATACTAAAGCATATTCCTTATCAATTTGGTCTCTTTATTAAACCATTTTTGCTTCATTTACAACTTCTAGTTTAATGTAAATAAATTGGAATAACTTCTAACACCTAGTAATAAGATAAATCAACTTCATATAATCACAATATAATATTATCGTAAATCCTTTGTTAATTCTTCACCATTTACACATTGGAAGCATTGAAAATATTCTGCAACAAATTCAAAGCCATGCTAATATTCTATTTAACTCTTCTACTAATTTTCCACACATCACTACTTGTATGTACATTTTTCATAAGGAAAAGTTTTCATGGCTTAATAAAACAATCACATGCATTTATCTATTAACCATCAATCTTTAATGATCACACTTTACAATTATTTTCTATTGTTCTTTGTTCCATAATAGCAATAAGTGACATGGTCTACATTCCCTTCATGATGTACATTAAAGAATTGGAGATATTGTGATAAAGACAGATTTGTGGAGCACTAACTTAAGAAATAAAAACACATATAAAAAAAATGTAAAAGTGAGATAGAATCTCTTTTACAGAAAACATTAGACCAATTTTATTATTAAGCCTTATTGCAAGGCCTTCATTTTAAAAGGAATAATGCAATATAAAAACAATTCAAAATCTTTTCACTATCCTAAATGAATATAATAAAAGATTACTAATACGAAATTATTAAACTTCCTTCACCCTTTAAGGAGAATATATATAGCTATAGTCATTAGCCTTTAATTTATACTAAATTCCAGACATTAAGGTTCATAAGTTCTTCGGCAACCAAATTTCCATATACTTAGTATTAGTTTCATACATTTTTTGTCATAAAAATTTATATTATTTAATTTTACATTAGGCTTGGGAGCTTGTATTTATACTTAGGTGATTTTTAAATTCTTAAACTTTATCTTTTAAAGAATTAACTCTTGTCCAAATTAAAAAGAAAGAGCTCCATGCTTTTACCATTAAAGAATTGTATAGTATTCGATCTTTGTAAAATTCATCTCCACTTATGATAATCCAAGCATATAAATTACAGACGTATGGTAACTCTGGTTGCACACCCATGTTCGTTCGTTTTGGTTAGTTAATGAACAATATATATGAAGAATACTCATAACCATCCATCCAGAGACTAAGCCATTTATTTGATACATATTTTATTAGTTATAATGCAACAAATGTATTCATAATGTTTTTTTATATCTAGATATCTTGTTTGAACAGCTCTTATGTTGTAGGATCTGATCCACATTTATTGGATCTAGATTTGCTTATCTCTTTGCTATATATGTAACCTTTATTCCTTAATACAATGGAGTTGAGTGTTTCTCCTCCTGTCTGTCTGAGTGATCATTTATGCTTTGCTGGTTTCCCTCATTGATTTCTCTAACTTGGTATCAAATCCAAGTTGTGGGTTGCTGTGCGGGAACCAAAAATTGTTGTGAGTGAGTGTCTGTGGAGGAGCTCCCTGCATGAGGTGTATGCTAAGTTGAGAAATGTGAGGGAGATCCCTGGAGCTTGTTTGCGTGGAAGCTTGCTGAAGAAAAACATCCAAAGAAGGAATTGATGTCAGACTTATATTTTGTTTCTCAAGTGCAAATTGCTCACAGGTTCTCACAGAGTAACCCAGAATTTTTTTTCCTCTCCTCGTTTTCCAGGATCTGCTAAAAACATAATCGTGAGGAGAAATCGTTGCCACATTTTTTTTTGGAGTGGAGATCACTGCTACATATCGCTGCTAATATTCCTCTAATTGATTGAGATTGCCAAGTGAAAGACTGCGTTCTTTTGTCTTTTGTTCAAGAGTCTGCTTGCAAAGGTGATCACCAAATTCTGATCGTGTTAGAATAATCAACCCATAGTTTACCCACTTAGACATTAATTGAATTATTTTTGTCTTATTGGCCTAGTTCATGTGTCCCACCTTGTGCAAGTTGTCTTTTACCTATCCATAGTGGTCAAACTTGCCTCATTTTACTCATGCAGCACATGGGAAAGCCCAAGGAATCAAATCTGCTTTATTCGTGGCCTCCTAGGTGCCCTTCTGCTTTTTCTGCTTTATTCCCTGCTTTTTCAGTGTTTTAAGGCAAATGGAAAAGCTAGACTAGGTGAGGTGAACTAGTTTTTTGTCCTCTTCATCCTCCACTCTTTTCTCCTTGCAAAAGCATGTATGAGCTTCCATTCCACCACTCTTTAGCTTTCCTAAGCCTTTTTTCCAATTCGTGAGCTCCATGACAGATTTGGGATCAGCTTTTTACACCTATGGGGGATTTGCTTATTTTTAGTAAGCCTGTTTTTTGCTAGATTCGAATTGCTCCTCATGCATTCGAATCCCTGATGTATGTTATTTATTCAGCAACCTGTTATGTTACAGGGTTGGCTATTGTACATTGAGTTAATACAGTTTAGTGTTCAGCTCCAATTTCAGTCTCTTTTGTGAGTGATTTTGCATGATCAATTGTTAATTGTTGTGAGTAAAATTAATCTATCACCTGGTCCAATTTCCACATGGTACCAGAGCCACTGATATTATTTATCTCCTTCAAAAATTGTTTTGCAGGTTCGACATCAGGACTGGGAGCCTTCTACTGACAGCCGGGACATATTTTCTAAGCTATGGATCAATCACAGAAAACTATCTTGACTCCCTTCAATTTATTTGAATGGAAAGCAGAGATGGAGATACTGTTGAGAGCGAAAGTCCTCTACAGGGTGACTATGGAAACAAAAGCAAAGCCCAATGCAGCTGCAGAGAAGATAAAATGGCACAACAGGAGGGATGAGGCCTATGGTCTCCTGTGTCTGAGTATTTCCAGAGATCTCCTTTTCCATCTTGATGGATTGACATCACCGAATGAAGTATGGGAGAATATTGCTGATCTTTTTGGAAAGACAGATGAGATGAGGGGACATCAAATCGAAAATGAGCTGATTTCTCTGAGTCCAAATAGCTTTGAATCCCTGCAGCTATATTTCTCCAAGTTCAAAGCACTAGTTTTGCAGCTGAAACAGTGTGGGATCGAAAAGAAAGATGATCAGCTCGTCCTGGCCATCCTCTCGAAGCTAGGCCCTGACTATTCAGTGTTTGTTTTGACCTTCTATGCCACAAAAATGACAGCTCGAACCTGGAAGATGCCTAGCCTTGCAGATTTCATGGAATCTCTCACACAAGAACAAGACAAGCTGGTGATGATGGGCACCATCAAACCACCCAAAGATCAAGCTTTGATTGCTGGAGATTCGAAGGTGGATTCAAAAGGAAAAAAGAAAGCTAAAAATCCACCTGAGCAAAAGAGAGACAAGAAACAGTCTCCGGAGGAGCCACAAGGTTCCAAGAAGAATTACCAGAAGAAGAAAAACAAAGGTGAAATGAACAAGTGCGCATACTACAATAAGGGCAATCACTTTGAAAGCTCTTGTATGAAAAAGCAAATTGATATGCTGACCCAACTCCTGGAGAAGAATGGCATCTCCCTTCCAGAAAACTCAAAGAAGAGAGAAGGAGGATCAAGTTCAGATGACAGAGAGAGAGTTCATGCATTGGTTGCTAGCACATCAAGATCACCCAGTTTTATCATTGATTCTGGAGCTTTAAGACACATGGTTTCGACCAAGGAGGCCTTCTCCTCACTTGACAAGTCGAAAGGACCATCTATAGTACTGGGAGATGACTCTCTCACTAAAATTTTAGGCAAAGGAAGGATAGATATTGATCATGGTCAGTTCAGCAATGTGCTATATGTGCCTGGTCTCGCCTCCAACCTTCTATCAGTGTACCAGATGACTCACACTGGGTCTCCTAAGAAGGTCATATTCTCCCCTGATGAAGTTGAGATCACAGAGATCTCAAGTGGTAGATTCATTGCAAAAGGAGTTGCAAATCATGCTCAAAAGGTATACATGTTCTCACACTTCCTACCCTACTCAAACCCCTCTGCTCTTCTGATTCATGCTAATGAAGCAAGCAAGATTTGGCATGAAATATTTGGCCTCCTAAACTACAAATATCTTTCCGATCTTAGTGAAAAAGAGATGGTCATAGGGCTGCCCAAGATAAAATTTTCCAAAGGAGTCTGCCAAGGTTGTATCCTAGGAAAACACCCAGAGCACAAATTTGAGAGAGCTAGTCATGAGAGAACCTCTGCACCCCTCAAGCTGATTCACAGTGATGTTGCTGGCCCATTCCCTCATATTTCCATGAGTCAGGACAAATATGCATTGACCTTTATTGATGAATTTTCTAGGTATTGCTGGGTTTACTTCCTGAAACACAAGTCTGAAGTTTTTGGCCTATTCAAAGTCTTTAAGGCTTTGGTTGAGAACCAGTTTGGGAGGAAACTCAAGGTCCTCAGATTTGACAATGGTGGTGAGTATGTCAAGTCTGAGTTTATTAATTATTGTGCAGATGCAGGTATTCAGATGCAGCATTCTATCCCTTACACACCACAGCAAAATGGTGTTGCTGAGAGGAAGAACAGATCACTGAAGGAGATGGCAACATGCATGATGGAGGCCAAAACTTTGCCACCAAAGTACTGGGCCGAAGCTATAAACTGTGCAGCCTATATCCAGAATAGGGTGCCACATAAAAATCTTGATGGTATGACTCCCTTTGAAGCATGGAGTGGGCACAAGCCAGATGTGACCCATTTCAGGATTTTTGGCTCAAAGGCTTGGGCTAGAATTCCAACAGAGAAGAGGAAGGCTTTGCAGCCCCAAAGCCAAGAGTGTCTTTTTTTTGGATACTCTGAAGATTCAAAAGGGTACAAGTTGATAAATTTGAGCACAAACAAAGCCTTCATTGAAAGGTGTGTTCAGTTTGAAGAAGAACCCCTTGCAGCAGTGGAAGTTGGAGAAGCCTCTTCTCCACCTGAACCTCAAGAAGTAAGTAAAGAGTTTGTTGAACATGCTGATTCTGATTTGTCTGATGGAGATGAGTTTATTGCAGACCCTAACACCCCTACAAGGCCAAAATGGGCATCCAAGACACTACATGCAACAGGAGAGCTAGCTAGGGATCCCAATGACCCAAGGAGGACTAGATCTCAATTTGAGAGTGGTCTGTGCATGAAGGATTCTATGTTTGCTGAAAAATGCTATTTGATGGTGGAGTCTGATCCTCAAACATATGAAGAAGCAGTAGGAGATCCAATATGGCAAACATCCATGAAGGAGGAGTTCAGCTCACTCCAGAAGAGCAACACATGGGAGCTAGTGGATCTTCCTCCAAGGAGAAAGTTAGTCCAGTGTAAGTGGGTCTATAAGACCAAATTTGCTATTGATGGTTCACCACTGAAGTACAAGGCTAGGTTGGTAGCCAAGGGCTACTCACAGGTTCATGGAATAGATTACAATGAGACCTTTTCCCTAGTGGCAAAGATGGATTCCATCAGGCTAGCTCTAGCCATTGCAGCCTCAAAGCAATGGGAGGTACATCATATGGATGTAAAATGTGCCTTCCTGAATGGTGATCTCACTGAAGAGATATATGTACAGCAGCCTCAAGGTTTTTCTACTAACCCTTCTCTTGTGTGTAGGTTGAGAAAGTCATTGTATGGGCTAAAGCAAGCCCCCAGGGCTTGGTATGCCAAGATCGATAGCTTCTTGCTATCACTGAATTTTGTTCGGTGCAAATCAGATCCAAATGTCTATTTGAAGTTAATTAATGGTTCATTAATGATCATTGTGTTATATGTTGATGACCTCCTCATTACAGGAAGCTCAAAGGCTGAGATTGCTTCCTTAAAGGGTGTTATGAACCAAGCCTTCTCCATGACAGATTTGGGGCTCTTACGTCATTTTTGGGGGCTTGAGATTGCTCAAACCAAAGCTGGAATCAAGGTGCACCAGTCCAAATATGCCTTGGAATTGCTGAACAAATTCAGAATGAAGGATTGCAAAGCAAGCAAAACTCCTTTCCTTTCAGGAGTGAAGCTGGAAGAAGTTGATTCTTCACCTATGGTAAACAATACACTGTATAGGCAATTGATTGGATGTTTGTTGTATCTGACACATACTAGACCTGATATTTGTTATGCAGTAAGTGTGGCTTCCAGATACATGGATCATCCTCATGAGATCCATTGGAAAGCAGCCAAAAGGATCCTTAACTTTGTTCAGGGAACAAGGACACATGGGATCTTCTATAAAGCAAAATCTGATCTTGATTTGATTAGATTTACTGGCAGTGATTGGGCAGGTGATAGCACAGACAGAAAGTCCACATCAGGATATGTGTTCATGCTTGCAGAAGGTCCAATCAGCTGGTCAAGCAAGAAACAGAGTGTCATTGCACTCTCATCTACAGAAGCAGAGTACAGAGGAGTTGTTAATGTAGCAACTTAATGTTTATGGTTGTAGGGTTTACTTGGAGAGTGTGGCTTCGAACCAGAGTAATCAACTACCATCTACTGTGATAACCAGATT
>LPNX011205502.1:546991-577214 GCA_001517045.1 Pseudotsuga menziesii | reverse complement strand
GCTTTATGCTAGATTCGAATTGCTCCTCATGCATTCGAATCCCTGATGTATGTTATTTATTCAGCAACCTATTATGTTACAGGGTTGGCTATTGTACACTTAGTTAATACAGTTTAGTGTTCAGCTCTAATTTCAGTCTCTTTTGTGAGTGATTTTGCATGATCAATTGTTAATTGTTGTGAGTAAAATTAATCTATCACCTGGTTCAATTTCCACAGATCATTGCCACAGTCAACTGGAAAAGTCTGTTAGACTGATGAAAGTTCCTCAGTTCCTTCCATTCGCATATAAGGAGAAGACATTGATCAGTTTTTTCCACATGATTGATTAGACGACGCATTTTTTGAGGAAGGAGAGTGCAATGTAGGTGCCTCCATTGTGAGAGATAGAGAACCGATGACGCTTATAGAGTAGTTACCTGTGTGCCGATAGTGCCGAGGAGCAGAAGGGAAGAAGTGTCGATCTGCCCTCCCTTAACCAATTTTTTTCCAACGCTAGATCAAGCCCATGTAGTGAGTGCTGGGTTATTTCCTATTTGACAATGAAGAGGTGGCCCTATTTTTTTTTCTTCCTGTTTGGTTAAAATTATTTGGCCTAGAATTTTGTAAAAATGGTGGACATGTCTCTCGTTGAATTATATATTAGGGAAGCATCAAAATTGACTGGGGAGAAATATGTAAATTGGAAATTCAAGCTAATTACTGTACTTGAAGCTCTCAATTTATGGCTAATTGTGAAAGGGGATGAAAAGAATCCCGTGGATCATTTTTCAATCTCATATTGGAATTCGCGGGAAAACCAAACAAAGGTTTCAATTCGTATGTCTGTAAAAGACAATAAAATACCTCACATCAGAAATTGCAAGACATCTAAAGATACATGGGACAAACTTAAAGGTTTGTATGAGACGTCTGACTCTAATATAATCTTTTTTTTAAAGACCAAATTATTGTCTATCAAGATGGATGTGAATGAAACTATGAATAAATACACCTCTTGCATCAAAGACTTCAGAGATAATCTGGGTGACAAAGGTGAAGAAGTATCTAGTACTGATCTGGTATCTATCACATTAAAAGGTTTTTTTCCAGATTACAAAGTGTTCATCTCATCTCTTGTAGCAAGACAGACCCCTCATACATTTAAAAAGCTTGGTGGAATCCTAATACAAGAAGAAGAGTGAATGAATATTTATGAGCAAGAATCTCAATCTCCAGATCAAGCACTGATGGCAAGAGGCAGATACCCACACAGAGGGAATCACTCGAATACACACAGAGGAAAAGTTCGTGCAAGACACATAGGTTTGTCATGCAATGACTCTAGTGCTAATAAAGATGTTGTATGCCATTATTGTAGAAAATTGGGTCATATAGCTAGAGATCGTTTTAAAAAGATAAACAATTACTCAAGTAACAAATACATAAAACATAATGGAAATTATGTTAGAAAAGTCAACCCTGATGTCAATGGATTTTAAAACGTAAGACTGTTTATATCTGAACATGCTTTGTCTACTGAGACAAATGATGAAAATGCATGGATCATAGATTCGGGTGCATCTACCCATATGTCTTGTAATAGAGATTGGTATGAGGAGTATTATGAAAAGTCCGATGGCACACACATCTATCTAGGTGGTAACAAGTCTCACAAAGTCCTAGGTTACGGAGTGATAAGTGTTAACCTACCTGATGGATAATTTAAACCGATACATAATGTGATGTATGTCCTAGGCATATAAAAGAATATAATATTTGTTTCTTCTATCACTGATAATGATATAAAAGTTGAATTTGATAAATATAAGTGCCATGTCAACGATGTCCAATATCATTACAAGGTTATAGAGCCAGGATCCAAACTTAGTGGATTGTAAAAGGTGGATGTAATCAAGGGAAACCATCAGGAAGTAGCACCATTATCTATTTCAGATGTTGAATTGTGGCATCAAAGGTATGGACACCTCAATCATAAAGATCTCATGTTATTATAGAAAAATTCAATGGTTGAGGGTCTTCCTGTCATTAAAAATAAACATATTGAATGTGTTGCATGTGCACTTGTAAAATAGAACATAAATGAATTTCCTAACCATGAAGAGAAGAGACAGATGGAACTCCTTGAATTGATACAAACTGATGTATGTGGACCTATGCAGGCCAGATCACTTGGTGGTGCATGGTATTTTCTGATATTCGTTGATGACAGATCCAAGTTTGCATGGGCTTACTTCATCAGAAAGAAAAGTAATGTATTCGAATACTTCAAGGAATTCAGAATAAAAAAATAGAAGCAGACAAATAATTTATAAATACATTAAAATCCTCAAATCTGATCAAGGTGGTGAATACACTTCTGGTGCCTTTAAAAGATACTGTATAGAAAATGGAATCCAACAACAATTCACAATCACAAATACACCTCAGCAAAATGGAGTTGCCGAGAGGAGAAATAGAACACTAGTGGAATGTGCTCCCAGTATGCTCTAAGGTAAAACCATTTCTAATGGCTTTTGGGCTGAAGCAATTAACATTGCTGTGTATCTAAAGAACAGGAGTCCAACAAAGAAATTAGAAATTCAAACCCCCTTTGAAGTCTTTCATGGCTATAAACCTGAAATGAGTCATTTAAGAATCTTTAGTTCTAGGACTTTTGCATACATACCTAAATATGACAGAAGGAAATTGGATGCAAAATACATTGAGGGTATCTTTGTTGGCTATTGTGATGATCAAAAAGCATATAAACTCTTTCATCCTAGTTCGCACAAATTGATTTCTAGTAGAGATGTTGTATTTCATGAAAATACAAATGTATGTAACAAGATGAATAATGCTAATGAAGAACTGATCCCAGATAAGCATATCAAAGTAGATAAAATTCTTCAAAATTGCAAGATCAGTAGTAGGTGCAAGAACAGCGGCAGGTTCAGGAACAGGAATCAAGCATGAGTGATACTACCTCAGATGATTAAACACTAGAATACAAAAGAATCATGGATGGAACTCCAATAGGTATTGTAGTACCTAGAAGGTTAACTCATCAAACTCATCCTCCAGTAAAGTTTAGAGATTATGCCTTGATGACTAGTATAATGAATGTCATAGAACCATTAAATTATGAACAAGCCAAAGATAAGGAAGAATGGGTAACTGCAATGAATGAAGAATATAATTCTATTATGAGAAACAAAACTTGGGATTTAGTATAATTACCCAAAGATAAAGTAACCATAGGATCAAAATGGCTATTCAAATCTAAAATTAAAGCATATGGTAGTATTGAAAGTTTTAAAGCAAGATTAGTTGATAAGGGTTATTCTCAACAAGAGGGGATTGACTTTGAAGAGACATGTGCATCAGTATCTACTAAGTTAAACACTATCAGATTGCTAGTTGCATTAGCTACTAAACATAACTGGAGAATACACTAGTTAGATGTCAAATATGCTTTTCTAAATGGTGATTTAAAAGAGGAAGTATACTTAGTGCATCCTAAAGGTTTTGTTCAGAAAGGACAAGAGCAGCTTGTCTGCAGGAAAAAGAAAGCTATCTATGGACTGAAACAGGCTCCTAGATCATTGTATATCAAGGTTGACACCTTCTTCAAACAACAAGGATTTCTCAAAAGTAAAAATGATTCAAGCGTATATATTAAATCAGATAAACAGGGAAATGTTTGCTTGATATCCATATATGTGGATGATCTTATCATTATAGGTGGAGCATATCAATTAGTTGCAGATATTAAAAGTAATTTGTCACAGGAATTTGAAATGAAAGACCTTGGTGACTTACATTATTGTTTAGGAATTTCTTTTTGGAGAGAATCTGGTAAAACATTCATCACTCAAAGAAAATATTCAAGGGAAATACTTTACATATTTCAAATGAGTGAATGCAAATCTGTATCCATTCCTTTGGATGAAAATGTCAAATTATACAACAACGATGGATCTAAAGAATCTAATGGTACTTTGTATCGTCAACTAGTAGGTATTTTGAACTACCTCACTACTACAAGGCTAAGCCTATCATATTCTATTAACATCCTTAGTCAGTTCTTGGCTAAGCCATGTGAAACACATTGGAAAGCTGCAAAGAAGGTCCTAAGATATTTAAAAGGAACTATTAATTATGGTCTTTTATATACTCACGTATATGATGGTCAGTTGGCAGGTTACTCTGACTTTCACTGGGAAAGAAATCCTGATGATAGAAAATCGACTTCTGGATATGCCTTTAACATTGGTTTGGGAGTCATATCATGGAGTAATAAAAAAAAAACAACTATTTCTTTGACATCCATAGAATCTGAATATAAAGCTTTAACCAGTGCTACTTGTGAATTCATTTGGTTGAGGCGCATTCTTGAAGATGTTGGAACACAACAAAAACAAGCTACCAAAATTGAGGGTGACAATCAAAGCTTAATTAAGATAGAACACAATCCAGTCTATCATACTATATCCAAGCATATTGAGCTACAACATCATTTTGTCAGAGAAAATATTGAGTCTCAAGAAATTGAACTCACATTAGAGGAAATTTCAACTCAAAATGTGCCTTTTAACTTTTACTCAAATTCCATGTCATCATGTGTTAGCCAATGAAATTGATTTAAATTTGAAATACCGTATTGGTCTTAAACACTTTTTTAATATAAATTTGGGGATAGGTATCATAAAAAAACTACTTTTTTTGTTTGTATTTTCGACATATCTCCCTGTTTGTTTACTCAAATTTCAATCAGGAGAGCTCATTGGATGCTAAATTAAATTATGCATCCAACGAGTACCCACTCAGCATACTTTTGACAGACCCCTCTACCCGAAAAACAAGAAATACCTGAAAAATGTGATGATGACATCATCGTCACATTTTTCAGGTATGTCTTGTTTTTGGGGTAGCAAGGTCCGTCAAAAGTATGTCGATTGGGTACTCATTGGATGCGGAATTTAATTCCACATCCGACGAGCTCTCCCAATTGAAATTTGAGTAAAACACGGGGAGATATGTCGAAAATTAAAAAAAAATAGTTTTTTTCTTTTCTCCCTCCAAAATTAATAAATATTATTTTATTATTTTAACTATTATTTTATTAATTTTTTTTAGGAGGGCCATTTTGAGGTGAAATTTCCTCTAATGTCTATTGTAATAGAAGTGAGATTTTTGCTCATATTTTTACTAAACCAGTTGGAAGGATCCACTTTGAGGATCTTAGGAAGAAATTAGGTGTTTTCAAGAATCCATTTCTGCATTTAGGGAGGTTGTTAGATATAATGCAACAAATGTATTCGTAATGTTTTTATACATCAAGATATCTTGTTTGAGCATCTCCTATGATGGAGGATCTAATCCACATTTATTGTATCTATATTTGCTTATCTCTTCGCTATATATGTAGCCTTTATTCCTTAATATAATAGAGTTGAGTGTTTCTCCTCCTGTCTGTCTGAGCAATCCTTTGTGTTCTACTGGTTTCCCTCATTGATTTTTCTAATTTATTTTAGCATATAAAGGAAAGGAGGGTGTTGGTTCTCCACTGAAAAGACAAACCAAAAACATATATAAATAATGATAATAAAAAGGCACTGGCCTCTTATTCACACTCTCTCTCTATATAAATATCCTACGATGATACCCATTTTGTTCTTCTCTGCACATGCAGATGATAAATAAAAGGAAATAGATTATGTCGATGAG
Source organism: Pseudotsuga menziesii (assembly GCA_001517045.1). Classification (NCBI taxonomy): domain Eukaryota; kingdom Viridiplantae; phylum Streptophyta; class Pinopsida; order Pinales; family Pinaceae; genus Pseudotsuga; species Pseudotsuga menziesii. Next base: position 571,506 of record LPNX011205502.1, on the reverse strand, counting down.
CCGCAATATTTAAATTTGATTTCAGCCAGGTAGTGTTAATAATATATATTTAATCCAGCTAAAGTTATATCCTCTCCAAAGAGGGAGACACTCTCCTTGCTCACAATAATCAATATAAGAAAGAAAATGGGTTGCGCCTTCAAAATATATTTTTGAATATAGAGAAGTACCTTCCACTTTCTCGCTATTCCCCCATCCTTTCGTGTGAAATGCTTCTCAAAATGAAAAGGAATTTGGTTCTACTCCTAGATCATCAAGTTCTCGATTCAATGCAAGATAAGATGGATTCAAAGGCTCACAAAATGGAATATCCTCAACCTTCTTGTACTCGTTTTCAGTGCATCTTGGTGATTGCAGAAACTATTTTCCTTCTCAAGAGAACCTGAAAAAATGATCCCTAAGAGTTCTCATGTAAGAAGTCTTATTAAAGTATGGAATCCATCCTATCTTTCCTGCATGTGTGTGTGGTAAGGTGTTGCAAACTGCCTTCCAAAAACTTGTTCATAGAGATGGTTCCTATTTTTTAAAGACCCCCTTCATTTTACCCGTTATCATAGAGTTTTCTCATCAGTTCCATAACCAACCCTAACTACTCTCAACAAGATCTTGGATTCCATTCCCTCGACCTTCTTTTTAATTGAATGAATCATTTCTTTAACTAACAATAAGTGTAAATCCTTTATAGGTGTGGGCATATCCTTGTTAATAACTTAATTGTAGTATTGAGCTTCTTTCCATTCATGAGTTTCAGTTACCAGGGATGTTACATTATATATATATCCAAGGAAAAAAATATTGTATTCATATAGAATAACATCAGCTTCCCATGAAAGACTTACATTATAGCTCCTTGAGTTGTATTTTCATTCCAGCATTCTACCAAATGTCTTCCTTACATAATTGAGAATAACATCTAAATTTTTTATCTTCTGAAAATTTCACTCTACAAAGCTTATGTCCTGTGCCAATCTTTCTTTAAAAAAACTATTTAGCTAGGTTTTTTTCACAAACCAGAGTAATTGCGAGAGTTTGCTCCCATTTACTCCTCAATGAGCATTACTAGGGCCAAGAATAACACACTCTTTGAGAGTGCATATGAATTTTCATTCAACTCCATGTATATATGGTTGAAGGAAATGAAGCTGAATCTTTCAATTTGTTTTCTGATTGCCCCAAGTAAATGAGACAAGTGGGGAGCTTTGAGATGTATCTTTTTTTTTTGCGCAATCTATGACCATTTTGGAGTCCCCAAAGATCTGTAAATTGAGAATGTTATGAGCCAACACTACGTTGAGGATGACCAAAAGTGCTGATAATTATTCTTTATTGTATGGGCATTGTCCTAGACCATACTTAAGTAGAATATGCACGTCCTCTAAAATATGCATAATTTCACTCGATCCTCCCAAGGGAGGTTCTCCTTGGCTAGCTCCATCGAAAAATTCCCAAGGGATATTTTATCAATACTAGGTTCTCTTATCATTCATTTATTTTTCTTCGTTTCCATAGTTTTATGCTCCCTTGTCCATTGAACAATTGTGGCATATGTTATCTCCATTGGAATTCTGTTTTCTTGAAATATGGTTCAATTTCATTCCCACCATATTCCATAAATAAATAGGGAAGGGAAGGCATCAAAGCAACATACCGAGGGATTATTCCACTGGATTCTACAGCTTTGTTCCAGAGTGTTTTCCATAGACAAAACCTTGTTTCTCAGTTATTTAGAGGTTTCTTTCCATACTTTCCCTGCATAAGGTCATGAAGAAAATAAGTGAGAGGAAGTTCCACAACACGATTTACAAAACACACACAAACTAGGTCCTTCCCATCTTTGTTTCATTAAGTTTTCCCAAGTTAGCATTTTATTTTTTAACGCTATATAGAGAATTGTATTTTCCTTCAAGGGGCCTACAGTTTTCCAGATAGAATGCCTCCGCCATTCTTTTTCTCCGAAGAAGGATTTGATAGCTTGAACCTCATACCCCAATTTCTATAAATAATCACTTGTTGAGCTATTTTTGTCCATATTAGTTTGTCTAGTTCATTATCTTCCAAGGTGATAAAGTTGGACTTCAATGTGTTTATTAATCCAAACCATTCTGCATCGGCTTCATCAACAAACCCCAGATATTGTGTGTATTTCCACTCATCACCATTTATTCCTTAAGAGGATATGTTCCTCGCATCTGCTAATGTTTTAATATCCCGCCTCCTTGGCATTGAGATAATGTTTGAAGACAGAGTAATCACCTTCAGATATGACCCATGGGTTCTCTCCTAAATAGACACTCCTTCCATCTCCAATTTTCCACGCTGTCCATTTTCCTATTAGAGGGAAAGAGGGCACCATTGCTTTCCATTCAATTGAACCTCCCTTCTAACTTTTTTCCTGACTTCTGAACCATTCAATTATTGAATAATTTGGGTAATACTTGGAGGTCATTATTTCCCCCCATAGAGAGTTGGTATTTTCCGTTAGTTGTCATAGGGATTTTGGTGCAAGAGCTTGAAAAAATAAATTGGGGGTCTTTATCACCCATCTCCCAAGTTCCTTTAGGTTGGCCACGGTTGTCCATTTTACCAAGGGAATGCCTTCCTTTTTTTTACTAACTATCCATAGAAAGGAGAAGCAAATATTTTGTGTCTTCATCAAGATACCTTTAGGTATATAAGAAATGGCTACCCAATATAATGGTATACTCTATAGTACTGCTTTTAGAAGTACCAAACATCTACCTCTAGAGAGAAATATATTATCCCAACATGAGATACAAGATTCTACCTTTTTATATAGCCAAATCTAGTTTTTAAAGGAGTAGGCATTGGCCTTGGAGAAGAACCCAAGGTATTTAAAACCTTCATTCACAGAGCTAAGAGTATAAGCAAATTGTTCCCAGATCCTTTGTTGCAACTCTTCGGGAACATTATTTAAGGCTAGATTAGATTTTTCCACATTGATTACCACACATGAAGCCTTACTGTAAAGATACAGAATCTGTGTTATGGATTGCATACTTTCTAGACTTCCTTCACCCATCATTAGCACATCACCCAAAAATAGGATGCTTGTTAATTCCAATGTATCTAAGACTAAGACCCCCTTTAGTGAACCTTCTCTTTTTTCCTAGTGTACCAATTTTATCAAAGCTTCTACTACCTATAAGAATAAGAAGGGAGAGAGGAGACAACCCTATTGTAATACTAGTGTAGGCCTAAAAAAGGAGGATGGAGATCCATTGATTAACACCGAAAAGGAATTCGAGGTTACACAACCCATTATCTAATTCACCAGCTCTATTGAGAAGCCTAACTATATAAGCATGAGACGTAAGAATGTCCAGTTGACTCGATCGTAAGCTATAGAGAAATCAAGTTTTAGGGAAAATGCATTTATCTTCTTCTTGTTTACTGAGTGAATTGTTTGTTGGGCCAAAGTGACCGCATCATGTATCTATTTGTTAAGCATAAAACCAAATTATTCTTCTGATACAATCTGGCTTAAGATCGGTTTTAAACTTTGTGCAATTATTTTGGCTATTATCTTATAGACTATATTGCAACAAGAAATCGGTCTAAAATCTGCAAATTCATTGGTTTTTTGTTTCTTTGGGATTAATTCCAAAAAGGTGGATTTCATTGATTCGATTATCTTACTAGAGCGTTGAGATTCTCTTAAACCTTTCAGAATATCTCCCTTAATTAATTCATAGAAAACCAAGAAATATTCTACTGAAAAACCATCAAGCCCTGGGCTCTTACCTTTTGAAATGAATGTACTAAACTACATAACTCTTCTTCTATAAATTCAGTTGTTAAGGAAGCAATCATTTCATATGTTAAATATTTTGGAAAGAGTCTTAATACCTGTAAAATTTCTTGGATCACGAACCCTTCTGTTTCACTAAAAAATAGTTTTGAAATAGGAAACTCATGCTTCACATTAATTTTCCTTGAAAGAGCTTACTTTGAGGCCTTGCTCATTCTGAATTTTTGTTATAGTATTTACATTTTTCCTGTGTGAAGCGAATCTATGAAATAATTTGGTGTTGTTGTCTCCTTCTGCTATCCAGGTTTCTCTACTTTTTAGTATCCATAATTTTTCTTCATTGTCTACAAGAATAGTGTGGCGACCTTACATTTCTTTCAATTTCTTGAGTTACTCTTCGAAAAAAAACCCTAGCTCGTTTTCCTTGTACAAATCCAAGATACATTCTTCCACCCTTTTTAATTCGAACTAATGTCGCGCTCGAAATTTGTTTCCCCATTCCTTAGAGGATTTTTTCACCTTGGCCAAATTATCCATGATCTACTACATATATGTCGTATAAGTGTCACTTTTTAAAGGGGACCAAGTTTCCTCTATTAGTTTCTTATAATCCTCTTCTTTCATCCATATCGGGTTGAACATAAAGGGAGAAGTTGTTTTCTTTTCTTGTAGGTTAATTGACAACATTATGGGACGGTGGGCAGAAATTCCTCCATATTCTACCCATGGGGCTATTGTAATAGGACTTGAGTATAATTCTACAATACCAAGAATCAATCCAATCTTTTTGAGATTTCATTTTCCCCACTTCTCCTATTCCTCCTGGTAGGTTCCAGTTTTTTTTGTTGTACATCAACTAGACCTTTCGAGTCAAAGAGAGCACTGAAGAAGTTTCTTAGTGATTCTGAGCTAATGAGATTCCCCCATACTTCTCTTTGTGACAATGTTAAATTTAAATCTCCCTCAATTACCAAATTGTTGTTGTCCCAGATTCCTTTAGTTGATAAATTTTCCTAGAATATTCTTCGATTGTGAGACAACCATTCTACATTTAGTATCATGAAGGATACTCCAGTGATACTATCCTCAAGAAAATTATTCAACAAATTATCAAGATTACTAGAACTTACCTTCTTTAAGCTTGGTCTCCAATCAGAAATCAACCCTCCAGAGTGTCCATCCGAATCTGTGTATGTGAAGGACCAGTCTTTTAAAAAGGTTTCTAGAACCTCCTGAGATTTTTTTCCTTCAAACATTGTTTCCTGTAAGAGGATGAACAAATAATTTATTAAAAAATCATCCTCTTGAGGGCATTTATTTTGGGGGAGCCCCCTATCCCCCTTATATTGTAGGAAAGACATAACATTATTCATCCTTAGGAAGGGTGTTTCCTGCTCTAAGGGACCTATTTATTGTTTATTGTTTTCTAGCTTTAATTTCTATAATGGATTGGTTTTTTTTCTTTCATTAGTTGAGAATTTCTTCCAAGAATTACTTTGGATGAAACATCTTGTTTTAGTCCACAGAGATTACTTCTACACTTCCTGACATTGCTCAGGCCACTCTATCCCTACTGTTATAGACTCTAGAGGTATCCAACATATCATTTTTTTTCCCTAAGGATTGATAGTTTGTCTAGAGCTTTTGTTACTGACAAGATGTCTTTTGTGGAAGTACTGGGAAAAATAAAAGTTCCCGCCATCAGAACATTCTCTATTACTGGTGTAACTGGCGACAAAGAAGTTATAACATGAGAGACAGCTAGAAAAGCATCACACTTATCGAATGGAGAAATTGGGGTTCTTTCCATCAACTTGTATGGATCAACATTGTGGACATGATCTTATGGTGCATTCAGTTCATCACCTTTTTCCTCATCCCTTTCCACCTTTATCTTGTGTATACTTCCCATTGTTTTTTTACCCATGTCTTCCTTATATCTTGAGTATTCAGAGCAAGGAATGAGAAATATCATATTATATGGCCAACGTTTCTACATTCAAATCATTTGAATAGAATTTTCCAGTAATACAATCTCTAATTCCACCTGCTTCCATGCGTTTCTAGCTTGATTTCTTCCTATAGTCCATCGTAGAGGTCCAACCAATATTTTTGCACAATATTCCAGTCTTCATGTCCAAGTTATCCTCCAATGAAATGAATCTTCCAATCTTGTCTTCTATCACCTCCAGTACAGGTTTTTTCCAAACTATCATGGGAAACCTCAACAAAATAACCCATACTTATTGCATATTTTGAGGCTCTCTTTTTGCATCAAAATCCACCTACCATTTTTTAGTATTAGACCCGAGGGGCTCCAACTCCAATAGTGTTCCAATAATATTTGTTTATCCCGTTTCCAATAAATTCTAAATAGTATCCATCCTCTTGACATGATATGGAAGGAAGGGATTGGGTCTAGTATGTTTCTCCAATTGCTTTCCATCCAGTTACGTAAGGATGTTTCGCCTATGTTCTTGCCACAGAACCTTCCAACAAGGTCTGATGCTAAGTATTCTAGAACTTCATCGATTCCAATATCTCAAGGTCTACTACCAATACCATTGGTTCCTTACTTGATTGAGCCCCTTTCCTTCTCCTAGGTTTATCTCCAGGGTCGGTTTTCAATGTACCAGTTTCATCATCACTTTGCTTAGGAGATAAATGCAATTATTCCCTAGGAACATTTGGTAGAATTCAAGATATCATATCACATCCATGAGAGCCCTTGAAATTGTTGCAACACCTTATCTCATCATCGGTTGTGAAAATGGGTCTCGCGGGTGAAGGACTATCGTAGTCCACCTCATCCAGTTCCATCTTGTGTACCTAATGTACGATCTGACGCACAAGAACGAAGGTAGATCACACGACTTGTGTTCTATCAAAGGAAACCCCAAAAAACTGAAAAAAAAATTAAAAAGAACCATCCCACCCTACTCCTCCATCAACCTTCGTCCTTCTTGTTATATGCGAGCCACAGAGCTCCATTGAGAGCCCAATATCAAACATCTCATATATATATATATATATATATATATATATATATATATATTAAATGGATTAAAATTTAGAGTTTTATATTCAAAGTTATCGTAATTAAGTATATTTTGTGATAAAAAACCACAAAACTTAGAAATAAAATAACCAAAATAAATTAAACTTATAAAATGTTGTTTTTAACTTACTAATTGAAATAATATTTTCTATGTAAAACTAAACTATACTTATAAAAGTACTCTTAAATAATACCTTAAGAGAGTAAGTTAATTGTCAAGCCACTTTGTGTAGGAATCAAATCATTCTAGAGGTTGAGATTTTTCATTGTTAAAATTGATAGTTAAAATAATAAAATAATATTTATTAATTTTAAAGGAAGAAAAGAAAAAAAACTACTTTTTTGTTTGTATTTTTGACATATCTCCCTGTGTTTTCACTCAAATTTCGATCGGGAGAGCTCGTTGGATGCAGAATTAAATTCCGCATCCAACGAGTACCCACTCGATATACTTTTGACAGACCCCGCTACCCCAAAAACAAGAAATACCTGAAAAAAATGAAATGATGATATCATCATTATGTTTTTTGTTGATGGAAGGATGTAAGGGTTATTTGAACTTTTTCCAACTTTATTCTCTTTTTGATAAATAGCAAGTTATAATTTTTATTTTTTCAAAAACAGAAAAACAAAAAACAAAAAGAAAGATAAAAATAAATGATATATATATATATATATATAATTCTCTTTCAAACTTTCTTTTTGGGAAAATATATATGTATAATTCTTTTTATATAGAGTTGGTAAAAATAATTATTTTTAAAATAAAATTCCTATACTAATATTTATTTTATATATATTTATTAAAGATAAAGAAAATTGTTTTTATATAAAGTTGGTATTGAATTAAAAATGGTTGTTTTTATATGGAGTTGGTGTTAAAATAATGAAACAAACATCACGAAAAGGAACAATAAAGTCCAAAGCCATAGATTTGACCTTTGACAATAAAGTCCAAAGGCATAAAGGATAGATTTGACCTTTGTTTTATGTCCACATATTTTTTTTAACTAATACCTAACGCCACAGATTAAATAAGTTTTTTTATTTATCGATCTTCCTCTTTCATTAAATCAATGCTTAGCTTTTCAAACGTTGTTGCCAAATGCTCGGTGATACACTGCGGTAATATTCGGTGAGACAGTGCAGTAATATTCTAAAAGAAAAAAAAACTTTTACTTATTTTGTTTGTTAGAATTTGTTCCTATTTTCTATCGGTAACGAAAGGTGACGAGATTGGCGTGGGTTCCACCATGAGGATTGCATATTTTTCTTTGATTATTCTAAATTTTCACGTAAAATATATGTTTGTTTTTATTAGTAAGTAGGTAGATGACATTAACATCTGGATTTGGTGCAATTGGTGTAGCTGTTAGTTTACGTAGGGTTGGTCTAGGTGTATTCAATTCTTTGTATAAAAATATTATGCCAAGTTTCAAGTTAATGGTAGTTTGAATGCACTCTATTCATAATCCAAGATACTGGTTTGTGCGGTGTACATTTATAGCTTTATGAAAAAATCACATTTTTTCATAAAAAATATATATTTGAAGGAGGCTGTTAAATGGGCTCAAATCTTAAATCTTGAGAAAGGGTGATTGCGTTTTCAACCCTGTCATGGGTCAAAGTTTCAGATTTCCATTATTCACTCCTATGATGGATCAATGTTTAGAAATGTCAGTAATGGAAATAAAATCTAATAACCTTGGGTTTATAAAACTCATCAATGGAAAAAATTAGGCTAAGAGGGGAGTTTAATGAGAAACAAAAGTAATTTGATTTTTAATGTTCACCTGTTTATGCTTGTATGCTTATTGACAAATGGAAACTACATTAGTGATCCAACCTATGGAACTTGAACTTGAGCATCCTCGAGATCTCCAAGCTTCTCTAGCTTCCATGACCCCCTCCATTGCTCAAATGCACCGACTTCAACTCTCTCTCCACACTATGGAATCTAGTAGGTGCACACACTAATTCAAGCACGCTCTCAAACTCTAGAGTCTGGTGATTGTACCAATTAATTCAAGCGGGCACTCAATGAAATCAAGTAAATGGATCTTAGAATTACGGTAGAGAGAGATTACTAGGTGAATCAGTACATTAAGCATGTGTAGTGTTATCTGCAGCAAACAGAGCAAATGTTGTATCTGATATTACTTGAAGGGGGAGCAATTACCAGTCCTGCCACTCAAACTAGTCCCACCACTCGGGCCTTAAAATACCAAGCCTACAGACTGCAGCTACTAAACCGAATTACCAAAGCCCAAAGCATTAATTTCATTAAACCTATGGTACTAGCTTAATCCTCGAATGTCAAACCTGCAGAGTGCCATGGCCCATTCGATGTGGCATTAACCTGGAGGAAAATCAAGTTTCACTTAAACTACGGCCACCGTGCCAATTGTCATGCTTGTTATAATTGATTTCCTTCTCAACGCAAGATTTCTTCCCGCGTAGACTGCAGGCATGGTTTTATACGAAACAATCTTGTTTTCGTTGTTGTTGGTTTTGTTTTTTTGTTATATGTCCCTTATTGATATTGAAATTCAAGGAGAATAAATCCCGAAGTGGGGTTTTCCTTCATATTTCTTCGAGTGCAAATAATGCAAACCTTACTTAACTTTCACATGGTGGAATTTCTTTTTTCCTAGGGTTGAGTACTCTGTGGTTTTTCCCGTGAATGTCAACTTTCACTTATATAATATTCACATCTTAAATGTAAACATTCTCTGTTGTAATACATTACATGAGAAGCAAGAGACTGCAACTTGTCATGAGGGTATCCCTAAGTTGATTGATGCGCCCACTACTAGCAATTATGACAAGTGATGTATAGGATTGGACATCTAAATGACAGCTTTCATTTTTTGATAAACGTAGACAATGGCGTGTGGCAATTGATATTAAATGTCAAATACGTTAAAAATTTCTAATTACGTCCTACACGACGTCAAATTCCAGGCCTGTCCCACATAAATCTTTAAATGATTTTCCTTCTTCAACTTATTAACAATTATTTCCACATTTTTTAATATATAACAATTTAGTAGATTTCATATAGGAAACTTGTGCTCCTCTTCTCTCAATATTTTTGGAGAATTTCTATTGTCAATGAAGTAAAAATAATTAATGAATGGGATTACTTCAAAATGCAACGTATGCTTATATTATATTGACTTTAGTAGCAATACAATTTTAACATCAATGCATCTAGTTATTTCCATTAAACAACACTTCAATTTTAACATAAATGCACCCACATGCCTAAAGGTTCATAGAAAGGAAGAGGGAGATCATCAATGTACGAAGTATTAATAATTAATGAATGGAATTACTTCAATATGCAATGTTACACCTATATTATATTAACATTAGTAGCAATAAGTTAGTTATGCATGGCTTTCAATATACCTATGTTGCACCCTTGTCTTTAAATACGTACCTACTTCTGTATAAATTAATACACCTTACTTCAATTAAGAAAGTAAGTCTTGGCTCATTAAAAAGAAAACATTGCTTCCAACATAATAAAATGTGAATATATGTGAACTTTTGTTTAGGAAGAAGGTCGCCTAGGGGTTTGGCGACGGAAAGGAATCCGATCAGGTCCTGGTCGATAGCGCGCATAGAGGATCTGACCCAACTCAAGCAGCCGCCAAGGAAGATCTCCAAGCTTCTCTAGCTTCCATGACCCCCTCCATTGCTCAAATGCACCGAATTCAACTCTCTCTCCACACTATGGAATCTAGTAGGTACACACACTAATTCAAGCACGCGCTCAAACTCTAGAGTCTAGTGATTGTACACATTAATTCAAGCGAGCACTCAATGAAATCAAGCAAATGGATCTTAGAATTACAGCATAGAGAGATTACTAGGTGAATCAGTACATTAAGCATGTGTAGTGTTATCTACAACAAACAGAGCAAATGGTGTATCTGATATTACTTGAAGGGGGAGCAATTACCAGTCCTTCCACTCAAACTCGGGCCTCAAACTAGTCCCACCACTCGGGCCTCAAAAACCCAAGCCTACAGACTCCAGCTACTAAACTGAACTACCAAAGCCCAAAGCATTAATTTCATTAAACCTATGGTACTAGCTTAATCCTCGAATGTCAAACGTGCAGAGTGCCATGGCCCATTCGATGTGGCATTAACCTAGAGGAAAATCAATTTTCACTTAAACTACGGCTACAGTGCCAATTGTCATGCTTGGTATAATTGATTTCCTTCTCAAAGCAAGATTTCTTCCCGCGTAGACAGCAGGCATAGTTTTATATGAAACAATCTTGTTTTTGTTGTTGTTGGTTTTGTTTTTTTGTTATATGTCCCTTATTGATATTGAAATTCAAGGAGAATAAATCCCGAAGCGGGGTTGTCCTTCATATTTCTTCGGGCACAAATAATGTAAAACTTACTTAACTTTCACATGATCGAATTTTTTTTTTTCCCGGGGTTGAGTACTCTGTGGTTTTTCCCATGACTGTTAACTTTCACTTATTAAATATTCACGTCTTAAATGTAAACATTCTCTGTTGTAATACATTACAGGAGAAGCAAGAGACTGCAACTTGTCATGAGGGTATCCCTAAGTTGATTGATGCACCCAGTACTAGCAATTATGACAGGTGATGTATAGGATTGGACGTCTAAATGACGATTTTCATTTTTTGATAAACGTAGACAATGACGTGTGGCAATGAATATTACGTGTCAAATACATTAAAAATTTCTAAATACGTCCTACACGACGTCAAATTCCAGGTGAGTCCCACATAAATCTTTAAATGATTTTCCTTCTTCAACTTATTAACAATTATTTCCACATTTTTTAATATGCAACAATTTAGTAGATTTCATATAGGAAACTTGTGCTCCTCTTCTCTCAATATTTTTGGAGAATTTTTATTGTCAATCAAGTAAAAATAATTAATGAATGGGATTACTTCAAAATGCAATGTTACGCTTATATTATATTGACTTTAGTAGCAATACAATTTTAACATCAATGCATCCAGTTATTTCCATTGAACAACACTTCAATTTTAACATAAATGCACCCACATGCCTAAAGGTTCATAGAAAGGAAGAGGGAGAACATCAATGTACGAAGTATTGCTTTGAAACATTAATAATTAATGAATGGAATTACTTCAATATGCAATGTTACACCTATATTATATTGACTTTAGTAGCAATAAGTTAGTTATGCATGGCTTTCAATATACCTATGTTGCACCCCTGTCTTTAAATACATACCTGCTTCTGTATAAATTAATACGCCTTACTTCAATTAAGAAAGCAAGTCTTGTGTCATTAAAAAGAAAAAAGAAAACATCACTTCCAACATAATAAAATGTGAATATATGCGAACTTTTGTTTGGGAAGAAGGTCGCCTGGGGGTTTGGCGACAGAAAGGAAGTCGATCAGGTCTTGGCCAATAGCGCTCATAGAGGATCTAACCTAGCTCAAGAAGCCACCAAGGCAGATCCGAGGCTAACAATCTTGGTCATGGGGGGATGGCGCCGTTTGGAGGGGTAGAAACCCCTCCCTTTCATGGTCCCATCTGGGAAATACTCAAGGTAATGCCACAAAACAACTGGATCCAGAGTTATCCAAGGAAGGGATGAAAGAAACAGAAAGAAAAAAGACAAGGGGAGGTTGCTTAATATGATCTGCAGAAAACCCATCTCTGCAGATCATGTTTGAGAAACTAAGAGATTGGGTGGAACAATGGAAGGAAAGATCCCTAATCGAGAAGTTCATTGGTATTTGGCCAAAAGAGAAGGATCGTGTTAGATGGATTAAGGTAACATGGAACCTGAAGGGGCAGTATGACCTACAATTGGGAGAGAAGGGATTTTTCAATATCATTTTCTTCAACCAAGAGGATCAGGATCAGATCTTGATGGGGGGGGGGCATATTTATTTTATTCAGCTGGTTTATTCCTCAGGCCTTGGAATGAGAGGTTCAACCCTGATATGGAAGATCTAAGTATTTCGCTCATTTGGATCAGACTCTATTCACTCCCCTGTTAGTATTGGGAACTATAAATCCTAGAGGCCATTGGGAATGCCCTAGGGAAATTTGTGAAGGTGTCTGAATAGAAAAAAAAAGTCCAAATATATACCACTTATGCTTGGATATGTGTCTATGTGAATCTATCGCAATAACTATTGAAGGAAGTCAATCTAACTTCGGAAGATGAGGACTGGGTCCAGCCTCTTGACTATGAGCAGCTCCCATTCTGATGCAAGCAGTGCCATGAGTTTGGACACCTTAGTAGGGAATTCCCAACCCTCAAATATGAGGTTATACCCACCCAGGAAAGGAAGGAAAATGAAAAAGAGAAGGACTATGAGGAGTTTACCCAAGTCTAGCACCATAAAAGATAAGAAAAAAAACCCACCAACCCGGCTCAACTGAAGCAAAATACTGAGAAAAACAAGTGCTCAAGGAACGGATTTGAGACCTTGAGCACATTGGATTCCAAGGAGGAGGAGCTCATAAGGGATAACCATAATCCTCAGATCAAGGAGAGTTCTAAAACCTCATCTAAATTAGAAATAATGAAGACGAAAGAGCTAATGGAGAACATGGAGGAAGATCCACTGGAAGAAGCGGAGGATATGGATCTAGGTGAACTAGATCTGGATGAAATATAGAAAGAATGCAGTAAGAAAGGACAAGGGTACGTATCTAGGAGACAACTAGAACTCATAAAACATGCAATATTCAAAACTAAGGCTTCCCCTCATTCAAGAATTAGTAAGGATCCTATGAAAGGTAACAAATGAAAACAACCCGAGGAGGGGGGAAAACGCAGTAGAAAGACAAACAGGAAGAGAATAACAGATATTGACACAAGGATGATAGAGTGGGGACAAAATACGATGATAAAAGCATCCTTTACAGAGGTAAGCATAAACACCCAATGAAGATAATATCCTGGAATATATGAGGGATCAACAATCCCAGGAAAGTGAAGACCCTACGGAATAAGTTAAGGAAGGAGAAACCTAATGTCTTATTTCTATAGGAAACAAAATGCAGTTTAGACAATATGCAAGCAATTAGTAGTAAAATATGGCGTGGAATTCTAGGGATAACTACTGATGCAAGAGGAACTGTTGGCGTACTTGTTATTCTCTGGCATCTTGATAACCTCAACGTCAATAATTTTAGGGAAAATAGCTTCTTTATCTGTGCAGACTCTCAGGTATGCAACTCTGAGGTAAGAGGGAATCTCACCAATGTTTATGGGCCAAGAATTATAGCTCAAAAACCTGCCTTTGTATCACTCCTAGAAAAGGAAGTATAGGAAATAGAAAGCCACTTCTGGATTGTGAGAGGTGATTTCAATTTGATTACTTCCCTGGAGGAAAAGAAGGGAGCAAGAAGATCTTTGGAAGTGCCCAATATCTCCTTTAAAGACATGATACATAGGAGACAGTTTGTTGACATAGAGACGGGGAACATATGATATACATGGAATAATAGGAGAAGATGGGAACATCATGTGGATTTTTGGTTATATTGATTCATCCTATCTAAGGCAATGATTGATGGAGACAAGGAGACAAAAACCAAGGCCCTTTGCTCTGTTGGATCTGATCATTGGCCAGTTAGCTTGGTATGGGAAGAGGGGGGGGGGAACCCATAAGGAACCCTTTTTGATTTGAACAATTTTGGTTTGAACACAAGAATTTCAAGGAATTGGTCGAGAAATGGTGGGAGGATATGGAACCTATCACGGGAACTCTAATGAACCAATTCCAACAAAAAATGAGGAAATTAAAAGAAAAGATTCACACGTGGAATAAGGAAGAATTCAGGGACATATTCTAAGAAAAGAAGATTCTCAATGAAAAACTAGAGGAGTTCCAATGGAAATTGACAATGGGTACACTGACGATATGGAATATAGAGAACAAGCCATCTTGGACCATCTGAATTCTCGGGAATGTCAGGAGGAACTCTATTAGAAACAAAAATATAGGAACCAATGGTTGCAGGAAGGAGAGTGAAATACAAAATTCTTTCACCACAAATTTGTCCAGAACCTCCAGAGGATAAAACTATGGAGGTTAAAAACAGATAATGGGTAGAATATTGAAATGAGGGAAGACATGGAAACTAAGCTAGTTCAATCCTTTGGAACCATCATGAAGGAAGATCGTTTGGACAGAATCGAAGACATTAGGAAGATAACTAGACATATCACAAGGTAGGTCTCATCAAACCAAAATGAGGTCTTATTGAAGCTGGTGGAACTCCAGGAAGTGGAGGAGGTTGTTAGCCAATTGTCGGATGGGAAAGTCCCGGGACCTGCTGGTTTCACAACTAACTTCTTTCACTATTTTTTGGATTTGATCAAGGACTAAGTTTGGAAAATAGTACAAGACTCCATAAAATATAAGGGATTCATAAGAGATTTCAACTCTACCTTTCTAACTCTCATCCCCAAGGAGCCAGGATGAATCTCCATGTAAGTTTAGACCTATATCCATGTGTAATGTCATCTACAAAATAATAACAAAGGTGGTGGCCAATAGGTTAAATCCTATCCTATTGGATTTAGTATCCAGTGAACAATGAGAGTTCGTGGAAGGAAGGCATATTCTATATAGAATTATTTTAGTTCATGAGGTCATCCATTCTCTGAAAGATTAAAAAAACAAGGTATGTGGTTGAAATTGGATATCTCAAAAGCGTATGACAAGTTAAGTTGGAAATTTATGAAAGAAATGCTTGAGGCCTACGGTTTCCACCAAGAATGGGTCTGGTAGATAATGAATATTACTTCTACATATTTCTTTTCTATTTTACTAAATGGATCCCCAACCAAAACGTTCCAAGCTTCAAGAGGCATCAAACAAGGGGATCCTCTTTCTCCTTTTATATTTATCCTCATGGTAGAAGGATTGAGCAGAGTTATCAAAGCCAAGGTTTAAAAGAGAGAGATCAAAGGGTTGAATCTCCACACTGGTTCTGAAGTCATATCCCACCAGCAATTTGTGGATGACACAATGCTCATGGGAAACTCATCGGTGCAGGAAGCATGGGTTCTGAAGAAATGCATGAACACTTTTTCTAAGGCCTTCGGTCTAAAGGTAAATAATTCAAAGTCTTGAGTCTTCTTTTGTAACATGTCGAGGATCCACTAGCAGAACATTCTGCGTATCCTGGGATTTCAAGGAAGCTCCCTTCCATCCAAATATCTTTGTGCTCCACTTGTTGAAGATATGATCAGTAAAGTCTCCTCGGAGGATTTACTAGATCGAATGAGAAGGAAATTGGAAAATTGGGCTTTTAGACCTCACAATATGGCTAGTAGAGTTGTGTTAGTAAAAATTGTCCTCCAAGCCATGCCCATATACCTGTTTTCCACCTTGTTGGCACCAAAATTGGTTCTCAAACAAATTAGGGAAATTCAGATAAATTTCTTATGGGGAGGCAATCATGGTAGTCATGGTTGGGATTTGGTAAGCTGGGATACAACGTGTAAAAGAAAAGACCATGGAGGTATAGGATTGCGAGGCATGGAGAAAAATAGTCAAGTTCTAGGAGCAAATATTTGGTGGCAATGGGTGTGACATAAGGATGAGCCCTAGGAAAAATTATGGCATAGCAAGTATGCACAAGAAAATCCAAAACAAGATCGTATACGGTTTATTGAAGGAAGACATGGGTTGCATATATGGAATTATGATAATATGCATAGAGGGATTATCCAAGATCATAGTTTTTGGGAGATAAGGGGGGGACAAGATGCCAATTTTTGGGATGACTCATGGCAACAGATGCCAAAGATTATTTCACAAATTGATGTCTAAGCCATTTGGATCAGAGCTAAGGAAATGGGACTAACTAAAATCCACCAAATTTGGAGAGAAGCACAAAACAATGAAAATTTCTATGAATGGTGGAATCAAAGATTCCCAGTTGAAGACACCCAAAGGATTATGAATGCACTCCAGGAACGATGCATTCGTATCTAAGAAGGACCTGATAATTTGAGATGGGGATATCTAACTAATAGATTATATAACACTAAGGAGGCCTATAAACTCACTTTCAACCAATGGGAGACCTTGCACAGTGATGCTTGGAATAATATTTGGAATTTTTATCCTTGGCCCAAAATTGCCACCATTATCTGGTTGGTCGCTCACAAATGAATCCTGACAAGCGAGAATTTAATGAAAAGAGGCATGCATGGCCTGTTCTGGTGTGCCCTATGTGAGCATAAGGAGGAAAATATGGATCACCTCCGAGACTCATGACCTTTGGTCTCTTCCCTATCGGACTCTCGTGCTGTAATTTTTTGTATAACAAATCGAGTGATAGGCCAACCTCACCAAACGATAGAAACTTGGGACAAGGAAACTTTCAAAAAACTTGTTGAAGTCATTCCAAGGATGATAATTTTCTACACTGCTATAACCTATTATCAATAGTATTATGTGGAATCAAAGTTTCACATTTTTCAAAGAGGTGATAAAGTCAATAGATTTAGGTTGGTTTGACATTGAGGTTCTCTTATGGGCTACTAAGGATGACCCTCATATTCTTTCACCTATCAACTTCATTATGAAGTTAAAATGAAATTTATATAGTATTTTTTGTTAACTAATTGATTAGTCTAGATCACTTTTCATTGTATCATCGATGAGATGATTGCAACCTATTTTTATTATTATTATTTCATTATCGAAATCAATGAAACTACTTGATTTCTCTAGATCATTTTTCACCGTATCATGATTGAAATCAATGCACCTCATTATTATGCATTATATAATTGTTGAAATCAATTCAACCATTGGTTTCCTATGCATTATATTATTGGATAGATTGATCAATCTCAATATATTTTCTTCAACATTCATATAGTGATACCTGCTAGATTTTCCATCTTTTGATATCAATCATATGAAAAAAGAGATTGAAATCTGAGCCCATCCAAACCTTCAACTCAATATATTATAGTAAATGTCATACCCTTCCTCTCTTGCTTCCCAATATTAATAGTAACTTTCTCCAATCTCAATATTAACAAGTTAGATAATTCCTTTGCAAGACTGTCGAATGGATATAAAGGTTTATCAATAACATGGCGTGCCTATTGATATTATTGTATGAAGTTACTGTATTAAAATAAACACAACAACCATTGAATTAAATTTATTCTATTTTAGCTAATCCATTTTCATATTATGTAAGGACATTGAAACCAATGCATGGAAGTAATATATTGAAATCAATGCAACAAACAATGAAACCAATGCACAAACATTGGTTTGAATATTGTGTACTAGGTGTTTGAAAATGCCTAATCAAGATATAGTTTTTGAGGATTTGTTTGAAATGTAGATGGTTTTGAACTTGAACTAGATCCAATAATTCTACAACCACAATTTTTTTTGGAACAATGTTAGGTTATTATACCTATTTATAGTGGCTATGGATATGATTCATATAGTTAAATGCAATGGAACACAACACATCCACACAATACACAAAAATTACCCTAGAAACCCCTCTACTAGGGGAAAGTGAGCAAACTAGTGAACTTACTACTCATCTATTCATCAAAAAGTCTTTTAACCAGTGTTTACAACTATGATTTACTAGATTGAAAATCACACTTTATTACATCTCTCGGTTTGCATAGACGTTACATCTTATATATAGATATAATACAACCAACTGCTCATTAATGAAATTCCATATATTTCTAAACACTTTTAGTTATTTTGTTATAGTCGACTTGGCTCGATCAAACTTGGTCAATCACTTGTTGAGATTTTGGTCATTCCACTGACTTCCAATTGGCTAGTCATTTGTTTTCGTCCAAAAAACTATTATAGTTGGATAGTTTACTAAACTTCCATCATATGCTAACTTTTGACTCCAATTGACTTCTATTTGTCAACTGTCAAATTCAACTATCAATATCATGAAAATAATATACCATTCCCAACATTCTCCCACTTGTTGTATTTTTTTAATTAATGGGAGATTTCATAACTTTAATTCACTTAAAGGAGATGTGCAAACTCTTTTTAAAGTGAAAAATTTACAGTAATGTTTGAACCTCAAAATATTGTATCCCTTTCCACAATAGATCTATGTCGGTTTACTAAATTCAACATATTTTATAATAGTGCAACTTTAACAAAAATGGATGTATACTCCAAACTAAAAATAAACTTTCCTTTTGAACCATTAATCTTCAAAAAATTAAAAACCACATTGTTGATGATATATGATGCACTTATAAATATACCATCATAGATCCATCTAAAATCCGAATCTACCAAGCACTGGGAGCGATCAAAACCCTCAAGTTGCAAGCTTTTTTTTAGTGTGTAAAAGTGGATGAAGGGTTTGTACATCAATGGATTTAGTCCTTCTTGGTGCATGGTATATGCGTATTTTAGATGGAACTATGCTAGTTCCAGTTGTGGGTGGATGCATTAGAACTTATATGATCATCATGATTTATATGCATTTTGATGCTTGTGATTTGTTATTGTTGAATCCATTTCAATGATGATAATTTTCTACATTGTATTGTCTATTATGAATAGTATTATGTGGAATCAAAGTTTCACATTTTGCAAAGAGATGATAAATTCAATAGATTGAGGTTGGTTTTACATTGAGGTCCACTGATGGGCTACTAAGGATGAGCCTCACATTCTCTCACCTATCAATTTCATTTTGAAGTTAAAATGAAAGTTATATAGTAGTTTTTGTTAATTAATTGATTACTCTAAATCACTTTTCATTGTATCATCTATGAAATTATTACAACGCATTTTTTCATTATTTCATTATTGAAATCAATGCAACTAATTGATTTATCTAAATCATTTTTCAATGTTCATCATTGAAATCAATGCACCCCATTATTTTGCTTTATATGATGGTTGAAATTAATGTAACCATTGGTTTCCTATGCATTATATTATTGGATAGATTGATCAATCTCAATATATATTCTTCAACTTTCATATAGTGATACCTACTAGATTTTCCATCTTTTGATATCAATCATATGAAAAAAGAGGTCGAAATCTGAGACCATCCAAACATTTAACTCAATATATTACAGTAAATGTCATACCCTTCCTCTCTTGCTTCCCAACATTAGTAGTAGCTTTCTCCAATCTCAATATTAATGAGTTCCATAATTCTTTTGCAAGACTGTCGAATGCATATAAAGGTTTATCAATAAGATGGTGTGCCTATTGGTATCAATGTATGAATTTAATGTCTTAAATAAATGCAACAAACATTTAAATAGATTTAGGCTATTTTAGATAATCCATTTTCATATTATGTAAGGACATTGAAACCAATGCATGGAAGTAATATATTGAAATTAGTGCAACAAATGATAAAACCAATGCACAAAAATTGGTTTGAATATTGTGCACAAGTGTTTGACAATGCCTAATCAAGCTGGAATTTTTGAGGATTTAGTTGAAATGTAGATGGTTTTGAACTTGAACTAGATCCAATAATTCTAGAACCACAAATTTTTTTGATTGAATGTTGGGTTATGATACCTACTTATAATGGTTATGCATATAATTTATATAGTTAAATGAAATTAACCATAAAGAAATGGCACACAACACATCCACTTAATACACAAAAATTACCTTAGAAACCCCTATAATAGGGGAAATCCAGAAAACCAGTGAGCTTACCACTCATATATTCATCAACACTTTTAACCATTGTTTACAACTATGATTTACTAGATTTAAAATCACACTTTAATACATCTTTTTGTTTGCATCATCGTTACATATTATTTATAGATGCAATACAACCAACTGTGCATTAATGGAAATCCATATCATTCCTAACCACTTTTAGTTATTCTGTTATAGTCGACTTAACTGGGTCAACCTTGGTAGATCACTTGTTGAGAGTTTGGTAATTCCCTCAACTTCACGTCGAGGAGTCATTTGTCTTCATCCAAAAAATTACCATAGTTGGATAGTGTACCAAACTTCCATCATATGCTAACTTCCGACTCCAATTGACTTATATTTGTCAACTATCAACTTCAACCATCAATATCATGCAAATAATATAACATTCACAACATTCTCTGATTTGTATTTTTTCATAAATAGGATATTTCATAACTTTAGTTCACTTAAAGTGGATTGACAGGCCCATTAAGAGTTCGTACACCAAGAAAATTTCTAGGTACTCACCAAATTGGTCAATGATTCTGCAACATTCTTCACAGTGTCTACCTTGTTCAATAACACCTTCTGGTTCTCCACCATTTCTTTCACAAAATGGTACTGCACATCAATATATTTTTTCTTTGAATTATATGTTTGGTTCTTTGCTAGGAATATTGCACTATTATTGTCACAATCCAACCTAAAAACATGCTGAGAAAAACCAACCTATGGAACCAAAACATATTCTTACATGCATGAGTAGCTTCAATGTACTCAACTTGAGTAGTCGACCGTGCTGTTGGAATATTGGTCAAGACTGAGAGGGGGCCTGGTGAACCGTATTGTTAATTTTTTACCATTTTAACCACTTATTAAATTTAATCAAAACATATAATCAACAAGATACTCAAAACACATATTTTTATTGTGGAACCCCAATTAGGTAAACCACCAATACTTCCTATTACTGCAAAATTTTTATTTACAAATAGTTTTTCCTACTTCTACAGACAAGGATGGTATTACACCCTATTTACCAGCAACTACTCGAAGGAAGCTTCAACCCCCTATTTTTTTAGCTACAAATGAGAGGATGTTACTACACCCTATTTACCAGCTTCTTGCTGGAAGGAGGCTACAACCCCTTATTTTGTCAACTGCAATTGACAGGATTCTACTACACCCTATTTACCATCTTCTGCTGGAAGGAGACTACAACCCCCTACAGGTCCATTTCCTTCCTTAACGCCACCCTACCACCCTGATATGTTTAAATTAGTAATCCTTCAGATTTCTTTTACCCTTCAATATCTGTCATTACTCACTCATCTCCACTTCTTCTTTTATGATCTAGACCACAGAGACAATTTCTCTCACTCATACCTCTGTGTATAAATACCTTAACATTTTCTGTGGACGCATCTCTTCACCATTGCGCCATTTCATTCTTCGATCGCACCTCTTCAAGAGAACTCAATTGCTCATTCTAACACTGAGTCATTGAGTCATCCAATTCCACCGTGATTCTTCAAAACAACTAAAAAAATTCCCTGTTAATCAATTTACTATTTAATCTTCCAGATGTGACCTTCCGCAATATTCATTTCTGGAACCATTATGAGTTGTTGATTTTATATCGGGATTTTTCCTGACCATAGATCTAATGTTAGAATGCAATTTGTGGATTGCCAAACTACGATATTTCTCAAAATGTCTTTCCACAATTATCTTTCCACATCAACTGTTCTACACCATTGATCTCCTTCAAGCTCCCCATGACCGTCGATCTAAGATTGAGATTAGATATTGGATATGTGAATTTTTCCAAATATCATTCCACAATTTCCACTTTCCAAACCAATCTTTCTACACCGTCGATCTCATTCGAGTGCTATCCTGATTGTCAATCTTTCGAATTGTGGATTGCGGGTTTGTGACCTTTTCAACATGTCATTTCATGATTTTTTTATTTCCGCACCAATATTTCTACACCATTAATCTCATTCGAGTGCTATCCTGACCATCGATCTTCTGGATTGCGGATTTCAGGTTTTGATTTTTTCAAGATGTCATTTCGAGATTTCCTCTTTCTTCACCAATATTTCTGCATCGTCGATCCCATTCGAATTTTTTTCGGATCGTTTATCTTCCAGATTTTGGGTAGCATAAATGTGACATCTCACAAAGTCTTTTCGTGATTCTTTGCCTTTTGCATTCTGTTGGTAGACTTTGGGTTGCGGAACGGTGACATTTCCCAAAGTATTTTTGCGATTCTCCGCCTTCCACTTTTTGCCTGCTGCATTTTGCTGACGAAATTTGAGTTGCGAAACTGTGACATTTACCAAAGTATTTTCATGATTCTCTACCTTCCGCTTTCCTCCTTATTCTTTCCGCCTTCCACATTCCGATGGCGAACTTCGGGTTGTGGAACTGTGACATTTCCCAAAGTCTTTTCACAATTCTCCACCTTCCGCATTCTACTAGCGGACTTTGGGTTGCAGAAACCCATGTCATTATAGCCCTTGATTTCTCATCTTCCGCATTCTGCCTTTCGCTCTCCACTTTTTTTTAACCCTTGTCCATTTTTTATCTCAACATGCAAACTAACATTTTCCTTGGTTGTGGCAGGTTGATATTTTCCTTATCTTATCATCATAAGGAAAACCAAGAGCAAGGCTAAAAATCCATTTAAACAATGAAAAATACCATATCACCTTTAAATCTTACTGATAAGCACATAGCCTCTGGAAGGCATTTCAAAATGGCTTCTCAATCTCCTTTTTTAAGACAACCAATTTTCTTAATTTGTTCCAATCTGCCTAAAACACTGTTTTCGAAGGTCCATAATATTTCCTTCATATTCTTCTAATACAATATGAAAACATGGTCAGGTATACAAAACACCAGTATACAAGACCCCTATGTGCTACAGGAATTTACTCTAACCCATGATTTAGGGCGTGCATCTTTTTGAGGCTACTTAGCCATTTTTGCTTGCTCTGGTACAATCCCCTATTTTGGAAGACCTGGAACTTTCTCCTCAGAAGTGATGAAGGAAAAATGAGACCATGAATAGATAGCCACTATAACAAGCTATAGCCGGGTACCATGGTTCATACATTTTAGTCAAACCATGAATTATGGCGGGCATTCTCTTAGACCCTCTTACACCAGTTTTGACTATTTATTCCATACTTGGTCGATTTCCTGATTTTCACCAATTTTCTATATTTCTCCAGAATGGTGTCATAATGAAACAATGATTTCAACTTCATGCCACATCCTCAACTATGCCATGCTATGCCATCATATATGCCATATCATCATCCATGCCATGCCACATCATCATATGTCATATCATCATCCATGCCATGTCATCACTACCTTTGTCTTTCATTGAGTTTGTCCTACCATCGTATCCTTGGTTATTCCTTTGTCATTACTGAACTCCTTTGACATCAATGATGATCCATGTAATTGATCCTTTGTGATTAACTGATTTCATCCTGCTACCATGTCTATTTGTTATTCCTTTGTCATTCGTGAACTCCTTTGACATCAATGACAACTATATTCTCAACAATATCCCCATTTGGCATTGATGGAAACATATAAACATTCTCCCCCTTTGATAACAATGACAAAGGATAACATGTTATACCATTTCTGTACCTATTTTGATATAGGATTTCTCATCTTTCTTCTTTTTTACAACTCCCCCTGTCATCATATCTCCCCCTTGTTAACTGTTCTTGGTACTAACCATTGTATTATCATTTATCTTAACATTTCCTTTCTTGCAACAAATTCTTGAATGAAATCCTGAATGATAGATCCATAGAGCCCCCATGTCACTGTACTTCCTCTCTTTTGTCAACATTTTTGTGACAAAGTTTACACTCAACATTACACTGTCCTTTAGAAACTGTATTATGTAACTTACTCTTCTTAAGAAGTCTTCACA
>LPNX011205502.1:536128-546740 GCA_001517045.1 Pseudotsuga menziesii | reverse complement strand
CAATCTTATCATTTAACCTTGATCATCTTATTGTCTTTGAGAAAGATAGCTTTCAACATACTTCAACATTAGATACCAATTGGAATTTTCTGACTTTAATCCCCTCCTGAGTATATGATCCCTCTTGATGTTATTTTCAGGGTTCTCTTTAAATCATGAGATATCTTAGAAAATAATACCACAATCATCACTATATCCTTTTTCATTATCTTCATCTTCATTTTCATCGGTGTATTCTTTTACATCTCCATGTTGATTTTCCTCATAATGGATGTCATTTTTATCTATGGCACTATTATGCTCAACATCATCTTTGGAGACCTCACTGATGTTTGAAATCTTTATTTTTTCTATATCTTTGGAGTCTTCCTTTCTTCTCTACATCTTTAATTGAGGTACCCTACTTACTGACCTTGTTTGATTTTTTGATTCTCTACTTAGATCTTTCCTCTTGGTTCTACAATTAATAGCTTTGTGACCAAACTTGTGAAAGTAGTGACAATATCCATAAAATCTTTCTTTATGTTTGAGGAATCTTTGGTCTTCCATCTTCTTCCATTCCTTCTTTTGTTCTTGACCTTCTACTGAAGCATTCTTCCTTAGCTTACATTCTTTGGCCATATGTCCAAAATTATGACATGTGTAGCAATGACCAAGAAAGATCTGTTGGACTCTACTTTTCATTGGTCCTGTAGTTATCATGCTAGTTTTTTCTTTATTATGTGAGGAGGGATCAAACTTCTGACTTTCCTTCTTCATAAATGGACTCTCTAGTGCAACAACACAACCTCTTTTATTTCTTCCTTATTTTGCGAAGGAGGAACATCCTGGCTTCTTTACTTTGTCATATCCTAGACCAGTTTTATCATTTGATGGTATTTGGCTACTTAAGATATCATCTAAGATCCTTGAGTTGTTCTCAAACCTTGATTTGATATAATTTTAATCAACCCCTTTTCTAAGTTGAATAATCTCTTTTTCAATTTTTTCAGAGTCTTGGATTCTCTCCTTGAGCAAAACTACTATATCATCTTAAGTCTTCTTGGCCTCTTGAAGTTGGTTCTTCAAGTCCATAATAATTTCAATTGTTTCTTCTTGGTACTTTGGCAGTTTCTCTTTCAAAACTTTGTTCCATTTCCTACATTTTTCAATTTCATCAACAACAACCATGTATTAAGCTTCTATGTCCACTTCTGATTCCTTATATGATTTTCTTGTCCCTATAAATAGGGTTTCTGCATTTTTACTTTCATCGTCAGTATCTTCTTTGGAATATAAGTTCTTCTTCTCTTTCTTAAACTTCTTCTCTTCTTGATACTTTGATCATTTTTCTTTCAAATAATTGTTCTTTATCCTGCTCTTTCTCAATTGTTCAAGAGCGCTTAGGAGTTCTGCCTTTAGATCCACCTATCCTTCCATATATGAATAATCTTTTGAAGCTATTGTCCCCATCAATGGATTTTCTTCAGCTTCACTTATCTCTTCATCTTCACTATCATCCTCGAGAATAGCAAGTCTTTCTTTCGCTCTTTGTTCAACTGAGTAAATTTTTTCTAATTTGACTCAGATTTTTTTAGCTGAGATACATTTCCCTATCCTCTCTTTGATGGGTTGAGATAATCCATCACGTATGGTCTCCATTGCCCTTGTGTTATTTTTCTTGGACTCTTTTTGGGATGTAGTCCTTACTCTTTTTGGTAGGATGTAATCAGATATAACTGCATTCCATACACCACATCCTAATGACTATAAGTATACACTCATTCTTTTTCTCCATACTGGATATTCTCCTTAATTAAGTGTTGGAGCACTGTTGGAATTCATCCCTTATTATTGATCCATAGTGGTTTTTAATAATATCTTCCTTCTAGTGGTTAAAATGTAGTGAAGGAACCCACTCTTATACTAATTGTTGGAATATTGGTCAATACTGAGAGGGGGGCTGAATCAGTATTTTTAACTTTTTACCATTTTAACCACTTATTAAATTTAATCAAAACATATAATCAACAAGATACACAAAACACATATTTTTATCGTGGAACCCCAATTGGGTAAACCACCAATACTTCCTATTACTGCAGAATTGTTATTTACAAATAGTTTTTCCTACTTCTACAAACAAGGATGGTATTACACCCTATTTACCAACAACTACTGGAAGGAGGCTACAACCCCCTATTTTTTCATCTACAACTGACAGGATGCTACTACACCCTATTTACCAGCCTCTTACTGGAAGGAGACTACAACCCCCTATTTTGTTAGCTACAATTGACATGATGCTACTACACCCTATTTACCAGCTTCTGCTGGAAGGGGGATACAACCCCCTGCATGCATGTTTCCTGCTCTAGCACCACCCTACCACCCTAATATGGTTTTAGCAATATTTCACATTTCTTTTACCCTTCAATCTCTGTCATTACTCACTAGTCTCTGCTTCTTCTTCTATGATCTAGAACACATAGAAAATTTCTCTCACTCATCCCTCTGTGTATAAATACCTTCATGTTTCATGTGGACACATCTCTTCACCATTGCACCATTTCATTCTTCGATCGCACGTCTTCAGGAAAACACAATTCCTCATTCTAACACTGAGTCATCGAGTCATCCACTTCCGTTGTGATTCTTCAAAACAACTAAAACAATTCCCTGTTAATCGATTTACTGTTTAATCTTCCAGTCGTGACCTTTCGTAATCTTAATTTCTGCAACCATTCTGAGTTGTTGATTTTATATCAGGATTTTTCCTGATCGTATATCTAATTTTAGGATGCGATATGCAGATTTTCAAACTGTGATATTTCTCAAAATGTCCTTCCGTACTTAGCTTTCCATATCAACTGTTCCACACCGTTGATCTCCTTCAAGCCCTCCATGACCGTCGATCTAAGATGGGAATTGGATATCGGATATATGAATTTTTCCATATATCATTCCACAATTTCCCCTTTTCGAACCAATCTTTTCGCATCGTCTATCTCATTTGAGTGTTATCCTGACCATCGATCTTCCGAATTGCAGATTGTGGGTTTGTGACATTTTCAACATGCCATTTCTAGATTTCTACTTTCTACACTAATCTTTCCTCATCGTCGATCTCATACGAGTGCTATCACAACCATTGATCTTCAGGATTGCGGATTTCGGGTTTGTGAATTTTTCAACATGTCATTTCGATATTTTCGCTTTTCACACTAATCTTTCCACACCATTGATCTCATTTGGATGTTTTCTAGAACATCGATATTCTGGATTTCAGGTAGCATAACTCTGACATTTCCCAAAGTATTTTTGCGATTATCCGCCTTCTGCATTCTGCTGGAGGACTTCGGGTTGCGGAACTATGACATTTCCCAAAGTCTTTTCGCAATTCTCCCCCTTCTGCTTTCTGCATTTTGCATTCTCCTGGAGGACTTTGGGTTGTGAAACTGTGAAATTTCCCAAAGTCTTTTCGTGATTCTCCCCCTTCTTCTTTCCTCCTTCCTCTTTCCTCCTTCCGCATTCCGCTGGAGGACTTCAGGTTGTGGAACGATGACATTTCCCAAAGTCTTTTCGCGATTTTTCTCCTTCCTCTTTCCTCCTTCTGTATTATGCTGGAGGAATTTGGGTTGTGGAAACCCATGTTATTCTAGACCTCGATTTCTCATCTTCCGCATTCCTCCTTCCGCTCTACGCTTTGTTTCAACCCTTAGCCATTTTTTTATCTCAACATGCAAACTAAATTTTTTCTTGGTTTTGGCAGGTTGATATTTTACTTATCTGATCATCATAAGGAAAACCAAGATCAAGGCTAGAAATCCATTTCAACAGTGAATAAGACCGTATCAACTTTAAATATTACTATCAAACACACAGCCTCTGGAAGGAATTTCAAAATGGATTCTCAATCTCCTTTTCTAAGACTTAACCAATTTTATTAATTTGGTCCAGTCTGCCTAAAACGCTGTTTTGGCAGGTCCATAAATTTTCCTTTGTATTCTTCTAAGACAATATAAAATCATGGTCAGGTATAAAAAACACCAATATACACTACCCCTATGCGATGCGCGCATTTTACTCTAACCCATGATTTATGGCGGGCATCTTTATGAGGCTACTTAGCCATTTTTTCTTCCTCTGGTACAAACCCCTATTTTGAAAGACCTAGAACTTTATCCTTGGAGTGATGAAAGAAAACTGAGACTATGAATAGATAGAAACTATAAATATATATAGCCTAGTACCATGGTTTAGGCATTTTAGTCAAACCATGAATTATGGCGGGCATTCTCTTAGACCCTCTTAGACCATTTTTGACTATTTATTCCATAGTCAATTTCCTGATTTTCACCAATTTGCTATATTTCTCTAGAATGATGTCATAATGCAACAATAATTTTAACTTCATGACACATCCTCAACTATGCCATGCCATTCCATCATATCTTCCATAACATCATCCATGTCATGCCATGTCATCATATCTCATATCATCA
The DNA here is from genome assembly GCA_001517045.1 of Pseudotsuga menziesii. Lineage (NCBI taxonomy): Eukaryota > Viridiplantae > Streptophyta > Pinopsida > Pinales > Pinaceae > Pseudotsuga > Pseudotsuga menziesii. Next base: position 542,256 of record LPNX011205502.1, on the reverse strand, counting down.
TCCATGCCATGTCATCACTACCTTTATCTTTCATTGGGTTTGTCTTGCCATCGTATCCTTGGATATTCATTTGTCATTACTAAGTTCCTTTGACATCAATGATGATCCATGTAATGGATCCTTTGTATTTAACTTATTTCATCCTGCTACCATGTATATTTGTTATTCCTTTGTCATTCGTGAACTCCTTCGACATCAATGGGAACTATATTCTCAACATGTGCAACAACTGACTACCTCCTATTCATCTAACTATCTTCTTCATCGAATAACTTGAACAGATATCCATTGTTCGACCGTCTATGGTCGATATCTCCAACCTAGTCAGAATCGACAAATCCATGTACATTGGTTTCCTTAGTGTTCCATGTTCCCCTCCATAATAGATTGCATAATCCATTGTGTCACATAGGTACCTGTATACTCTCTTGATTTTGATTTAGTGATGTTTTCCATGTGGAAACATGTACCTTCTCAATACTCCTACTATTTGGGAAATATTTGGTCAAGTACAAACCATAGAATACATTAGAATTCCTACAAAACTAGCATAGGATAAATGTGACATGTATTCTATTTCTTACTATGTCTTAGAACACTATTCAACATATACTTTAACTCCCATGGGAATGAGAACCTCGGTTTGCACTCATGCACATTGAAGAATTTCAAAGCTGTCTCAACATATTTACTCTGATTTAACTAGATCCTTTTATCTACTCGATCTATATTTATTTCCATTCCAAGAATGAAATATGATGTCTCGAGATCCTTCATGTCGAACTTGGAGGATAGCTACAGTTTTACCTCCTTAATAATATCCATGTTATTTCCAACCAACAACATGTTGTCAACATACAAAAATAAATATACAAAGTGATCACTGACATTATTTTCATACATAGAATGATTACCATGTCTTCTCACAAACCAGAATTGCTAGATTAATACCACTTCCCGGGTAATTGATTTAGACCGTATAGAGACTTCTTGAGCTTACATAACATATTTGTTTCACCTTTCACTATACAACCTTTTGTCTTATTCATATATATTTCTTCTTCAAGATCACCATGAATTTTTTTTGTATTTACATCCATTGGTTCTACCTCAATATCAAATGCTACAGCTAAAGACATTAGTACCCTAATGGAAGTTAGATTAGAAACATGAGATAAAATCTCACCAAATTCAACTCCCTTGACTTGGGAATATCCTTTCACTACTAGTCAAGCCTTGTACTTCTTGAATTTTTCTACTACATTCAACTTTTTCTTGAACACCCACATACTGCCAATGCTTGTAACATGATGAGATTGCATGTTTCATTCTTTCTAAAGGATTCCATTTCTTCTTCCATGTCCCTTTTCTAGAGTTTACTCTCTATCAACTCAATCGCTTCCTCTACCTACTTTGGGATAATATTCTATGGAAGATCATGCAAAAGTAGAGCGAAATTCAAGTGGAATGTACCTTTTTGGTTGTTACCTTGCTCAAGCAGACCTTTTGACGATCAAAGTCTGTTGTTCCACCTCTTCATTAGATTCCGTCGAATCACTTAAATCCATACTTCCATCGTTCATTTCAAACACTTCATTTTCTGGTTCTTTTTCTCTTTTAACATATTCATCCTTGGAAGCACCTCCAAATTCCCTAAAGATCACATCTCAACTATAAATTTCCTTCCTTGTGACCAAATTCTATGGCTTATACCCTTTCATGCCATCCTTGTACCCGATGAAGATGCATTTCTTCGACTTGTTGTCAAGTTTGCTTCTTTTTTCCTTATGGGATATGCACAAAAGAATCATACCCAAAAAATTTGATATGCATAAGAGAGGGATTTTACTAGCGAAATCCTCATATGGAATCTTATCAACCATAGCTATCGACGATCACCTAGTCACCAGGTAACATGCGATGCCTGCACCATTGAGCATGCTCCTTGATTTCTCCATTAACATTCTATTCATTCTTTTAACAAATCCATTATGTCGAGTCATGTACAAAGTTGTATTTTTTCGATCTATACTATGTTGTCTATATAAATGTTCGAACGTCTTCCCACAAAATTCTCCTCCATTATTAGTTCTCAACACCTTGATCTTTTTACCAGACTGATTCCTTACAAGAAACTTGAACTCTTGGAACTTCTAAAACACCTCAAATTTCTTCTTAAGAAAATACAACCATCTCATTATGGATAAATGATATATGCAAGAGGCATGATACCGTGTTCCTCCTAGTAAAGGGTTTGGAAATGGTCCAAACACATTACAGTGAATTAAATCGAGTATTTACTTATCCCTAGAAGCATTAGATGAGAAACTTACATGAGTCTATTTACCATAAATGAAATGTTCACAAAACTTGTCTTCTTCAAAATAATTAGGATACCTTTGACCATACCTTTACCATAAAAAAATACCTTTCTCACTAATATGTCCCATTTGTTGATGCAACAACATGGTCGAGTAGACTAGACAAGTTCATATAAGTTGTCAGAATTAGGACAAACTACATTAACACTTTTTTTGGTGTCTATTCTTCCCAATATATTGTACAAGGTTCTATACTAAACTCCTATCATTAATATTATCGATCCTCACACCATCTTGCATGTATCTTTCTCAAACATAGTCTGCACACCTACATTTCCCATCTTACTAACCGAGATCGATATTTGAGCCAAACCTAGGATATGAATTACCCATGGAAGTGTTACTATCCTACCATCTTTTAGTTTGAATTCATCTGAAAAGAATCATCTCCTAGAAGAACATCACCATCACCATCATCGAAATTCTCATATTCACATAACCATTCTTTGTGAGGTGTCATATGATATGAAGCACTAAAGTCAATCAACCAAGAGTCATAATCTGAATGTGTACTTATGGATGCCAAATAGATATGGGCCTTTCACTTCTTGTGATGGATTACCATCAGCTGACTAGCCTTCCTCAGATCCTTTTCTTCTCTCAACTTCTGTCGTATTACAACATCACCTATAATGTTCGACATTACCACATAGCCAACAAAGTTTTTGTCATTAGAACAGAATATTTAGATTTAGTCTTAGATCTTCTTCTTGACTTCCATTTTCTCCCATAGTTTTTTCCTTTTCCTCTGTTTATCGGTCAATATCTCTTACCGTCAAGGTGTCATGGGTCAAACCTTCCATTTTCTTTCGCCTCATCTCTTTCGACAATAAAGATGCATCCAAATGCTCAATATTTAGTGTGGTATTATTGCTTCCAATAGCCATGACCACACTATCCTAGGAATCTAGTAAAGAACACAACATATCGATGCATTTTCCTCCTTAATTATTTTAATATCCACGAGAAACAACTAACTAATCACAATGTTGAACACATCCAAGTGCTTTGTAACCAAGTGAACTTCACTCATCCTTAGAAGGTATAACTTATTTTGAATAAAAACGTGTTAACTAGATATTTTGACTAGTACAGGTTCCACAACTTTTACCATATCTTCTTTACACGAGTCTTCTTCTATGACATTTTGCAATACAAAAATGCTAAGAAAAGTAGGATTTTACTCCTTTCCTTTGTGTCAATTTTATTCCAATCTTCCTTCAACACACCCAAGCGTAGTTGTTCATGGGTTGACTGCAACCCTTTGTTCTCGATACAAAAGGAGATCCTCCATTTTAAGCTCCCAAAGCTCAAAATTATTGCCATTAAACTTTCCAATTTATATTGTTGACACATAGGGAATTTTAACTATGAATAAATGTTTTTGGAAACTCCCTTTGAAAACACATATACACCAGATCCAAGAACAAACCAAACCCTTAGCATCAAAGGTGTTCCTCTACATCCAAATATAGTTTTGATACCACTTGTTAGGTATGATACCTATTGACAGTGGCTATGGAAATTATTCATATAGTTAAATCACAATTATACATAAAGTAATGGCACACAAAACATCCACACAATACACATAAATTACCCCAAAAACCCCTCTACTAGGGAAAACCCAACAAACTAGTGATCTTACCACTCATTTATTCATCAAAATATTTAACAAGTATTTACAATCGTTATTTACTAGAATACAAATCACATTTCATTGCATCCCTCTATTTTCCTAGCCACTACTTCTTATTGATAGATGCAATACAACCAATTACTCATTAATGGAGTTCCATATCTTCCTAAGCTCTTTTAGTTACTATGTTAAAAATGACTTAACTAGGACAAGGCTTGGTTGATCACCCATTGATATTCTAGTCATTGTGTTGAATTTTCGTCGATGTATCATTTGTATTTGACCAAACACCTATTCCAGTCAAATAGTTGACCATACTTCCATTGTGTGTTGACTTTCAACTCAAGTCGACTATTGATTTTGACCATCAATATCATGGAAAGAATCTAACATTCCCAACAAACAATCGATAGATTATTCTAGTGTTGATGTTAGAGTAAAGGACACTCATGCCCATGTCCATATGCAAATATACTACTCCGGGATATTGTTGTTTCTCTGAGATGCATGGGCATGTATTGGCCTTTGAGGTCGCATAATTTTTCACATCTTTTTTTTCTTATCTTACTGTAGCAAGTCTACATATTGTTACCTAAAAATTCACCCAAAAATAGAGAAATCCAACCTATTTTGGGTAAAGATTATCCTACTCCTTTATTTATTGTTTCTTTCATCTTTTTAATGACATATGTTAAATTTTATAGTGAAGAAGGCATATCTTAATAATCCGAGGTTGATCTAAAAAAACTTCTTTTCTTAATTTTATTGAGGTTGCAATGTTAAATTTTTTTGTTTCATCTTTGACTTTATGCTTGACTTAGCTCCTTTGCAATACAAATACATTGTTCAACGTTTTGAATTCTAGTTTTTTTCAAGGATTGAATATGATTAACTATATAATCGAACTCATCCACAATTAACCTTCCATAGATATTTTATAATCTTTTGTAGCAAATGGTAAAGCAATACTATCCACCTTTCATTAGTATTTTTAGTTTTAATTGATTTCAATATATACCTTTAGTTTTGAAATGTAATTTAGAGCCAACACTATAAAATTCTTATTCACTTAATATTTTATTATTATTTTAAAATGCCATGATGTGATCTCCACGTTGAGCATGAAATTACACTTCTCCCTCATACTGGGTTCTAGAAATCACCTCTACCTAGGCCTTGTTCCTCCCTCCCCAACCGCACAAACATGCACAATTTGGTCATGGCTTATACTAAGGCCTTGTTCCTCTCCCCAACCACTACGAAACATGCACAAATTGGTTGTGTTTTCTATAGAAGTCGAGCCCTCCTCCTTGCAAATAATATATAACTAGCAACAGTGCTTAGGGCCACACAATTTGTAGTAATATGAGTTCCCCTCAACTCTTGCACTTGGATTCTTGTCATCATCTCCATCACTACCTTGGTGTCCATGCAGGTGGAAAAACCTGGTGTCGTCCTTTCTAGCAAGGAGTTACTTATGTTGATAATATGACCATTGACCCAGTGAATGACCCTCTTCGCAACTTCTCTATTACACGTAAACGTCCCCTTACACCTCATTTGGAAAGTGTGATCCCATTCTTGCTCAGAGGTTTAGACAATGATCAAATACTTTATTTTATTGAAGTTTTTATTAGTGATAGTGATCCACTAAACCTTACCATGAGAGTAACATGTCTAAATATCTCCTTCAATTGCTTCTCAAAAATGATTCCAAAGAACTAATTTATTTTGATTAATATATTAAAAATCTATCCTTTTACACTACCAAATGCTACATTATTTCATTTTGGGTTTGCTAATTTTGGAGTTGATATTTTAAAAATCCTTTAGATTATACAAAATACTTAGTGATTACGTTGAGAACTCCTTCACAAGGGGAGAGTTAAAGTGGTATGAAAATTCTTTTTCAATAAGCTTATGGTTGAAGTTTTTAAATATCTAAGAGACTCAAATTGTGCTAAGATTATGTAAATATTTTTATTTTTTATAATTTTAATTTATATAGAGAGTATATATAAAAAGAGTGTGTTTAGAGCTACATTGTCATAGTTTAGAGGTAATATTTTTTTATTTTTTTGGTTAAAGTTCAGTTTATGTTTAGCAGT